>CAUJHA010000004.1:0-33692 GCA_963170755.1 Amphimallon solstitiale
CTTTGAACATTCTCGTTCAAAGAAAAACGCAGGATTTAATAGGTCTATCTTATACAGATTTTCACTGGGAACACTCTCGTTCAAAGAAAAACGTTCCATCTCTTACCGTTTCCGAGATAATCGCGATTAAAGTTTCGAAAAAATGTCGATTTAGCAGGATTTAAAAGGTCTTTGAACATTCTCGTTCAAAGAAAAACGCAGGATCTAATAGGTCTATCTTATACAGATTTTCACTGGGAACACTCTCGTTCAAAGAAAAACGTTCTATCTCTTACCGTTTCCGAGATATTCGCGATTAAAGTTTCGAAAAAATGTCGATTTAGCAGGATTTAAAAGGTCTTTGAACATTCTCGTTCAAAGAAAAACGCAGGATTTAATAGGTCTATCTTATACAGATTTTCACTGGGAACACTCTCGTTCAAAGAAAAACGTTCCATCTCTTACCGTTTCCGAGATATTCGCGATTAAACTTTCGAAAAAATGTCGATTTAGCAGGATTTAAAAGGTCTTTGAACATTCTCGTTCAAAGAAAAACGCAGGACTTAATAGGTCTATCTTATACAGATTTTCACTGGGAACACTCTCGTTCAAAGAAAAACGTTCTATCTCTTACCGTTTCCGAGACATTCGCGATTAAAGTTTCGAAAAAATGTCGATTTAGCAGGATTTAAAAGGTCTTTGAACATTCTCGTTCAAAGAAAAACGCAGGATTTAATAGGTCTATCTTATACAGATTTTCACTGGGAACCCTCTCGTTCAAAGAAAAACGTTCCATCTCTTACCGTTTCCGAGATATTCGCGATTAAAATTTCGAAAAAATGTCGATTTAGCAGGATTTAAAAGGTCCTTGAACATTCTCGTTCAAAGAAAAACGCAGGATTTGATAGGTCTATCTTATACAGATTTTCACTGGGAACACTCTCGTTCAAAGAAAACCGTTCTATCTCTTACCGTTTCCGAGATATTCGCGATTAAAGTTTCGAAAAAATGTCGATTTAGCAGGATTTAAAAGGTCTTTGAACATTCTCGTTCAAAGAAAAACGCAGGATTTAATAGGTCTATCTTATACAGATTTTCACTGGGAACACTCTCGTTCAAAGAAAAACGTTCTATCTCTTACCGTTTCCGAGATATTCGCGATTAAAGTTTCGAAAAAATGTCGATTTAGAAGGATTTAAAAGGTCTTTGAACATTCTCGTTCAAAGAAAAACGCAGGATTTAATAGGTCTATCTTATACAGATTTTCACTGGGAACACTCTCGTTCAAAGAAAAACGTTCCATCTCTTACCGTTTCCGAGATAATCGCGATTAAAGTTTCGAAAAAATGTCGATTTAGCAGGATTTAAAAGGTCTTTGAACATTCTCGTTCAAAGAAAAACGCAGGATCCAATAGGTCTATCTTATACAGATTTTCACTGGGAACACTCTCGTTCAAAGAAAAACGTTCTATCTCTTACCGTTTCCGAGATATTCGCGATTAAAGTTTCGAAAAAATGTCGATTTAGCAGGATTTAAAAGGTCTTTGAACATTCTCGTTCAAAGAAAAACGCAGGATTTAATAGGTCTATCTTATACAGATTTTCACTGGGAACACTCTCGTTCAAAGAAAAACGTTCCATCTCTTACCGTTTCCGAGATATTCGCGATTAAAGTTTCGAAAAAATGTCGATTTAGCAGGATTTAAAAGGTCTTTGAACATTCTCGTTCAAAGAAAAACGCAGGATTTAATAGGTCTATCTTATACAGATTTTCACTGGGAACACTCTCGTTCAAAGAAAAACGTTCTATCTCTTACCGTTTCCGAGATATTCGCGATTAAAGTTTCGAAAAAATGTCGATTTAGCAGGATTTAAAAGGTCTTTGAACATTCTCGTTCAAAGAAAAACGCAGGATTTAATAGGTCTATCTTATACAGATTTTCACTGGGAACCCTCTCGTTCAAAGAAAAACGTTCCATCTCTTACCGTTTCCGAGATATTCGCGATTAAAGTTTCGAAAAAATGTCGATTTAGCAGGATTTAAAAGGTCTTTGAACATTCTCGTTCAAAGAAAAACGCAGGATTTAATAGGTCTATCTTATACAGATTTTCACTGGGAACCCTCTCGTTCAAAGAAAAACGTTCCATCTCTTACCGTTTCCGAGATATTCGCGATTAAAGTTTCGAAAAAATGTCGATTTAGCAGGATTTAAAAGGTCTTTGAACATTCTCGTTCAAAGAAAAACGCAGGATTTAATAGGTCTATCTTATACAGATTTTCACTGGGAACACTCTCGTTCAAAGAAAAACGTTCTATCTCTTACCGTTTCCGAGATATTCGCGATTAAAGTTTCGAAAAAATGTCGATTTAGCAGGATTTAAAAGGTCTTTGAACATTCTCGTTCAAAGAAAAACGCAGGATTTAATAGGTCTATCTTATACAGATTTTCACTGGGAACACTCTCGTTCAAAGAAAAACGTTCCATCTCTTACCGTTTCCGAGATATTCGCGATTAAAGTTTCGAAAAAATGTCGATTTAGCAGGATTTAAAAGGTCTTTGAACATTCTCGTTCAAAGAAAAACGCAGGATTTAATAGGTCTATCTTATACAGATTATCACTGGGAACACTCTCGTTCAAAGAAAAACGTTCTATCTCTTACCGTTTCCGAGATATTCGCGATTAAATTTCGAAAAAATGTCGATTTAGCAGGATTTAAAAGGTCTTTGAACATTCTCGTTCAAAGAAAAACGCAGGATTTAATAGGTCTATCTTATACAGATTTTCACTGGGAACACTCTCGTTCAAAGAAAAACGTTCTATCTCTTACCGTTTCCGAGATATTCGCGATTAAAGTTTCGAAAAAATGTCGATTTAGCAGGATTTAAAAGGTCTTTGAACATTCTCGTTCAAAGAAAAACGCAGGATTTAATAGGTCTATCTTATACAGATTTTCACTGGGAACCCTCTCGTTCAAAGAAAAACGTTCCATCTCTTACCGTTTCCGAGATATTCGCGATTAAAGTTTCGAAAAAATGTCGATTTAGCAGGATTTAAAAGGTCTTTGAACATTCTCGTTCAAAGAAAAACGCAGGATTTAATAGGTCTATCTTATACAGATTTTCACTGGGAACACTCTCGTTCAAAGAAAACCGTTCTATCTCTTACCGTTTCCGAGATATTCGCGATTAAAGTTTCGAAAAAATGTCGATTTAGCAGGATTTAAAAGGTCTTTGAACATTCTCGTTCAAAGAAAAACGCAGGATTTGATAGGTCTATCTTATACAGATTTTCACTGGGAACACTCTCGTTCAAAGAAAAACGTTCTATCTCTTACCGTTTCCGAGATATTCGCGATTAAAGTTTCGAAAAAATGTCGATTTAGCAGGATTTAAAAGGTCTTTGAACATTCTCGTTCAAAGAAAAACGCAGGATTTAATAGGTCTATCTTATACAGATTTTCACTGGGAACACTCTCGTTCAAAGAAAAACGTTCTATCTCTTACCGTTTCCGAGATATTCGCGATTAAAGTTTCGAAAAAATGTCGATTTAGCAGGATTTAAAAGGTCTTTGAACATTCTCGTTCAAAGAAAAACGCAGGATTTAATAGGTCTATCTTATACAGATTTTCACTGGGAACACTCTCGTTCAAAGAAAAACGTTCTATCTCTTACCGTTTCCGAGATATTCGCGATTAAAGTTTCGAAAAAATGTCGATTTAGCAGGATTTAAAAGGTCTTTGAACATTCTCGTTCAAAGAAAAACGCAGGATTTAATAGGTCTATCTTATACAGATTTTCGCTGGGAACCCTCTCGTTCAAAGAAAAACGTTCCATCTCTTACCGTTTCCGAGATATTCGCGATTAAAATTTCGAAAAAATGTCGATTTAGCAGGATTTAAAAGGTCTTTGAACATTCTCGTTCAAAGAAAAACGCAGGATTTGATAGGTCTATCTTATACAGATTTTCACTGGGAACACTCTCGTTCAAAGAAAACCGTTCTATCTCTTACCGTTTCCGAGATATTCGCGATTAAAGTTTCGAAAAAATGTCGATTTAGCAGGATCTAAAAGGTCTTTGAACATTCTCGTTCAAAAAAAAACGCAGGATTTAATAGGTCTATCTTATACAGATTTTCACTGGGAACACTCTCGTTCAAAGAAAAACGTTCTATCTCTTACCGTTTCCGAGATATTCGCGATTAAAGTTTCGAAAAAATGTCGATTTAGAAGGATTTAAAAGGTCTTTGAACATTCTCGTTCAAAGAAAAACGCAGGATTTAATAGGTCTATCTTATACAGATTTTCACTGGGAACACTCTCGTTCATAGAAAAACGTTCCATCTCTTACCGTTTCCGAGATAATCGCGATTAAAGTTTCGAAAAAATGTCGATTTAGCAGGATTTAAAAGAAAAACGCAGGATCTAATAGGTCTATCTTATACAGATTTTCACTGGGAACACTCTCGTTCAAAGAAAAACGTTCTATCTCTTACCGTTTCCGAGATATTCGCGATTAAAGTTTCGAAAAAATGTCGATTTAGCAGGATTTAAAAGGTATCTTATACAGATTTTCACTGGGAACACTCTCGTTCAAAGAAAAACGTTCCATCTCTTACCGTTTCCGAGATATTCGCGATTAAAATTTCGAAAAAATGTCGATTTAGCAGGATTTAAAAGGTCTTTGAACATTCTCGTTCAAAGAAAAACGCAGGATTTAATAGGTCTATCTTATACAGATTTTCACTGGGAACACTCTCGTTCAAAGAAAAACGTTCCATCTCTTACCGTTTCCGAGATATTCGCGATTAAAGTTTCGATAAAATGTCGATTTAGCAGGATTTAAAAGGTCTTTGAACATTCTCGTTCAAAGAAAAACGCAGGATTTAATAGGTCTATCTTATACAGATTTTCACTGGGAACACTCTCGTTCAAAGAAAAACGTTCTATCTCTTACCGTTTCCGAGATATTCGCGATTAAAGTTTCGAAAAAATGTCGATTTAGCAGGAATTAAAAGGTCTTTGAACATTCTCGTTCAAAGAAAAACGCAGGATTTAATAGGTCTATCTTATACAGATTTTCACTGGGAACACTCTCGTTCAAAGAAAAGCGTTCTATCTCTTACCGTTTCCGAGATATTCGCGATTAAAGTTTCGAAAAAATGTCGATTTAGCAGGATTTAAAAGGTCTTTGAACATTCTCGTTCAAAGAAAAACGCAGGATTTAATAGGTCTATCTTATACAGATTTTCACTGGGAACCCTCTCGTTCAAAGAAAAACGTTCCATCTCTTACCGTTTCCGAGATATTCGCGATTAAAGTTTCGAAAAAATGTCGATTTAGCAGGATTTAAAAGGTCTTTGAACATTCTCGTTCAAAGATAAACGCAGGATTTAATAGGTCTATCTTATACAGATTTTCACTGGGAACACTCTCGTTCAAAGAAAAACGTTCCATCTCTTACCGTTTCCGAGATATTCGCGATTAAAGTTTCGAAAAAATGTCGATTTAGCAGGATTTAAAAGGTCTTTGAACATTCTCGTTCAAAGAAAAACGCAGGATTTAATAGGTCTATCTTATACAGATTTTCACTGGGAACACTCTCGTTCAAAGAAAAACGTTCTATCTCTTACCGTTTCCGAGATATTCGCGATTAAAGTTTCGAAAAAATATCGATTTAGCAGGATTTAAAAGGTCTTTGAACATTCTCGTTCAAAGAAAAACGCAGGATTTAATAGGTCTATCTTATACAGATTTTCACTGGGAACACTCTCGTTCAAAGAAAAACGTTCTATCTCTTACCGTTTCCGAGATATTCGCGATTAAAGTTTCGAAAAAATGTCGATTTAGCAGGATCTAAAAGGTCTTTGAACATTCTCGTTCAAAGAAAAACGCAGGATTTAATAGGTCTATCTTATACAGATTTTCACTGGGAACACTCTCGTTCAAAGAAAAACGTTCTATCTCTTACCGTTTCCGAGATATTCGCGATTAAAGTTTCGAAAAAATGTCGATTTAGCAGGATTTAAAAGGTCTTTGAACATTCTCGTTCAAAGAAAAACGCAGGATTTAATAGGTCTATCTTATACAGATTTTCACTGGGAACACTCTCGTTCAAAGAAAAACGTTCCATCTCTTACCGTTTCCGAGATAATCGCGATTAAAGTTTCGAAAAAATGTCGATTTAGCAGGATTTAAAAGGTCTTTGAACATTCTCGTTCAAAGAAAAACGCAGGATTTAATAGGTCTATCTTATACAGATTTTCACTGGGAACACTCTCGTTCAAAGAAAAACGTTCTATCTCTTACCGTTTCCGAGATATTCGCGATTAAAGTTTCGAAAAAATGTCGATTTAGCAGGATTTAAAAGGTCTTTGAACATTCTCGTTCAAAGAAAAACGCAGGATTTAATAGGTCTATCTTATACAGATTTTCACTGGGAACACTCTCGTTCAAAGAAAAACGTTCCATCTCTTACCGTTTCCGAGATATTCGCGATTAAAGTTTTGAAAAAATGTCGATTTAGCAGGATCTAAAAGGTCTTTGAACATTCTCGTTCAAAGAAAAACGCAGGATTTAATAGGTCTATCTTATACAGATTTTCACTGGGAACACTCTCGTTCAAAGAAAAACGTTCCATCTCTTACCGTTTCCGAGATAATCGCGATTAAAGTTTCGAAAAAATGTCGATTTAGCAGGATTTAAAAGGTCTTTGAACATTCTCGTTCAAAGAAAAACGCAGGATTTAATAGGTCTATCTTATACAGATTTTCACTGGGAACACTCTCGTTCAAAGAAAAACGTTCTATCTCTTACCGTTTCCGAGATATTCGCGATTAAAGTTTCGAAAAAATGTCGATTTAGCAGGATTTAAAAGGTCTTTGAACATTCTCGTTCAAAGAAAAACGCAGGATTTAATAGGTCTATCTTATACAGATTTTCACTGGGAACACTCTCGTTCAAAGAAAAACGTTCTATCTCTTACCGTTTCCGAGATATTCGCGATTAAAGTTTCGAAAAAATGTCGATTTAGCAGGATTTAAAAGGTCTTTGAACATTCTCGTTCAAAGAAAAACGCAGGATTTAATAGGTCTATCTTATACAGATTTTCGCTGGGAACCCTCTCGTTCAAAGAAAAACGTTCCATCTCTTACCGTTTCCGAGATATTCGCGATTAAAATTTCGAAAAAATGTCGATTTAGCAGGATTTAAAAGGTCTTTGAACATTCTCGTTCAAAGAAAAACGCAGGATTTGATAGGTCTATCTTATACAGATTTTCACTGGGAACACTCTCGTTCAAAGAAAACCGTTCTATCTCTTACCGTTTCCGAGATATTCGCGATTAAAGTTTCTAAAAAATGTCGATTTAGCAGGATTTAAAAGGTCTTTGAACATTCTCGTTCAAAGAAAAACGCAGGATTTAATAGGTCTATCTTATACAGATTTTCACTGGGAACACTCTCGTTCAAAGAAAAACGTTCTATCTCTTACCGTTTCCGAGATATTCGCGATTAAAGTTTCGAAAAAATGTCGATTTAGAAGGATTTAAAAGGTCTTTGAACATTCTCGTTCAAAGAAAAACGCAGGATTTAATAGGTCTATCTTATACAGATTTTCACTGGGAACACTCTCGTTCAAAGAAAAACGTTCCATCTCTTACCGTTTCCGAGATAATCGCGATTAAAGTTTCGAAAAAATGTCGATTTAGCAGGATTTAAAAGGTCTTTGAACATTCTCGTTCAAAGAAAAACGCAGGATCTAATAGGTCTATCTTATACAGATTTTCACTGGGAACACTCTCGTTCAAAGAAAAACGTTCTATCTCTTACCGTTTCCGAGATATTCGCGATTAAAGTTTCGAAAAAATGTCGATTTAGCAGGATTTAAAAGGTCTTTGAACATTCTCGTTCAAAGAAAAACGCAGGATTTAATAGGTCTATCTTATACAGATTTTCACTGGGAACACTCTCGTTCAAAGAAAAACGTTCCATCTCTTACCGTTTCCGAGATATTCGCGATTAAAGTTTCGAAAAAATGTCGATTTAGCAGGATTTAAAAGGTCTTTGAACATTCTCGTTCAAAGAAAAACGCAGGACTTAATAGGTCTATCTTATACAGATTTTCACTGGGAACACTCTCGTTCAAAGAAAAACGTTCTATCTCTTACCGTTTCCGAGACATTCGCGATTAAAGTTTCGAAAAAATGTCGATTTAGCAGGATTTAAAAGGTCTTTGAACATTCTCGTTCAAAGAAAAACGCAGGATTTAATAGGTCTATCTTATACAGATTTTCACTGGGAACCCTCTCGTTCAAAGAAAAACGTTCCATCTCTTACCGTTTCCGAGATATTCGCGATTAAAATTTCGAAAAAATGTCGATTTAGCAGGATTTAAAAGGTCCTTGAACATTCTCGTTCAAAGAAAAACGCAGGATTTGATAGGTCTATCTTATACAGATTTTCACTGGGAACACTCTCGTTCAAAGAAAACCGTTCTATCTCTTACCGTTTCCGAGATATTCGCGATTAAAGTTTCGAAAAAATGTCGATTTAGCAGGATTTAAAAGGTCTTTGAACATTCTCGTTCAAAGAAAAACGCAGGATTTAATAGGTCTATCTTATACAGATTTTCACTGGGAACACTCTCGTTCAAAGAAAAACGTTCTATCTCTTACCGTTTCCGAGATATTCGCGATTAAAGTTTCGAAAAAATGTCGATTTAGAAGGATTTAAAAGGTCTTTGAACATTCTCGTTCAAAGAAAAACGCAGGATTTAATAGGTCTATCTTATACAGATTTTCACTGGGAACACTCTCGTTCAAAGAAAAACGTTCCATCTCTTACCGTTTCCGAGATAATCGCGATTAAAGTTTCGAAAAAATGTCGATTTAGCAGGATTTAAAAGGTCTTTGAACATTCTCGTTCAAAGAAAAACGCAGGATCCAATAGGTCTATCTTATACAGATTTTCACTGGGAACACTCTCGTTCAAAGAAAAACGTTCTATCTCTTACCGTTTCCGAGATATTCGCGATTAAAGTTTCGAAAAAATGTCGATTTAGCAGGATTTAAAAGGTCTTTGAACATTCTCGTTCAAAGAAAAACGCAGGATTTAATAGGTCTATCTTATACAGATTTTCACTGGGAACACTCTCGTTCAAAGAAAAACGTTCCATCTCTTACCGTTTCCGAGATATTCGCGATTAAAGTTTCGAAAAAATGTCGATTTAGCAGGATTTAAAAGGTCTTTGAACATTCTCGTTCAAAGAAAAACGCAGGATTTAATAGGTCTATCTTATACAGATTTTCACTGGGAACACTCTCGTTCAAAGAAAAACGTTCTATCTCTTACCGTTTCCGAGATATTCGCGATTAAAGTTTCGAAAAAATGTCGATTTAGCAGGATTTAAAAGGTCTTTGAACATTCTCGTTCAAAGAAAAACGCAGGATTTAATAGGTCTATCTTATACAGATTTTCACTGGGAACCCTCTCGTTCAAAGAAAAACGTTCCATCTCTTACCGTTTCCGAGATATTCGCGATTAAAGTTTCGAAAAAATGTCGATTTAGCAGGATTTAAAAGGTCTTTGAACATTCTCGTTCAAAGAAAAACGCAGGATTTAATAGGTCTATCTTATACAGATTTTCACTGGGAACCCTCTCGTTCAAAGAAAAACGTTCCATCTCTTACCGTTTCCGAGATATTCGCGATTAAAGTTTCGAAAAAATGTCGATTTAGCAGGATTTAAAAGGTCTTTGAACATTCTCGTTCAAAGAAAAACGCAGGATTTAATAGGTCTATCTTATACAGATTTTCACTGGGAACACTCTCGTTCAAAGAAAAACGTTCTATCTCTTACCGTTTCCGAGATATTCGCGATTAAAGTTTCGAAAAAATGTCGATTTAGCAGGATTTAAAAGGTCTTTGAACATTCTCGTTCAAAGAAAAACGCAGGATTTAATAGGTCTATCTTATACAGATTTTCACTGGGAACACTCTCGTTCAAAGAAAAACGTTCCATCTCTTACCGTTTCCGAGATATTCGCGATTAAAGTTTCGAAAAAATGTCGATTTAGCAGGATTTAAAAGGTCTTTGAACATTCTCGTTCAAAGAAAAACGCAGGATTTAATAGGTCTATCTTATACAGATTATCACTGGGAACACTCTCGTTCAAAGAAAAACGTTCTATCTCTTACCGTTTCCGAGATATTCGCGATTAAATTTCGAAAAAATGTCGATTTAGCAGGATTTAAAAGGTCTTTGAACATTCTCGTTCAAAGAAAAACGCAGGATTTAATAGGTCTATCTTATACAGATTTTCACTGGGAACACTCTCGTTCAAAGAAAAACGTTCTATCTCTTACCGTTTCCGAGATATTCGCGATTAAAGTTTCGAAAAAATGTCGATTTAGCAGGATTTAAAAGGTCTTTGAACATTCTCGTTCAAAGAAAAACGCAGGATTTAATAGGTCTATCTTATACAGATTTTCACTGGGAACCCTCTCGTTCAAAGAAAAACGTTCCATCTCTTACCGTTTCCGAGATATTCGCGATTAAAGTTTCGAAAAAATGTCGATTTAGCAGGATTTAAAAGGTCTTTGAACATTCTCGTTCAAAGAAAAACGCAGGATTTAATAGGTCTATCTTATACAGATTTTCACTGGGAACACTCTCGTTCAAAGAAAACCGTTCTATCTCTTACCGTTTCCGAGATATTCGCGATTAAAGTTTCGAAAAAATGTCGATTTAGCAGGATTTAAAAGGTCTTTGAACATTCTCGTTCAAAGAAAAACGCAGGATTTGATAGGTCTATCTTATACAGATTTTCACTGGGAACACTCTCGTTCAAAGAAAAACGTTCTATCTCTTACCGTTTCCGAGATATTCGCGATTAAAGTTTCGAAAAAATGTCGATTTAGCAGGATTTAAAAGGTCTTTGAACATTCTCGTTCAAAGAAAAACGCAGGATTTAATAGGTCTATCTTATACAGATTTTCGCTGGGAACCCTCTCGTTCAAAGAAAAACGTTCCATCTCTTACCGTTTCCGAGATATTCGCGATTAAAATTTCGAAAAAATGTCGATTTAGCAGGATTTAAAAGGTCTTTGAACATTCTCGTTCAAAGAAAAACGCAGGATTTGATAGGTCTATCTTATACAGATTTTCACTGGGAACACTCTCGTTCAAAGAAAACCGTTCTATCTCTTACCGTTTCCGAGATATTCGCGATTAAAGTTTCGAAAAAATGTCGATTTAGCAGGATCTAAAAGGTCTTTGAACATTCTCGTTCAAAAAAAAACGCAGGATTTAATAGGTCTATCTTATACAGATTTTCACTGGGAACACTCTCGTTCAAAGAAAAACGTTCTATCTCTTACCGTTTCCGAGATATTCGCGATTAAAGTTTCGAAAAAATGTCGATTTAGAAGGATTTAAAAGGTCTTTGAACATTCTCGTTCAAAGAAAAACGCAGGATTTAATAGGTCTATCTTATACAGATTTTCACTGGGAACACTCTCGTTCATAGAAAAATGTTCCATCTCTTACCGTTTCCGAGATAATCGCGATTAAAGTTTCGAAAAAATGTCGATTTAGCAGGATTTAAAAGGTCTTTGAACATTCTCGTTCAAAGAAAAACGCAGGATCTAATAGGTCTATCTTATACAGATTTTCACTGGGAACACTCTCGTTCAAAGAAAAACGTTCTATCTCTTACCGTTTCCGAGATATTCGCGATTAAAGTTTCGAAAAAATGTCGATTTAGCAGGATTTAAAAGGTATCTTATACAGATTTTCACTGGGAACACTCTCGTTCAAAGAAAAACGTTCCATCTCTTACCGTTTCCGAGATATTCGCGATTAAAATTTCGAAAAAATGTCGATTTAGCAGGATTTAAAAGGTCTTTGAACATTCTCGTTCAAAGAAAAACGCAGGATTTAATAGGTCTATCTTATACAGATTTTCACTGGGAACACTCTCGTTCAAAGAAAAACGTTCCATCTCTTACCGTTTCCGAGATATTCGCGATTAAAGTTTCGATAAAATGTCGATTTAGCAGGATTTAAAAGGTCTTTGAACATTCTCGTTCAAAGAAAAACGCAGGATTTAATAGGTCTATCTTATACAGATTTTCACTGGGAACACTCTCGTTCAAAGAAAAACGTTCTATCTCTTACCGTTTCCGAGATATTCGCGATTAAAGTTTCGAAAAAATGTCGATTTAGCAGGATTTAAAAGGTCTTTGAACATTCTCGTTCAAAGAAAAACGCAGGATTTAATAGGTCTATCTTATACAGATTTTCACTGGGAACACTCTCGTTCAAAGAAAAACGTTCTATCTCTTACCGTTTCCGAGATATTCGCGATTAAAGTTTCGAAAAAATGTCGATTTAGCAGGATTTAAAAGGTCTTTGAACATTCTCGTTCAAAGAAAAACGCAGGATTTAATAGGTCTATCTTATACAGATTTTCACTGGGAACACTCTCGTTCAAAGAAAAACGTTCCATCTCTTACCGTTTCCGAGATATTCGCGATTAAAGTTTCGAAAAAATGTCGATTTAGCAGGATTTAAAAGGTCTTTGAACATTCTCGCTCAAAGAAAAACGCAGGATTTAATAGGTCTATCTTATACAGATTTTCACTGGGAACACTCTCGTTCAAAGAAAAACGTTCTATCTCTTACCGTTTCCGAGATATTCGCGATTAAAGTTTCGAAAAAATATCGATTTAGCAGGATTTAAAAGGTCTTTGAACATTCTCGTTCAAAGAAAAACGCAGGATTTAATAGGTCTATCTTATACAGATTTTCACTGGGAACACTCTCGTTCAAAGAAAAACGTTCTATCTCTTACCGTTTCCGAGATATTCGCGATTAAAGTTTCGAAAAAATGTCGATTTAGCAGGATCTAAAAGGTCTTTGAACATTCTCGTTCAAAGAAAAACGCAGGATTTAATAGGTCTATCTTATACAGATTTTCACTGGGAACACTCTCGTTCAAAGAAAAACGTTCTATCTCTTACCGTTTCCGAGATATTCGCGATTAAAGTTTCGAAAAAATGTCGATTTAGCAGGATTTAAAAGGTCTTTGAACATTCTCGTTCAAAGAAAAACGCAGGATTTAATAGGTCTATCTTATACAGATTTTCACTGGGAACACTCTCGTTCAAAGAAAAACGTTCCATCTCTTACCGTTTCCGAGATAATCGCGATTAAAGTTTCGAAAAAATGTCGATTTAGCAGGATTTAAAAGGTCTTTGAACATTCTCGTTCAAAGAAAAACGCAGGATTTAATAGGTCTATCTTATACAGATTTTCACTGGGAACACTCTCGTTCAAAGAAAAACGTTCTATCTCTTACCGTTTCCGAGATATTCGCGATTAAAGTTTCGAAAAAATGTCGATTTAGCAGGATTTAAAAGGTCTTTGAACATTCTCGTTCAAAGAAAAACGCAGGATTTAATAGGTCTATCTTATACAGATTTTCACTGGGAACACTCTCGTTCAAAGAAAAACGTTCCATCTCTTACCGTTTCCGAGATATTCGCGATTAAAGTTTTGAAAAAATGTCGATTTAGCAGGATCTAAAAGGTCTTTGAACATTCTCGTTCAAAGAAAAACGCAGGATTTAATAGGTCTATCTTATACAGATTTTCACTGGGAACACTCTCGTTCAAAGAAAAACGTTCCATCTCTTACCGTTTCCGAGATATTCGCGATTAAAGTTTCGAAAAAATGTCGATTTAGCAGGATTTAAAAGGTCTTTGAACATTCTCGTTCAAAGAAAAACGCAGGATTTAATAGGTCTATCTTATACAGATTTTCACTGGGAACACTCTCGTTCAAAGAAAAACGTTCCATCTCTTACCGTTTCCGAGATATTCGCGATTAAAGTTTCGAAAAAATGTCGATTTAGCAGGATTTAAAAGGTCTTTGAACATTCTCGTTCAAAGAAAAACGCAGGATTTAATAGGTCTATCTTATACATATTTTCCTGGGAACACTCTCGTTCAAAGAAAAACGTTCTATCTCTTACCGTTTCCGAGATATTCGCGATTAAAGTTTCGAAAAAATGTCGATTTAGCAGGATTTAAAAGGTCTTTGAACATTCTCGTTCAAAGAAAAACGCAGGATTTAATAGGTCTATCTTATACAGATTTTCACTGGGAACACTCTCGTTCAAAGAAAAACGTTCCATCTCTTACCGTTTCCGAGATATTCGCGATTAAAGTTTCGAAAAAATGTCGATTTAGCAGGATTTAAAAGGTCTTTGAACATTCTCGTTCAAAGAAAAACGCAGGATTTAATAGGTCTATCTTATACAGATTTTCACTGGGAACACTCTCGTTCAAAGAAAACCGTTCTATCTCTTACCGTTTCCGAGACATTCGCGATTAAAGTTTCGAAAAAATGTCGATTTAGCAGGATTTAAAAGGTCTTTGAACATTCTCGTTCAAAGAAAAACGCAGGATTTAATAGGTCTATCTTATACAGATTTTCACTGGGAACACTCTCGTTCAAAGAAAAACGTTCTATCTCTTACCGTTTCCGAGATATTCGCGATTAAAGTTTCGAAAAAATGTCGATTTAGCAGGATTTAAAAGGTCTTTGAACATTCTCGTTCAAAGAAAAACGCAGGATTTAATAGGTCTATCTTATACAGATTTTCACTGGGAACACTCTCGTTCAAAGAAAAACGTTCTATCTCTTACCGTTTCCGAGATATTCGCGATTAAAGTTTCGAAAAAATGTCGATTTAGCAGGATTTAAAAGGTCTTTGAACATTCTCGTTCAAAGAAAAACGCAGGATTTAATAGGTCTATCTTATACAGATTTTCGCTGGGAACCCTCTCGTTCAAAGAAAAACGTTCCATCTCTTACCGTTTCCGAGATATTCGCGATTAAAATTTCGAAAAAATGTCGATTTAGCAGGATTTAAAAGGTCTTTGAACATTCTCGTTCAAAGAAAAACGCAGGATTTGATAGGTCTATCTTATACAGATTTTCACTGGGAACACTCTCGTTCAAAGAAAACCGTTCTATCTCTTACCGTTTCCGAGATATTCGCGATTAAAGTTTCGAAAAAATGTCGATTTAGCAGGATCTAAAAGGTCTTTGAACATTCTCGTTCAAAAAAAAACGCAGGATTTAATAGGTCTATCTTATACAGATTTTCACTGGGAACACTCTCGTTCAAAGAAAAACGTTCTATCTCTTACCGTTTCCGAGATATTCGCGATTAAAGTTTCGAAAAAATGTCGATTTAGAAGGATTTAAAAGGTCTTTGAACATTCTCGTTCAAAGAAAAACGCAGGATTTAATAGGTCTATCTTATACAGATTTTCACTGGGAACACTCTCGTTCATAGAAAAACGTTCCATCTCTTACCGTTTCCGAGATAATCGCGATTAAAGTTTCGAAAAAATGTCGATTTAGCAGGATTTAAAAGGTCTTTGAACATTCTCGTTCAAAGAAAAACGCAGGATCTAATAGGTCTATCTTATACAGATTTTCACTGGGAACACTCTCGTTCAAAGAAAAACGTTCTATCTCTTACCGTTTCCGAGATATTCGCGATTAAAGTTTCGAAAAAATGTCGATTTAGCAGGATTTAAAAGGTATCTTATACAGATTTTCACTGGGAACACTCTCGTTCAAAGAAAAACGTTCCATCTCTTACCGTTTCCGAGATATTCGCGATTAAAATTTCGAAAAAATGTCGATTTAGCAGGATTTAAAAGGTCTTTGAACATTCTCGTTCAAAGAAAAACGCAGGATTTAATAGGTCTATCTTATACAGATTTTCACTGGGAACACTCTCGTTCAAAGAAAAACGTTCCATCTCTTACCGTTTCCGAGATATTCGCGATTAAAGTTTCGATAAAATGTCGATTTAGCAGGATTTAAAAGGTCTTTGAACATTCTCGTTCAAAGAAAAACGCAGGATTTAATAGGTCTATCTTATACAGATTTTCACTGGGAACACTCTCGTTCAAAGAAAAACGTTCTATCTCTTACCGTTTCCGAGATATTCGCGATTAAAGTTTCGAAAAAATGTCGATTTAGCAGGATTTAAAAGGTCTTTGAACATTCTCGTTCAAAGAAAAACGCAGGATTTAATAGGTCTATCTTATACAGATTTTCACTGGGAACACTCTCGTTCAAAGAAAAACGTTCTATCTCTTACCGTTTCCGAGATATTCGCGATTAAAGTTTCGAAAAAATGTCGATTTAGCAGGATTTAAAAGGTCTTTGAACATTCTCGTTCAAAGAAAAACGCAGGATTTAATAGGTCTATCTTATACAGATTTTCACTGGGAACACTCTCGTTCAAAGAAAAACGTTCCATCTCTTACCGTTTCCGAGATATTCGCGATTAAAGTTTCGAAAAAATGTCGATTTAGCAGGATTTAAAAGGTCTTTGAACATTCTCGCTCAAAGAAAAACGCAGGATTTAATAGGTCTATCTTATACAGATTTTCACTGGGAACACTCTCGTTCAAAGAAAAACGTTCTATCTCTTACCGTTTCCGAGATATTCGCGATTAAAGTTTCGAAAAAATGTCGATTTAGCAGGATTTAAAAGGTCTTTGAACATTCTCGTTCAAAGAAAAACGCAGGATGTAATAGGTCTGTCTTATACAGATTTTCACTGGGAACACTCTCGTTCAAAGAAAAACGTTCCATCTCTTACCGTTTCCGAGATATTCGCGATTAAAGTTTCGAAAAAATGTCGATTTAGCAGGATTTAAAAGGTCTTTGAACATTCTCGTTCAAAGAAAAACGCAGGATTTAATAGGTCTATCTTATACATATTTTCACTGGGAACACTCTCGTTCAAAGAAAAACGTTCTATCTCTTACCGTTTCCGAGATATTCGCGATTAAAGTTTCGAAAAAATGTCGATTTAGCAGGATTTAAAAGGTCTTTGAACATTCTCGTTCAAAGAAAAACGAAGGATTTAATAGGTCTATCTTATACAGATTTTCACTGGGAACCCTCTCGTTCAAAGAAAAACGTTCCATCTCTTACCGTTTCCGAGATATTCGCGATTAAAGTTTCGAAAAAATGTCGATTTAGCAGGATTTAAAAGGTCTTTGAACATTCTCGTTCAAAGAAAAACGCAGGATTTAATAGGTCTATCTTATACAGATTTTCACTGGGAACACTCTCGTTCAAAGAAAAACGTTCCATCTCTTACCGTTTCCGAGATATTCGCGATTAAAGTTTCGAAAAAATGTCGATTTAGCAGGATTTAAAAGGTCTTTGAACATTCTCGTTCAAAGAAAAACGCAGGATTTAATAGGTCTATCTTATACATATTTTCCTGGGAACACTCTCGTTCAAAGAAAAACGTTCTATCTCTTACCGTTTCCGAGATATTCGCGATTAAAGTTTCGAAAAAATGTCGATTTAGCAGGATTTAAAAGGTCTTTGAACATTCTCGTTCAAAGAAAAACGCAGGATTTAATAGGTCTATCTTATACAGATTTTCACTGGGAACACTCTCGTTCAAAGAAAAACGTTCCATCTCTTACCGTTTCCGAGATATTCGCGATTAAAGTTTCGAAAAAATGTCGATTTAGCAGGATTTAAAAGGTCTTTGAACATTCTCGTTCAAAGAAAAACGCAGGATTTAATAGGTCTATCTTATACAGATTTTCACTGGGAACACTCTCGTTCAAAGAAAAACGTTCTATCTCTTACCGTTTCCGAGATATTCGCGATTAAAGTTTCGAAAAAATGTCGATTTAGCAGGATTTAAAAGGTCTTTGAACATTCTCGTTCAAAGAAACACGCAGGATTTAATAGGTCTATCTTATACAGATTTTCACTGGGAACACTCTCGTTCAAAGAAAAACGTTCTATCTCTTACCGTTTCCGAGATATTCGCGATTAAAGTTTCGAAAAAATGTCGATTTAGCAGGATTTAAAAGGTCTTTGAACATTCTCGTTCAAAGAAAAACGCAGGATTTAATAGGTCTATCTTATACAGATTTTCACTGGGAACACTCTCGTTCAAAGAAAAACGTTCCATCTCTTACCGTTTCCGAGATATTCGCGATTAAAGTTTCGAAAAAATGTCGATTTAGCAGGATTTAAAAGGTCTTTGAACATTCTCGTTCAAAGAAAAACGCAGGATTTAATAGGTCTATCTTATACAGATTTTCACTGGGAACACTCTCGTTCAAAGAAAAACGTTCTATCTCTTACCGTTTCCGAGATATTCGCGATTAAAGTTTCGAAAAAATGTCGATTTAGCAGGATTTAAAAGGTCTTTGAACATTCTCGTTCAAAGAAAAACGCAGGATTTAATAGGTCTATCTTATACAGATTTTCACTGGGAACCCTCTCGTTCAAAGAAAAACGTTCCATCTCTTACCGTTTCCGAGATATTCGCGATTAAAGTTTCGAAAAAATGTCGATTTAGCAGGATTTAAAAGGTCTTTGAACATTCTCGTTCAAAGAAAAACGCAGGATTTAATAGGTCTATCTTATACAGATTTTCACTGGGAACCCTGTCGTTCAAAGAAAAACGTTCCATCTCTTACCGTTTCCGAGATATTCGCGATTAAAGTTTCGAAAAAATGTCGATTTAGCAGGATTTAAAAGGTCTTTGAACATTCTAGTTCAAAGAAAAACGCAGGATTTAATAGGTCTATCTTATACAGATTTTCACTGGGAACACTCTCGTTCAAAGAAAAACGTTCTATCTCTTACCGTTTCCGAGATATTCGCGATTAAAATTTCGAAAAAATGTCGATTTAGCAGGATTTAAAAGGTCTTTGAACATTCTCGTTCAAAGAAAAACGCAGGATTTAATAGGTCTATCTTATACAGATTTTCACTGGGAACACTCTCGTTCAAAGAAAAACGTTCTATCTCTTACCGTTTCCGAGATATTCGCGATTAAAGTTTCGAAAAAATGTCGATTTAGAAGGATTTAAAAGGTCTTTGAACATTCTCGTTCAAAGAAAAACGCAGGATTTAATAGGTCTATCTTATACAGATTTTCACTGGGAACACTCTCGTTCATAGAAAAACGTTCCATCTCTTACCGTTTCCGAGATAATCGCGATTAAAGTTTCGAAAAAATGTCGATTTAGCAGGATTTAAAAGGTCTTTGAACATTCTCGTTCAAAGAAAAACGCAGGATCTAATAGGTCTATCTTATACAGATTTTCACTGGGAACACTCTCGTTCAAAGAAAAACGTTCTATCTCTTACCGTTTCCGAGATATTCGCGATTAAAGTTTCGAAAAAATGTCGATTTAGCAGGATTTAAAAGGTATCTTATACAGATTTTCACTGGGAACACTCTCGTTCAAAGAAAAACGTTCCATCTCTTACCGTTTCCGAGATATTCGCGATTAAAATTTCGAAAAAATGTCGATTTAGCAGGATTTAAAAGGTCTTTGAACATTCTCGTTCAAAGAAAAACGCAGGATTTAATAGGTCTATCTTATACAGATTTTCACTGGGAACACTCTCGTTCAAAGAAAAACGTTCCATCTCTTACCGTTTCCGAGATATTCGCGATTAAAGTTTCGAAAAAATGTCGATTTAGCAGGATTTAAAAGGTCTTTGAACATTCTCGTTCAAAGAAAAACGCAGGATTTAATAGGTCTATCTTATACAAATTTTCACTGGGAACCCTCTCGTTCAAAGAAAAACGTTCCATCTCTTACCGTTTCCGAGATATTCGCGATTAAAGTTTCGAAAAAATGTCGATTTAGCAGGATTTAAAAGGTCTTTGAACATTCTCGTTCAAAGAAAAACGCAGGATTTAATAGGTCTATCTTATACAGATTTTCACTGGGAACCCTGTCGTTCAAAGAAAAACGTTCCATCTCTTACCGTTTCCGAGATATTCGCGATTAAAGTTTCGAAAAAATGTCGATTTAGCAGGATTTAAAAGGTCTTTGAACATTCTCGTTCAAAGAAAAACGCAGGATTTAATAGGTCTATCTTATACAGATTTTCACTGGGAACACTCTCGTTCAAAGAAAAACGTTCTATCTCTTACCGTTTCCGAGATATTCGCGATTAAAATTTCGAAAAAATGTCGATTTAGCAGGATTTAAAAGGTCTTTGAACATTCTCGTTCAAAGAAAAACGCAGGATTTAATAGGTCTATCTTATACAGATTTTCACTGGGAACACTCTCGTTCAAAGAAAAACGTTCTATCTCTTACCGTTTCCGAGATATTCGCGATTAAAGTTTCGAAAAAATGTCGATTTAGCAGGATTTAAAAGGTCTTTGAACATTCTCGTTCAAAGAAAAACGCAGGATTTGATAGGTCTATCTTATACAGATTTTCACTGGGAACACTCTCGTTCAAAGAAAACCGTTCTATCTCTTACCGTTTCCGAGATATTCGCGATTAAAGTTTCGAAAAAATGTCGATTTAGCAGGATCTAAAAGGTCTTTGAACATTCTCGTTCAAAAAAAAACGCAGGATTTAATAGGTCTATCTTATACAGATTTTCACTGGGAACACTCTCGTTCAAAGAAAAACGTTCTATCTCTTACCGTTTCCGAGATATTCGCGATTAAAGTTTCGAAAAAATGTCGATTTAGAAGGATTTAAAAGGTCTTTGAACATTCTCGTTCAAAGAAAAACGCAGGATTTAATAGGTCTATCTTATACAGATTTTCACTGGGAACACTCTCGTTCATAGAAAAACGTTCCATCTCTTACCGTTTCCGAGATAATCGCGATTAAAGTTTCGAAAAAATGTCGATTTAGCAGGATTTAAAAGGTCTTTGAACATTCTCGTTCAAAGAAAAACGCAGGATCTAATAGGTCTATCTTATACAGATTTTCACTGGGAACACTCTCGTTCAAAGAAAAACGTTCTATCTCTTACCGTTTCCGAGATATTCGCGATTAAAGTTTCGAAAAAATGTCGATTTAGCAGGATTTAAAAGGTATCTTATACAGATTTTCACTGGGAACACTCTCGTTCAAAGAAAAACGTTCCATCTCTTACCGTTTCCGAGATATTCGCGATTAAAATTTCGAAAAAATGTCGATTTAGCAGGATTTAAAAGGTCTTTGAACATTCTCGTTCAAAGAAAAACGCAGGATTTAATAGGTCTATCTTATACAGATTTTCACTGGGAACACTCTCGTTCAAAGAAAAACGTTCCATCTCTTACCGTTTCCGAGATATTCGCGATTAAAGTTTCGAAAAAATGTCGATTTAGCAGGATTTAAAAGGTCTTTGAACATTCTCGTTCAAAGAAAAACGCAGGATTTAATAGGTCTATCTTATACAGATTTTCACTGGGAACACTCTCGTTCAAAGAAAAACGTTCTATCTCTTACCGTTTCCGAGATATTCGCGATTAAAGTTTCGAAAAAATGTCGATTTAGCAGGATTTAAAAGGTCTTTGAACATTCTCGTTCAAAGAAAAACGCAGGATTTAATAGGTCTATCTTATACAGATTTTCACTGGGAACACTCTCGTTCAAAGAAAAACGTTCTATCTCTTACCGTTTCCGAGATATTCGCGATTAAAGTTTCGAAAAAATGTCGATTTAGCAGGATTTAAAAGGTCTTTGAACATTCTCGTTCAAAGAAAAACGTAGGATTTAATAGGTCTATCTTATACAGATTTTCACTGGGAACACTCTCGTTCAAAGAAAAACGTTCCATCTCTTACCGTTTCCGAGATATTCGCGATTAAAGTTTCGAAAAAATGTCGATTTAGCAGGATTTAAAAGGTCTTTGAACATTCTCGCTCAAAGAAAAACGCAGGATTTAATAGGTCTATCTTATACAGATTTTCACTGGGAACACTCTCGTTCAAAGAAAAACGTTCTATCTCTTACCGTTTCCGAGATATTCGCGATTAAAGTTTCGAAAAAATGTCGATTTAGCAGGATTTAAAAGGTCTTTGAACATTCTCGTTCAAAGAAAAACGCAGAATTTAATAGGTCTATCTTATACAGATTTTCACTGGGAACACTCTCGTTCAAAGAAAAACGTTCCATCTCTTACCGTTTCCGAGATATTCGCGATTAAAGTTTCGAAAAAATGTCGATTTAGCAGGATTTAAAAGGTCTTTGAACATTCTCGTTCAAAGAAAAACGCAGGATTTAATAGGTCTATCTTATACATATTTTCACTGGGAACACTCTCGTTCAAAGAAAAACGTTCTATCTCTTACCGTTTCCGAGATATTCGCGATTAAAGTTTCGAAAAAATGTCGATTTAGCAGGATTTAAAAGGTCTTTGAACATTCTCGTTCAAAGAAAAACGCAGGATTTAATAGGTCTATCTTATACAGATTTTCACTGGGAACCCTCTCGTTCAAAGAAAAACGTTCCATCTCTTACCGTTTCCGAGATATTCGCGATTAAAGTTTCGAAAAAATGTCGATTTAGCAGGATTTAAAAGGTCTTTGAACATTCTCGTTCAAAGAAAAACGCAGGATTTAATAGGTCTATCTTATACAGATTTTCACTGGGAACACTCTCGTTCAAAGAAAAACGTTCCATCTCTTACCGTTTCCGAGATATTCGCGATTAAAGTTTCGAAAAAATGTCGATTTAGCAGGATTTAAAAGGTCTTTGAACATTCTCGTTCAAAGAAAACGCAGGATTTAATAGGTCTATCTTATACATATTTTCCTGGGAACACTCTCGTTCAAAGAAAAACGTTCTATCTCTTACCGTTTCCGAGATATTCGCGATTAAAGTTTCGAAAAAATGTCGATTTAGCAGGATTTAAAAGGTCTTTGAACATTCTCGTTCAAAGAAAAACGCAGGATTTAATAGGTCTATCTTATACAGATTTTCACTGGGAACACTCTCGTTCAAAGAAAAACGTTCCATCTCTTACCGTTTCCGAGATATTCGCGATTAAAGTTTCGAAAAAATGTCGATTTAGCAGGATTTAAAAGGTCTTTGAACATTCTCGTTCAAAGAAAAACGCAGGATTTAATAGGTCTATCTTATACAGATTTTCACTGGGAACACTCTCGTTCAAAGAAAAACGTTCCATCTCTTACCGTTTCCGAGATATTCGCGATTAAAGTTTCGAAAAAATGTCGATTTAGCAGGATTTAAAAGGTCTTTGAACATTCTCGTTCAAAGAAACACGCAGGATTTAATAGGTCTATCTTATACAGATTTTCACTGGGAACACTCTCGTTCAAAGAAAAACGTTCTATCTCTTACCGTTTCCGAGATATTCGCGATTAAAGTTTCGAAAAAATGTCGATTTAGCAGGATTTAAAAGGTCTTTGAACATTCTCGTTCAAAGAAAAACGCAGGATTTAATAGGTCTATCTTATACAGATTTTCACTGGGAACACTCTCGTTCAAAGAAAAACGTTCCATCTCTTACCGTTTCCGAGATATTCGCGATTAAACTTTCGAAAAAATGTCGATTTAGCAGGATTTAAAAGGTCTTTGAACATTCTCGTTCAAAGAAAAACGCAGGATTTAATAGGTCTATCTTATACAGATTTTCACTGGGAACACTCTCGTTCAAAGAAAAACGTTCTATCTCTTACCGTTTCCGAGATATTCGCGATTAAAGTTTCGAAAAAATGTCGATTTAGCAGGATTTAAAAGGTCTTTGAACATTCTCGTTCAAAGAAAAACGCAGGATTTAATAGGTCTATCTTATACAGATTTTCACTGGGAACCCTCTCGTTCAAAGAAAAACGTTCCATCTCTTACCGTTTCCGAGATATTCGCGATTAAAGTTTCGAAAAAATGTCGATTTAGCAGGATTTAAAAGGTCTTTGAACATTCTCGTTCAAAGAAAAACGCAGGATTTAATAGGTCTATCTTATACAGATTTTCACTGGGAACCCTGTCGTTCAAAGAAAAACGTTCCATCTCTTACCGTTTCCGAGATATTCGCGATTAAAGTTTCGAAAAAATGTCGATTTAGCAGGATTTAAAAGGTCTTTGAACATTCTCGTTCAAAGAAAAACGCAGGATTTAATAGGTCTATCTTATACAGATTTTCACTGGGAACACTCTCGTTCAAAGAAAAACGTTCTATCTCTTACCGTTTCCGAGATATTCGCGATTAAAATTTCGAAAAAATGTCGATTTAGCAGGATTTAAAAGGTCTTTGAACATTCTCGTTCAAAGAAAAACGCAGGATTTAATAGGTCTATCTTATACAGATTTTCACTGGGAACACTCTCGTTCAAAGAAAAACGTTCTATCTCTTACCGTTTCCGAGATATTCGCGATTAAAGTTTCGAAAAAATGTCGATTTAGCAGGATCTAAAAGGTCTTTGAACAT
This sequence comes from Amphimallon solstitiale, assembly GCA_963170755.1. NCBI lineage: Eukaryota > Metazoa > Arthropoda > Insecta > Coleoptera > Scarabaeidae > Amphimallon > Amphimallon solstitiale. Next base: position 24,256 of record CAUJHA010000004.1, read on the forward strand.
TCTCGTTCAAAGAAAAACGCAGGATTTAATAGGTCTATCTTATACATATTTTCACTGGGAACACTCTCGTTCAAAGAAAACGTTCTATCTCTTACCGTTTCCGAGATATTCGCGATTAAAGTTTCGAAAAAATGTCGATTTAGCAGGATTTAAAAGGTCTTTGAACATTCTCGTTCAAAGAAAAACGCAGGATTTAATAGGTCTATCTTATACAGATTTTCACTGGGAACCCTCTCGTTCAAAGAAAAACGTTCCATCTCTTACCGTTTCCGAGATATTCGCGATTAAAGTTTCGAAAAAATGTCGATTTAGCAGGATTTAAAAGGTCTTTGAACATTCTCGTTCAAAGAAAAACGCAGGATTTAATAGGTCTATCTTCTACAGATTTTCACTGGGAACACTCTCGTTCAAAGAAAAACGTTCCATCTCTTACCGTTTCCGAGATATTCGCGATTAAAGTTTCGAAAAAATGTCGATTTAGCAGGATTTAAAAGGTCTTTGAACATTCTCGTTCAAAGAAACACGCAGGATTTAATAGGTCTATCTTATACAGATTTTCACTGGGAACACTCTCGTTCAAAGAAAAACGTTCTATCTCTTACCGTTTCCGAGATATTCGCGATTAAAGTTTCGAAAAAATGTCGATTTAGCAGGATTTAAAAGGTCTTTGAACATTCTCGTTCAAAGAAAAACGCAGGATTTAATAGGTCTATCTCATACAGATTTTCACTGGGAACCCTCTCGTTCAAAGAAAAACGTTCCATCTCTTACCGTTTCCGAGATATTCGCGATTAAAGTTTCGAAAAAATGTCGATTTAGCAGGATTTAAAAGGTCTTTGAACATTCTCGTTCAAAGAAAAACGCAGGATTTAATAGGTCTATCTTATACAGATTTTCACTGGGAACCCTGTCGTTCAAAGAAAAACGTTCCATCTCTTACCGTTTCCGAGATATTCGCGATTAAAGTTTCGAAAAAATGTCGATTTAGCAGGATTTAAAAGGTCTTTGAACATTCTCGTTCAAAGAAAAACGCAGGATTTAATAGGTCTATCTTATACAGATTTTCACTGGGAACACTCTCGTTCAAAGAAAAACGTTCTATCTCTTACCGTTTCCGAGATATTCGCGATTAAAGTTTCGAAAAAATGTCGATTTAGCAGGATTTAAAAGGTCTTTGAACATTCTCGTTCAAAGAAAAACTCAGGATTTAATAGGTCTATCTTATACAGATTTTCACTGGGAACACTCTCGTTCAAAGAAAAACGTTCTATCTCTTACCGTTTCCGAGATATTCGCGATTAAAGTTTCGAAAAAATGTCGATTTAGCAGGATTTAAAAGGTCTTTGAACATTCTCGTTCAAAGAAAAACGCAGGATTTAATAGGTCTATCTTATACATATTTTCACTGGGAACACTCTCGTTCAAAGAAAAACGTTCCATCTCTTACAGTTTCCGAGATATTCGCGATTAAAGTTTCGAAAAAATGTCGATTTAGCAGGATTTAAAAGGTCTTTGAACATTCTCGTTCAAAGAAAAACGCAGGATTTAATAGGTCTATCTTATACAGATTTTCACTGGGAACACTCTCGTTCAAAGAAAAACGTTCCATCTCTTACCGTTTCCGAGATATTCGCGATTAAAGTTTCGAAAAAATGTCGATTTAGCAGGATTTAAAAGGTCTTTGAACATTCTCGTTCAAAGAAAAACGCAGGATTTAATAGGTCTATCTTATACAGATTTTCACTGGGAACACTCTCGTTCAAAGAAAAACGTTCTATCTCTTACCGTTTCCGAGATATTCGCGATTAAAGTTTCGAAAAAATGTCGATTTAGCAGGATTTAAAAGGTCTTTGAACATTCTCGTTCAAAGAAAAACGCAGGATTTAATAGGTCTATCTTATACAGATTTTCACTGGGAACACTCTCGTTCAAAGAAAACCTTTCTATCTCTTACCGTTTCCGAGATATTCGCGATTAAAGTTTCGAAAAAATGTCGATTTAGCAGGATATAAAAGGTCTTTGAACATTCTCGTTCAAAGAAAAACGCAGGATTTAATAGGTCTATCTTATACAGATTTTCACTGGGAACACTCTCGTTCAAAGAAAAACGTTCTATCTCTTACCGTTTCCGAGATATTCGCGATTAAAGTTTCGAAAAAATGTCGATTTAGCAGGATTTAAAAGGTCTTTGAACATTCTCGTTCAAAGAAAAACGCAGGATTTAATAGGTCTATCTTATACAGATTTTCACTGGGAACACTCTCGTTCAAAGCAAAACGTTCCATCTCTTACCGTTTCCGAGATATTCGCGATTAAAGTTTCGAAAAAATGTCGATTTAGCAGGATTTAAAAGGTCTTTGAACATTCTCGTTCAAAGAAAAACGCAGGATTTAATAGGTCTATCTTATACAGATTTTCACTGGGAACCCTCTCGTTCAAAGAAAAACGTTCCATCTCTTACCGTTTCCGAGATATTCGCGATTAAAGTTTCGAAAAAATGTCGATTTAGCAGGATTTAAAAGGTCTTTGAACATTCTCGTTCAAAGAAAAACGCAGGATTTAATAGGTCTATCTTATACAGATTTTCACTGGGAACCCTGTCGTTCAAAGAAAAACGTTCCATCTCTTACCGTTTCCGAGATATTCGCGATTAAAGTTTCGAAAAAATGTCGATTTAGCAGGATTTAAAAGGTCTTTGAACATTCTCGTTCAAAGAAAAACGCAGGATTTAATAGGTCTATCTTATACAGATTTTCACTGGGAACACTCTCGTTCAAAGAAAAACGTTCTATCTCTTACCGTTTCCGAGATATTCGCGATTAAAATTTCGAAAAAATGTCGATTTAGCAGGATTTAAAAGGTCTTTGAACATTCTCGTTCAAAGAAAAACGCAGGATTTAATAGGTCTATCTTATACAGATTTTCACTGGGAACACTCTCGTTCAAAGAAAAACGTTCTATCTCTTACCGTTTCCGAGATATTCGCGATTAAAGTTTCGAAAAAATGTCGATTTAGCAGGATCTAAAAGGTCTTTGAACATTCTCGTTCAAAGAAAAACGCAGGATTTAATAGGTCTATCTTATACATATTTTCACTGGGAACACTCTCGTTCAAAGAAAACGTTCTATCTCTTACCGTTTCCGAGATATTCGCGATTAAAGTTTCGAAAAAATGTCGATTTAGCAGGATTTAAAAGGTCTTTGAACATTCTCGTTCAAAGAAAAACGCAGGATTTAATAGGTCTATCTTATACAGATTTTCACTGGGAACCCTCTCGTTCAAAGGAAACCTTCCATCTCTTACCGTTTCCGAGATATTCGCGATTAAAGTTTCGAAAAAATGTCGATTTAGCAGGATTTAAAAGGTCTTTGAACATTCTCGTTCAAAGAAAAACGCAGGATTTAATAGGTCTATCTTATACAGATTTTCACTGGGAACACTCTCGTTCAAAGAAAAACGTTCCATCTCTTACCGTTTCCGAGATATTCGCGATTAAAGTTTCGAAAAATGTCGATTTAGCAGGATTTAAAAGGTCTTTGAACATTCTCGTTCAAAGAAACACGCAGGATTTAATAGGTCTATCTTATACAGATTTTCACTGGGAACACTCTCGTTCAAAGAAAAACGTTCTATCTCTTACCGTTTCCGAGATATTCGCGATTAAAGTTTCGAAAAAATGTCGATTTAGCAGGATTTAAAAGGTCTTTGAACATTCTCGTTCAAAGAAAAACGCAGGATTTAATAGGTCTATCTTATACAGATTTTCACTGGGAACACTCTCGTTCAAGGAAAAACGTTCCATCTCTTACCGTTTCCGAGATATTCGCGATTAAAGTTTCGAAAAAATGTCGATTTAGCAGGATTTAAAAGGTCTTTGAACATTCTCGTTCAAAGAAAAACGCAGGATTTAATTGGTCTATCTTATACAGATTTTCACTGGGAACACTCTCGTTCAAAGAAAAACGTTCTATCTCTTACCGTTTCCGAGATATTCGCGATTAAAGTTTCGAAAAAATGTCGATTTAGCAGGATTTAAAAGGTCTTTGAACATTCTCGTTCAAAGAAAAACGCAGGATTTAATAGGTCTATCTCATACAGATTTTCACTGGGAACCCTCTCGTTCAAAGAAAAACGTTCCATCTCTTACCGTTTCCGAGATATTCGCGATTAAAGTTTCGAAAAAATGTCGATTTAGCAGGATTTAAAAGGTCTTTGAACATTCTCGTTCAAAGAAAAACGGAGGATTTAATAGGTCTATCTTATACAGATTTTCACTGGGAACCCTGTCGTTCAAAGAAAAACGTTCCATCTCTTACCGTTTCCGAGATATTCGCGATTAAAGTTTCGAAAAAATGTCGATTTAGCAGGATTTAAAAGGTCTTTGAACATTCTCGTTCAAAGAAAAACGCAGGATTTAATAGGTCTATCTTATACAGATTTTCACTGGGAACACTCTCGTTCAAAGAAAAACGTTCTATCTCTTACCGTTTCCGAGATATTCGCGATTAAAGTTTCGAAAAAATGTCGATTTAGCAGGATTTAAAAGGTCTTTGAACATTCTCGTTCAAAGAAAAACTCAGGATTTAATAGGTCTATCTTATACAGATTTTCACTGGGAACACTCTCGTTCAAAGAAAAACGTTCTATCTCTTACCGTTTCCGAGATATTCGCGATTAAAGTTTCGAAAAAATGTCGATTTAGCAGGATTTAAAAGGTCTTTGAACATTCTCGTTCAAAGAAAAACGCAGGATTTAATAGGTCTATCTTATACAGATTTTCACTGGGAACCCTCTCGTTCAAAGAAAAACGTTCCATCTCTTACCGTTTCCGAGATATTCGCGATTAAAGTTTCGAAAAAATGTCGATTTAGCAGGATTTAAAAGGTCTTTGAACATTCTCGTTCAAAGAAAAACGCAGGATTTAATAGGTCTATCTTATACAGATTTTCACTGGGAACCCTCTCGTTCAAAGAAAAACGTTCCATCTCTTACCGTTTCCGAGATATTCGCGATTAAAGTTTCGAAAAAATGTCGATTTAGCAGGATTTAAAAGGTCTTTGAACATTCTCGTTCAAAGAAAAACGCAGGATTTAATAGGTCTATCTTATACAGATTTTCACTGGGAACACTCTCGTTCAAAGAAAAACGTTCTATCTCTTACCGTTTCCGAGATATTCGCGATTAAAGTTTCGAAAAAATGTCGATTTAGCAGGATTAGAAGGTCTTTGAACATTCTCGTTCAAAGAAAAACGCAGGATTTAATAGGTCTATCTTATACAGATTTTCACTGGGAACACTCTCGTTCAAAGAAAAACGTTCTATCTCTTACCGTTTCCGAGATATTCGCGATTAAAGTTTCGAAAAAATGTCGATTTAGCAGGATTTAAAAGGTCTTTGAACATTCTCGTTCAAAGAAAAACGCAGGATTTAATAGGTCTATCTTATACAGATTTTCACTGGGAACACTCTCGTTCAAAGAAAAACGTTCTATCTCTTACCGTTTCCGAGATATTCGCGATTAAAGTTTCGAAAAAATGTCGATTTAGCAGGATTTAAAAGGTCTTTGAACATTCTCGTTCAAAGAAAAACGCAGGATTTAATAGGTCTATCTTATACAGATTTTCACTGGGAACACTCTCGTTCAAAGAAAAACGTTCCATCTCTTACCGTTTCCGAGATATTCGCGATTAAAGTTTCGAAAAAATGTCGATTTAGCAGGATTTAAAAGGTCTTTGAACATTCTCGTTCAAAGAAAAACGCAGGATTTAATAGGTCTATCTTATACAGATTTTCACTGGGAACACTCTCGTTCAAAGAAAAACGTTCTATCTCTTACCGTTTCCGAGATATTCGCGATTAAAGTTTCGAAAAAATGTCGATTTAGCAGGATTTAAAAGGTCTTTGAACATTCTCGTTCAAAGAAAAACGCAGGATTTAATAGGTCTATCTTATACAGATTTTCACTGGGAACACTCTCGTTCAAAGAAAACCGTTCTATCTCTTACCGTTTCCGAGATATTCGCGATTAAAGTTTCGAAAAAATGTCGATTTAGCAGGATATAAAAGGTCTTTGAACATTCTCGTTCAAAGAAAAACGCAGGATTTAATAGGTCTATCTTATACAGATTTTCACTGGGAACACTCTCGTTCAAAGAAAAACGTTCTATCTCTTACCGTTTCCGAGATATTCGCGATTAAACTTTCGAAAAAATGTCGATTTAGCAGGATTTAAAAGGTCTTTGAACATTCTCGTTCAAAGAAAAACGCAGGATTTAATAGGTCTATCTTATACAGATTTTCACTGGGAACACTCTCGTTCAAAGCAAAACGTTCCATCTCTTACCGTTTCCGAGATAATCGCGATTAAAGTTTCGAAAAAATGTCGATTTAGCAGGATTTAAAAGGTCTTTGAACATTCTCGTTCAAAGAAAAACGCAGGATCTAATAGGTCTATCTTATACAGATTTTCACTGGGAACACTCTCGTTCAAAGAAAAACGTTCTATCTCTTACCGTTTCCGAGATATTCGCGATTAAAGTTTCGAAAAAATGTCGATTTAGCAGGATTTAAAAGGTCTTTGAACATTCTCGTTCAAAGAAAAACGCAGGATTTAATAGGTCTATCTTATACAGATTTTCACTGGGAACACTCTCGTTCAAAGAAAAACGTTCCATCTCTTACCGTTTCCGAGATATTCGCGATTAAAGTTTCGAAAAAATGTCGATTTAGCAGGATTTAAAAGGTCTTTGAACATTCTCGTTCAAAGAAAAACGCAGGATTTAATAGGTCTATCTTATACAGATTTTCACTGGGAACACTCTCGTTCAAAGAAAAACGTTCTATCTCTTACCGTTTCCGAGATATTCGCGATTAAAGTTTCGAAAAAATGTCGATTTAGCAGGATTTAAAAGGTCTTTGAACATTCTCGTTCAAAGAAAAACGCAGGATTTAATAGGCCTATCTTATACAGATTTTCACTGGGAACACTCTCGTTCAAAGAAAAACGTTCTATCTCTTACCGTTTCCGAGATATTCGCGATTAAAGTTTCGAAAAAATGTCGATTTAGCAGGATTTAAAAGGTCTTTGAACATTCTCGTTCAAAGAAAAACGCAGGATTTAATAGGTCTATCTTATACAGATTTTCACTGGGAACACTCTCGTTCAAAGAAAAACGTTCTATCTCTTACCGTTTCCGAGATATTCGCGATTAAAGTTTCGAAAAAATGTCGATTTAGCAGGATTTAAAAGGTCTTTGAACATTCTCGTTCAAAGAAAAACGCAGGATTTAATAGGTCTCTCTTATACAGATTTTCACTGGGAACACTCTCGTTCAAAGAAAAACGTTCTATCTCTTACCGTTTCCGAGATATTCGCGATTAAAGTTTCGAAAAAATGTCGATTTAGCAGGATTTAAAAGGTCTTTGAACATTCTCGTTCAAAGAAAAACGCAGGATTTAATAGGTCTATCTTATACAGATTTTCACTGGGAACACTCTCGTTCAAAGAAAAACGTTCCATCTCTTACCGTTTCCGAGATATTCGCGATTAAAGTTTCGAAAAAATGTCGATTTAGCAGGATTTAAAAGGTCTTTGAACATTCTCGTTCAAAGAAAAACGCAGGATTTAATAGGTCTATCTTATACAGATTTTCACTGGGAACACTCTCGTTCAAAGAAAAACGTTCTATCTCTTACCGTTTCCGAGATATTCGCGATTAAAGTTTCGAAAAAATGTCGATTTAGCAGGATTTAAAAGGTCTTTGAACATTCTCGTTCAAAGAAAAACGCAGGATTTAATAGGTCTATCTTATACAGATTTTCACTGGGAACACTCTCGTTCAAAGAAAACCGTTCTATCTCTTACCGTTTCCGAGATATTCGCGATTAAAGTTTCGAAAAAATGTCGATTTAGCAGGATATAAAAGGTCTTTGAACATTCTCGTTCAAAGAAAAACGCAGGATTTAATAGGTCTATCTTATACAGATTTTCACTGGGAACACTCTCGTTCAAAGAAAAACGTTCTATCTCTTACCGTTTCCGAGATATTCGCGATTAAAGTTTCGAAAAAATGTCGATTTAGCAGGATTTAAAAGGTCTTTGAACATTCTCGTTCAAAGAAAAACGCAGGATTTAATAGGTCTATCTTATACAGATTTTCACTGGGAACACTCTCGTTCAAAGCAAAACGTTCCATCTCTTACCGTTTCCGAGATAATCGCGATTAAAGTTTAGAAAAAATGTCGATTTAGCAGGATTTAAAAGGTCTTTGAACATTCTCGTTCAAAGAAAAACGCAGGATCTAATAGGTCTATCTTATACAGATTTTCACTGGGAACACTCTCGTTCAAAGAAAAACGTTCTATCTCTTACCGTTTCCGAGATATTCGCGATTAAAGTTTCGAAAAAATGTCGATTTAGCAGGATTTAAAAGGTCTTTGAACATTCTCGTTCAAAGAAAAACGCAGGATTTAATAGGTCTATCTTATACAGATTTTCACTGGGAACACTCTCGTTCAAAGAAAAACGTTCCATCTCTTACCGTTTCCGAGATATTCGCGATTAAAGTTTCGAAAAAATGTCGATTTAGCAGGATTTAAAAGGTCTTTGAACATTCTCGTTCAAAGAAAAACGCAGGATTTAATAGGTCTATCTTATACAGATTTTCACTGGGAACACTCTCGTTCAAAGAAAAACGTTCTATCTCTTACCGTTTCCGAGATATTCGCGATTAAAGTTTCGAAAAAATGTCGATTTAGCAGGATTTAAAAGGTCTTTGAACATTCTCGTTCAAAGAAAAACGCAGGATTTAATAGGTCTATCTTATACAGATTTTCACTGGGAACCCTCTCGTTCAAAGAAAAACGTTCCATCTCTTACCGTTTCCGAGATATTCGCGATTAAAGTTTCGAAAAAATGTCGATTTAGCAGGATTTAAAAGGTCTTTGAACATTCTCTATCAAAGAAAAACGCAGGATTTAATAGGTCTATCTTATACAGATTTTCACTGGGAACCCTCTCGTTCAAAGAAAAACGTTCCATCTCTTACCGTTTCCGAGATATTCGCGATTAAAGTTTCGAAAAAATGTCGATTTAGCAGGATTTAAAAGGTCTTTGAACATTCTCGTTCAAAGAAAAACGCAGGATTTAATAGGTCTATCTTATACAGATTTTCACTGGGAACACTCTCGTTCAAAGAAAAACGTTCTATCTCTTACCGTTTCCGAGATATTCGCGATTAAAGTTTCGAAAAAATGTCGATTTAGCAGGATTTAAAAGGTCTTTGAACATTCTCGTTCAAAGAAAAACGCAGGATTTAATAGGTCTATCTTATACAGATTTTCACTGGGAACACTCTCGTTCAAAGAAAAACGTTCTATCTCTTACCGTTTCCGAGATATTCGCGATTAAAGTTTCGAAAAAATGTCGATTTAGCAG
>CAUJHA010000005.1:0-144446 GCA_963170755.1 Amphimallon solstitiale
TTTTAATAGGTCTGCCTTATACAGATTTTCACTGGGAACACTCTCGTTCAAAGAAAAACGTTCTATTTCTTACCGTTTCCGAGATATTCGCGTTTAAAGCTTCGAAAAAAAATGTCGATTTAGCAGGATTTAATAGGTCTATCTTATACAGATTTTCACTGGGAACACACTCGTTCAAAGAAAAACGTTCTATCTCTTGCCGTTTCCGAGATATTCGCGTTTAAAGTTTCAAAAAAAATGTCGATTTAGCATGATTTAATAGGTCTACCTTATACAGATTTTCACTGGGAACACTCTCGTTCAAAGAAAAACGTTCTATCTCTTACCGTTTCCGAGATATTCGCGTTTAAAGTTTCGGAAAAAAATTTCGATTTAGCAGGACTTAATAGGTCTATCTTCTACAGATTTTCACTGGAAACACTCTCGTTCAACGAAGAACGTTCTATCTCTTACCGTTTCCGGGATATTAGCGTTTAAATTTTCGAAAAAAAATCGATTTAGCAGGATTTAATAGGTCTATCCTATACAGATATTCATTGGGAACACTCTCGTTCAAAGAAAAACGTTCTATCTGTTACCGTTTCCGAGATATTCGCGTTTAAAGTTTCGAAGAAAAATGGCGATTTAGCAGGATTTAATAGGTCTATCTTATACAGATTTCCACTGGGAACATTCTCGTTCAAAGAAAAACGTTCTATCTCTTACAGTTTCCGAGATATTCGCGTTTAAAGTTTCGAAAAAAATATCGATTTAGCAGAATTTAATACGTCTATCTTATACAGATTTTCACTGGGAACACTCTCGTTCAAAGAAAAACGTTCTATCTCTTACCGTTTCCGAGATACTCGCGTTTAAAGTTTCGAAAAAAGATGTCGATTTAGCTGGATTTAATAGGTCTATCATATAGAGATTTTCACTGGGAACACTCTCGTTCAAAGAAAAACGTCTGTCTCTTACCGTTTCCGAGATATTTGCGTTTAAAGTTTCGAAAAAATGTCGATTTAGCAGGAATTAATAGGTCTGTCTTATACAGATTTTCACTGGGAACACTCTCGTTCAAAGAAAAACGGTCTATCTCTTACCGTTTCCGAGATATTCGCGTTTAAAGTTTCGGAAAAAAATGTCGATTTAGCAGGACTTAATAGGTCTATCTTCTACCGATTTTCACTGGGAACACTCTCGTTCAACGAAGAACATTCTACATCTTACCGTTTCCGAGATATTCGCGTTTAAAGTTTCGGAAAAAAATGTCGATTTAGCAGGACTTAATAGGTCTATCTTCTACCGATTTTCACTGGGAACACTCTCGTTCAACGAAGAACATTCTACCTCTTACCGTTTCCGAGATATTCGCGTTTAAAGTTTCGAAAAAAAATGTCGATATAGCATGATTTAATAGGTCTACCTTGTACAGGGAATACTCGCGTTCAAAGAAAAACGTTCTATCTTTTGCCGTTTCCGAGATATTCGCGTTTAAAGTTTCGAAAAAAATGTCGATTTAGCATGATTTAATAGGTCTACCTTATACAGGGAACACTCTCGTTCAAAGAAAAACGCTCTATCTCTTACCGTTTCCGAGATATTCGCGTTTAATGTTTCGAAAAAAATGTCGATTTAGCAGGATTTAATAGGTCTATCATATACAGATTTTCACTGGGAACACTCTCGTTCAAAGAAAAACGTCTGTCTCTTACCGTTTCCGAGATATTTGCGTTTAAAGTTTCGAAAAAATGTCGATTTAGCAGGATTTAATAGGTCTATCTTATACAGATTTTCACTGGGAACACTCTCGTTCAAAGAAAAACGTTCTATCTCTTACCGTTTCCGAGATATTCGCGTTTAAAGTTTCGAAAAAAATGTCGATTTAGCATGATTTAATAGGTCTGCCTTATACAGATTTTCACTGGGAACACTCTCGTTCAAAGAAAAACGTTCTATTTCTTACCGTTTCCGAGATATTCGCGTTTAAAGCTTCGAAAAAAAATGTCGATTTAGCAGGATTTAATAGGTCTATCTTATACAGATTTTCACTTGGAACACACTCGTTCAAAGAAAAACGTTCTATCTCTTGCCGTTTCCGAGATATTCGCGTTTAAAGTTTCAAAAAAAATGTCGATTTAGCATGATTTAATAGGTCTACCTTATACAGATCTTCACTGGGAACACTCTCGTTCAAAGAAAAACGTTCTATCTGTTACCGTTTCCGAGATATTCGCGTTTAAAGTTTCGGAAAAAAATTTCGATTTAGCAGGACTTAATAGGTCTATCTTCTACAGATTTTCACTGGAAACACTCTCGTTCAACGAAGAACGTTCTATCTCTTACCGTTTCCGAGATATTAGCGTTTAAATTTTCGAAAAAAAATCGATTTAGCAGGATTTAATAGGTCTATCCTATACAGATATTCATTGGGAACACTCTCGTTCAAAGAAAAACGTTCTATCTGTTACCGTTTCCGAGATATTCGCGTTTAAAGTTTCGAAGAAAAAATGGCGATTTAGCAGGATTTAATAGGTCTATCTTATACAGATTTCCACTGGGAACACTCTAGTTCAAAGAAAAACGTTCTATCTCTTACAGTTTCCGAGATATTCGCGTTTAAAGTTTCGAAAAAAATGTCGATTTAGCAGAATTTAATACGTCTATCTTATACAGATTTTCACTGGGAACACTCTCGTTCAAAGAAAAACGTTCTATCTCTTACCGTTTCCGAGATACTCGCGTTTAAAGTTTCGAAAAAAGATGTCGATTTAGCTGGATTTAATAGGTCTATCATATACAGATTTTCACTGGGAACACTCTCGTTCAAAGAAAAACGTCTGTCTCTTACCGTTTCCGAGATATTTGCGTTTAAAGTTTCGAAAAAATGTCGATTTAGCAGGATTTAATAGGTCTATCTTATACAGATTTTCACTGGGAACACTCTCGTTCAAAGAAAAACGTTCTATCTCTTACCGTTTCCGAGATATTCGCGTTTAAAGTTTCGAAAAAAATGTCGATTTAGCATGTTTTAATAGGTCTGCCTTATACAGATTTTCACTGGGAACACTCTCGTTCAAAGAAAAACGTTCTATTTCTTACCGTTTCCGAGATATTCGCGTTTAAAGCTTCGAAAAAAATGTCGATTTAGCAGGATTTAATAGGTCTATCTTATACAGATTTTCACTGGGAACACACTCGTTCAAAGAAAAACGTTCTATCTCTTGCCGTTTCCGAGATATTCGCGTTTAAAGTTTCAAAAAAAATGTCGATTTAGCATGATTTAATAGGTCTACCTTATACAGATTTTCACTGGGAACACTCTCGTTCAAAGAAAAACGTTCTATCTCTTACCGTTTCCGAGATATTCGCGTTTAAAGTTTCGGAAAAAAATTTCGATTTAGCAGGACTTAATAGGTCTATCTTCTACAGATTTTCACTGGAAACACTCTCGTTCAACGAAGAACGTTCTATCTCTTACCGTTTCCGGGATATTAGCGTTTAAATTTTCGAAAAAAAATCGATTTAGCAGGATTTAATAGGTCTATCCTATACAGATATTCATTGGGAACACTCTCGTTCAAAGAAAAACGTTCTATCTGTTACCGTTTCCGAGATATTCGCGTTTAAAGTTTCGAAGAAAAATGGCGATTTAGCAGGATTTAATAGGTCTATCTTATACAGATTTCCACTGGGAACATTCTCGTTCAAAGAAAAACGTTCTATCTCTTACAGTTTCCGAGATATTCGCGTTTAAAGTTTCGAAAAAAATATCGATTTAGCAGAATTTAATACGTCTATCTTATACAGATTTTCACTGGGAACACTCTCGTTCAAAGAAAAACGTTCTATCTCTTACCGTTTCCGAGATACTCGCGTTTAAAGTTTCGAAAAAAGATGTCGATTTAGCTGGATTTAATAGGTCTATCATATAGAGATTTTCACTGGGAACACTCTCGTTCAAAGAAAAACGTCTGTCTCTTACCGTTTCCGAGATATTTGCGTTTAAAGTTTCGAAAAAATGTCGATTTAGCAGGAATTAATAGGTCTGTCTTATACAGATTTTCACTGGGAACACTCTCGTTCAAAGAAAAACGGTCTATCTCTTACCGTTTCCGAGATATTCGCGTTTAAAGTTTCGGAAAAAAATGTCGATTTAGCAGGACTTAATAGGTCTATCTTCTACCGATTTTCACTGGGAACACTCTCGTTCAACGAAGAACATTCTACATCTTACCGTTTCCGAGATATTCGCGTTTAAAGTTTCGGAAAAAAATGTCGATTTAGCAGGACTTAATAGGTCTATCTTCTACCGATTTTCACTGGGAACACTCTCGTTCAACGAAGAACATTCTACCTCTTACCGTTTCCGAGATATTCGCGTTTAAAGTTTCGAAAAAAAATGTCGATATAGCATGATTTAATAGGTCTACCTTGTACAGGGAATACTCGCGTTCAAAGAAAAACGTTCTATCTTTTGCCGTTTCCGAGATATTCGCGTTTAAAGTTTCGAAAAAAATGTCGATTTAGCATGATTTAATAGGTCTACCTTATACAGGGAACACTCTCGTTCAAAGAAAAACGCTCTATCTCTTACCGTTTCCGAGATATTCGCGTTTAATGTTTCGAAAAAAATGTCGATTTAGCAGGATTTAATAGGTCTATCATATACAGATTTTCACTGGGAACACTCTCGTTCAAAGAAAAACGTCTGTCTCTTACCGTTTCCGAGATATTTGCGTTTAAAGTTTCGAAAAAATGTCGATTTAGCAGGATTTAATAGGTCTATCTTATACAGATTTTCACTGGGAACACTCTCGTTCAAAGAAAAACGTTCTATCTCTTACCGTTTCCGAGATATTCGCGTTTAAAGTTTCGAAAAAAATGTCGATTTAGCATGATTTAATAGGTCTGCCTTATACAGATTTTCACTGGGAACACTCTCGTTCAAAGAAAAACGTTCTATTTCTTACCGTTTCCGAGATATTCGCGTTTAAAGCTTCGAAAAAAAATGTCGATTTAGCAGGATTTAATAGGTCTATCTTATACAGATTTTCACTTGGAACACACTCGTTCAAAGAAAAACGTTCTATCTCTTGCCGTTTCCGAGATATTCGCGTTTAAAGTTTCAAAAAAAATGTCGATTTAGCATGATTTAATAGGTCTACCTTATACAGATCTTCACTGGGAACACTCTCGTTCAAAGAAAAACGTTCTATCTGTTACCGTTTCCGAGATATTCGCGTTTAAAGTTTCGGAAAAAAATTTCGATTTAGCAGGACTTAATAGGTCTATCTTCTACAGATTTTCACTGGAAACACTCTCGTTCAACGAAGAACGTTCTATCTCTTACCGTTTCCGAGATATTAGCGTTTAAATTTTCGAAAAAAAATCGATTTAGCAGGATTTAATAGGTCTATCCTATACAGATATTCATTGGGAACACTCTCGTTCAAAGAAAAACGTTCTATCTGTTACCGTTTCCGAGATATTCGCGTTTAAAGTTTCGAAGAAAAAATGGCGATTTAGCAGGATTTAATAGGTCTATCTTATACAGATTTCCACTGGGAACACTCTAGTTCAAAGAAAAACGTTCTATCTCTTACAGTTTCCGAGATATTCGCGTTTAAAGTTTCGAAAAAAATGTCGATTTAGCAGAATTTAATACGTCTATCTTATACAGATTTTCACTGGGAACACTCTCGTTCAAAGAAAAACGTTCTATCTCTTACCGTTTCCGAGATACTCGCGTTTAAAGTTTCGAAAAAAGATGTCGATTTAGCTGGATTTAATAGGTCTATCATATACAGATTTTCACTGGGAACACTCTCGTTCAAAGAAAAACGTCTGTCTCTTACCGTTTCCGAGATATTTGCGTTTAAAGTTTCGAAAAAATGTCGATTTAGCAGGATTTAATAGGTCTATCTTATACAGATTTTCACTGGGAACACTCTCGTTCAACGAAGAACATTCTACCTCTTACCGTTTCCGAGATATTCGCGTTTAAAGTTTCGAAGAAAAAATGGCGATTTAGCAGGATTTAATAGGTCTATCTTATACAGATTTCCACTGGGAACACTCTAGTTCAAAGAAAAACGTTCTATCTCTTACAGTTTCCGAGATATTCGCGTTTAAAGTTTCGAAAAAAATGTCGATTTAGCATGATTTAATAGGTCTACCTTATACAGATTTTCACTGGGAACACTCTCGTTCAAAGAAAAACGTTCTATCTCTTACCGTTTCCGAGATACTCGCGTTTAAAGTTTCGAAAAAAGATGTCGATTTAGCTGGATTTAATAGGTCTATCATATACAGATTTTCACTGGGAACACTCTCGTTCAAAGAAAAACGTCTGTCTCTTACCGTTTCCGAGATATTTGCGTTTAAAGTTTCGAAAAAATGTCGATTTAGCTGGATTTAATAGGTCTATCATATACAGATTTTCACTGGGAACACTCTCGTTCAAAGAAAAACGGTATATCTCTTACCGTTTCCGAGATATTCGCGTTTAAAGTTTCGGAAAAAAATGTCGATTTAGCAGGACTTAATAGGTCTATCTTATACAGATTTCCACTGGGAACATTCTCGTTCAAAGAAAAACGTTCTATCTCTTACAGTTTCCGAGATATTCGCGTTTAAAGTTTCGAAAAAAATATCGATTTAGCAGAATTTAATACGTCTATCTTATACAGATTTTCACTGGGAACACTCTCGTTCAAAGAAAAACGTTCTATCTCTTACCGTTTCCGAGATACTCGCGTTTAAAGTTTCGAAAAAAGATGTCGATTTAGCTGGATTTAATAGGTCTATCATATAGAGATTTTCACTGGGAACACTCTCGTTCAAAGAAAAACGTCTGTCTCTTACCGTTTCCGAGATATTTGCGTTTAAAGTTTCGAAAAAATGTCGATTTAGCAGGAATTAATAGGTCTGTCTTATACAGATTTTCACTGGGAACACTCTCGTTCAAAGAAAAACGGTCTAATCTCTTACCGTTTCCGAGATATTCGCGTTTAAAGTTTCGGAAAAAAATGTCGATTTAGCAGGACTTAATAGGTCTATCTTCTACCGATTTTCACTGGGAACACTCTCGTTCAACGAAGAACATTCTACATCTTACCGTTTCCGAGATATTCGCGTTTAAAGTTTCGCAAAAAAACGTCGATTTAGCAGGACTTAATAGGTCTATCTTCTACCGATTTTCACTGGGAACACTCTCGTTCAACGAAGAACATTCTACCTCTTACCGTTTCCGAGATATTCGCGTTTAAAGTTTCGAAAAAAAATGTCGATATAGCATGATTTAATAGGTCTACCTTGTACAGGGAATACTCGCGTTCAAAGAAAAACGTTCTATCTTTTGCCGTTTCCGAGATATTCGCGTTTAAAGTTTCGAAAAAAATGTCGATTTAGCATGATTTAATAGGTCTACCTTATACAGGGAACACTCTCGTTCAAAGAAAAACGCTCTATCTCTTACCGTTTCCGAGATATTCGCGTTTAATGTTTCGAAAAAAATGTCGATTTAGCAGGATTTAATAGGTCTATCATATACAGATTTTCACTGGGAACACTCTCGTTCAAAGAAAAACGTCTGTCTCTTACCGTTTCCGAGATATTTGCGTTTAAAGTTTCGAAAAAATGTCGATTTAGCAGGATTTAATAGGTCTATCTTATACAGATTTTCACTGGGAACACTCTCGTTCAAAGAAAAACGTTCTATCTCTTACCGTTTCCGAGATATTCGCGTTTAAAGTTTCGAAAAAAATGTCGATTTAGCATGATTTAATAGGTCTGCCTTATACAGATTTTCACTGGGAACACTCTCGTTCAAAGAAAATCGTTCTATTTCTTACCGTTTCCGAGATATTCGCGTTTAAAGCTTCGAAAAAAAATGTCGATTTAGCAGGATTTAATAGGTCTATCTTATACAGATTTTCACTGGGAACACACTCGTTCAAAGAAAAACGTTCTATCTCTTGCCGTTTCCGAGATATTCGCGTTTAAAGTTTCAAAAAAAATGTCGATTTAGCATGATTTAATAGGTCTACCTTATACAGATCTTCACTGGGAACACTCTCGTTCAAAGAAAAACGTTCTATCTGTTACCGTTTCCGAGATATTCGCGTTTAAAGTTTCGGAAAAAAATTTCGATTTAGCAGGACTTAATAGGTCTATCTTCTACAGATTTTCACTGGAAACACTCTCGTTCAACGAAGAACGTTCTATCTCTTACCGTTTCCGAGATATTAGCGTTTAAATTTTCGAAAAAAAATCGATTTAGCAGGATTTAATAGGTCTATCCTACACAGATATTCATTGGGAACACTCTCGTTCAAAGAAAAACGTTCTATCTGTTACCGTTTCCGAGATATTCGCGTTTAAAGTTTCGAAGAAAAAATGGCGATTTAGCAGGATTTAATAGGTCTATCTTATACAGATTTCCACTGGGAACACTCTAGTTCAAAGAAAAACGTTCTATCTCTTACAGTTTCCGAGATATTCGCGTTTAAAGTTTCGAAAAAAATGTCGATTTAGCAGAATTTAATACGTCTATCTTATACAGATTTTCACTGGGAACACTCTCGTTCAAAGAAAAACGTTCTATCTCTTACCGTTTCCGAGATACTCGCGTTTAAAGTTTCGAAAAAAGATGTCGATTTAGCTGGATTTAATAGGTCTATCATATACAGATTTTCACTGGGAACACTCTCGTTCAAAGAAAAACGTCTGTCTCTTACCGTTTCCGAGATATTTGCGTTTAAAGTTTCGAAAAAATGTCGATTTAGCAGGATTTAATAGGTCTATCTTATACAGATTTTCACTGGGAACACTCTCGTTCAACGAAGAACATTCTACCTCTTACCGTTTCCGAGATATTCGCGTTTAAAGTTTCGAAGAAAAAATGGCGATTTAGCAGGATTTAATAGGTCTATCTTATACAGATTTCCACTGGGAACACTCTAGTTCAAAGAAAAACGTTCTATCTCTTACAGTTTCCGAGATATTCGCGTTTAAAGTTTCGAAAAAATGTCGATTTAGCAGAATTTAATACGTCTATCTTATACAGATTTTCACTGGGAACACTCTCGTTCAAAGAAAAACGTTCTATCTCTTACCGTTTCCGAGATACTCGCGTTTAAAGTTTCGAAAAAAGATGTCGATTTAGCTGGATTTAATAGGTCTATCATATACAGATTTTCACTGGGAACACTCTCGTTCAAAGAAAAACATCTGTCTCTTACCGTTTCCGAGATATTTGCGTTTAAAGTTTCGAAAAAATGTCGATTTAGCTGGATTTAATAGGTCTATCATATACAGATTTTCATTGGGAACACTCTCGTTCAAAGAAAAACGGTATATCTCTTACCGTTTCCGAGATATTCGCGTTTAAAGTTTCGGAAAAAAATGTCGATTTAGCAGGACTTAATAGGTCTATCTTCTACCGATTTTCACTGGGAACACTCTCGTTCAACGAAGAACATTCTACCTCTTACCGTTTCCGAGATATTCGCGTTTAAAGTTTCGGAAAAAATGTCGATTTAGCAGGACTTAATAGGTCTATCTTCTACCGATTTTCACTGGGAACACTCTCGTTCAACGAAGAACATTCTACCTCTTACCGTTTCCGAGATATTCGCGTTTAGAGTTTCGGAAAAAAATGTCGATTTAGCAGGAGTTAATAGGTCTAGCTTATACAGATTTTCACTGGGAACACTCTCGTTCAACGAAGAACATTCTACCTCTTACCGTTTCCGAGATATTCGCGTTTACAGTTTCGGAAAAAAATGTCGATTTAGCAGGACTTAATAGGTCTATCTTCTACAGATTTTCACTGGGAACACTCTCGTTCAACGAAGAACGTTCTATCTCTTACCGTTTCCGAGATATTAGCGTTTAAAGTTTCGAAAAAAATGACGATTGAGCATGATTTAATAGGTCTACCTTATACAGATTTTCACTGGGAACACTCTCGTTCAAAGAAAAACGTTCTATCTCTTACCGTTTGCGAGATATTCGCGTTTAATGTTTCGAAAAAATGTCGATTTAGCATGATTTAATAGGTCTACCTTATACAGGGAACACTCTCGTTCAAAGAAAAACGTTCTATCTCTTACCGTTTCCGAGATATTCGCGTTTAAAGTTTCGAAAAAAAATGTCGATATAGCAGGATTTAATAGGACTATCCTATACATTTTTTCACTGGGAACACTCTCGTTAAAAGAAAAACGTTCTATTTCTTACCGTTTCCGAGATATTCGCGTTTAAAGTTTCGAAAAAATGTCGATATGCAGGATTTAATAGGTCTACCTTATACAGATTTTCACTGGGAACACTCTCGTTCAAAGAAAAGCGTTCTATCTCTTGCCGTTTCCGAGATATTCGCGTTTAAAGTTTCGAAAAAATGTCGATTTAGCATGATTTAATAGGTCTACCTTATACAGGGAACACTCTCGTTCAAAGAAAAACGTTCTATCTCTTACCGTTTCCGAGATATTCGCGTTTAAAGTTTCGAAAAAAAATGTCGATATAGCAGGATTTAATAGGTCTATCTTATACAGATTTTCAATGGGAACACTCTCGTTCAACGAAAAACGTTCTATCTCTTACCGTTTGCGAGATATTCGCGTTTAATGTTTCGAAAAAAATGTCGATTTAGCAGGATTTAATATGTCTATCATATACATTTTTTCACTGGGAACACTCTCGTTAAAAGAAAAACGTTCTATCTCTTACCGTTTCCGAGATATTCGCGTTTAAAGTGTCGAAAAAATGTCGATATGCAGGATTTAATAGGTCTACCTTATACAGGGAACACTCTCGTTCAAAGAAAAACGTTCTATCTCTTACCGTTTCCGAGATATTCGCGTTTAAAGTTTCGAAAAAATGTCGATATGCAGGATTTAATAGGTCTACCTTATACAGACTTTCACCGGGAACACTCTCGTTCAAAGAAAAACGTTCTATCTCTTGCCGTTTCCGAGATATTCGCGTTTAAAGTTTCGAAAAAAAATGTCGATATAGCAGGATTTAATAGGTCTATCTTATACAGATTTTCACTGGGAACACTCTCGTTCAAAGAAAAACGTTCTATCTCTTACCGTTTGCGAGATATTCGCGTTTAAAGTTTCGAAAAAATGTCGATATGCAGGATTTAATAGGTCTACCTTATACAGATTTTCACTGGGAACACTCTCGTTCAAATAAAAACGTTCTATCTCTTGCCGTTTCCGAGATATTCGCGTTTAAAGTTTCGGAAAAAAATGTCGATTTAGCAGGACTTAATAGGTCTATCTTATACAGATTTTCACTGGGAACACTCTCGTTCAACGAAGAACATTCTACAGATTTTCACTGGGAACACTCTCTTTCAAAGAAAAAGGTTCTATCTCTTACCGTTTCCGAGATATTCGCGTTTAAAGTCTCGAAAAAAATGTTGATTTAGCAGGATATAATAGGTCTATCTTATACAGATTTTCACTGGGTACAATCTCGATCAAAGAAAAACGTTCTATCTCTTACCGTTTCCGAGATATTCGCGTTTAAAGTTTCGAAAAAAATGTCGATTTAGCAGGATTTAATAGGTCTATCTTATACAAATTTTCACTGGGAACACATTCCTTCAAAGAAAAACGTTCTATCTCTTGCCGTTTCCGAGATATTCGCGTTTAAAGTTTAGAAAAAAAATGTCGATTTAGCAGGATTTAATAGGTTTATCTTATGCAGATTTTCACTGGGAACACTCTCGTTCAAAGAAAAACGCTCTATCTCTTGCCGTTTCCGAGATATTCGCGTTTAAAGTCTCGAAAAAAATGTTGATTTAGCAGGATATAATAGGTCTATCTTATACAGATTTTCACTGGGTACAATGTCGTTCAAAGAAAAACGTTCTATCTCTTACCGTTTCCGAGATATTCGCGTTTAAAGTTTCGAAAAAAATGTCGATTTAGCAGTATTTAATAGGTCTATCTTATACGGACTCTCACTGGGAACACTCTCGTTCAAAGAAAAACGTTCTATCTCTTGCCGTTTCCGAGATATTCGCGTTTAAAATTTCAAAAAAAATGTCGATTTAGCAGGACTTAATAGGTCTATCTTATGCAGATTTTCACTGGGAACACTCTCGTTCAAAGAAAAACTTTCTATCTCTTGCCGTTTCCGAGATATTCGCGTTTAAAATTTCAAAAAAAATGTCGATTTAGCAGGATTTAATAGGTCTACCTTATACAGATTTTCACTGGGAACACCCTCGTTCAAAGAAAAACGTTCTATCTCTTACCGTTTCCGAGAAATTCACGTTTAATTTTTCGGAAAAAATGTCGATTCAGCAGGATTAGGTCTATCTTATACAGATTTTCACTGGGAACACTCTCGTTCAAAGAAAAACGTTCTGTCTCTTACCGTTTCCGAGATATTCGCGTTTAAAGTTTCGAAAAAAAAAGTCGATTTAGCAGGATTTAATAGGTCTATCTTATACAGACTTTCACTGGGAACACTCTCGTTCAAAGAAAAACGTTCTATCTCTTACCGTTTTCGAGATATTCGCGTTTAAAGTTTCGAAAAAAATGTCGATTTAGCAGGGTTTAATAGGTCTATCTTATACAAATTTTCACTGGGAACACATTCCTTCAAAGAAAAACGTTCTATCTCTTGCCGTTTCCGAGATATTCGCGTTTAAAGTTTAGAAAAAAAATGTCGATTTAGCAGGATTTAATAGGTTTATCTTATGCAGATTTTCACTGGGAACACTCTCGTTCAAAGAAAAACGCTATATCTCTTGCCGTTTCCGAGATATTCGCGTTTAAAGTCTCGAAAAAAATGTTGATTTAGCAGGATATAATAGGTCTATCTTATACAGATTTTCACTGGGTACAATGTCGTTCAAAGAAAAACGTTCTATCTCTTATCGTTTCCGAGATATTCGTGTTTAAAGTTTCGAAAAATGTCGATTTAGCAGTATTTAATAGGTCTATCTTATACAGACTTTCACTCGGGAACACTCTCGTTCAAAGAAAAACGTTCTATCTCTTACCGTTTCCGAGATATTCGCGTTTAAAGTTTCGAAAAAAAATGTCGATTTAGCAGGATTTAATATGTCTATCTTATACAGATTTTCACTGGGAACACTCCCGTTCAAAGAAAAACGTTCTATCTCTTACCGTTTCCGAGATATTCGCGTTTAAGGTTTCGAAAAAAATGTCGATTTCGCAGGATTTAATAGGTCTATCTTATACAGATTTTCACTGGGAACACCCTCGTTCAAAGAAAAACGTTCTATCTCTTACCGTTTCCGAGAAATTCACGTTTAAAGTTTCGAAAAAAAATGTCGATTTAGCAGGATTTAATAGGTCTATCTTATACAGATTTTCACTGGGAACACTCTCGTTCAAAGAAAAACCTTCTATCTCTTGCCGTTTCCGAGATATTCGCGTTTAAAGTTTAGGAAAAAAATGTCGATTTAGCAGGATTTAATAGGTTTATCTTATGCAGATTTTCACTGGGAACACTCTCGTTCAAAGAAAAACGCTCTATCTCTTACCGTTTCCGAGATATTCGCGTTTAAAGTTTCGAAAAAAATGTCGATTTAGTAGGATTTAATAGGTCTATCTTATACAGATTTTCACTGGGAACACTCTCTTTCAAAGAAAAAGGTTCTATCTCTTACCGTTTCCGAGATATTCGCGTTTAAAGTCTCGAAAAAATGTTGATTTAGCAGGATATAATAGGTCTATCTTATACAGATTTTCACTGGGTACAATCTCGATCAAAGAAAAACGTTCTATCTCTTACCGTTTCCGAGATATTCGCGTTTAAAGTTTCGAAAAAAATGTCGATTTAGCAGGATTTAATAGGTCTATCTTATACAGATTTTCACTGGGAACACATTCCTTCAAAGAAAAACGTTCTATCTCTTGCCGTTTCCGAGATATTCGCGTTTAAAGTTTAGAAAAAAAATGTCGATTTAGCAGGATTTAATATGTTTATCTTATGCAGATTTTCACTGGGAACACTCTCGTTCAAAGAAAAACGCTCTATCTCTTGCCGTTTCCGAGATATTCGCGTTTAAAGTCTCGAAAAAAATGTTGATTTAGCAGGATATAATAGGTCTATCTTATACAGATTTTCATTGCGAACACTCTCGTTCAAAGAAAAACGTTCTATCTCTTACCGTTTCCGAGTTATTCGCGTTTAATTTTTCGGGAAAAATGTCGATTTAGCAGGATTAGGTCTATCTTATACAGATTTTCACTGGGAACACTCTCGTTCAAAGAAAAACGTTCTGTCTCTTACCGTTTCCGAGATATTCGCGTTTAAAGTTTCGAAAAAAAAAGTCGATTTAGCCGGATTTAATAGGTCTATCTTATACAGACTTTCACTGGGAACACTCTCGTTCAAAGAAAAACGTTCTATCTCTTACCGTTTTCGAGATATTCGCGTTTAAAGTTTCGGAAAAAAATGTCGATTTAGCAGGACTTAATATCTATCTTCTACCGATTTTCACTGGGAACACTCTCGTTCAACGAAGAACATTCTACCTCTTACCGTTTCCGAGATATTCGCGTTATGAGTTTCGGAAAAAAATGTCGATTTAGCAGGACTTAATAGGTCTAGCTTATACAGATTTTCACTGGGAACACTCTCGTTCAACGAAGAACATTCTACCTCTTACCGTTTCCGAGATATTCGCGTTTACAGTTTCGGAAAAAAATGTCGATTTAGCAGGACTTAATAGGTCTATCTTCTACAGATTTTCACTGGGAACACTCTCGTTCAACGAAGAACGTTCTATCTCTTACCGTTTCCGAGATATTAGCGTTTAAAGTTTCGAAAAAAATGACGATTGAGCATGATTTAATAGGTCTACCTTATACAGATTTTCACTGGGAACACTCTCGTTCAAAGAAAAACGTTCTGTCTCTTACCGTTTGCGAGATATTCGCGTTTAATGTTTCGAAAAAATGTCGATTTAGCATGATTTAATAGGTCTACCTTATACAGGGAACACTCTCGTTCAAAGAAAAACGTTCTATCTCTTACCGTTTCCGAGATATTCGCGTTTAAAGTTTCGAAAAAAAATGTCGATATAGCAGGATTTAATAGGACTATCCTATACATTTTTTCACTGGGAACACTCTCGTTAAAAGAAAAACGTTCTATTTCTTACCGTTTCCGAGATATTCGCGTTTAAAGTTTCGAAAAAATGTCGATATGCAGGATTTAATAGGTCTACCTTATACAGATTTTCACTGGGAACACTCTCGTTCAAAGAAAAACGTTCTATCTCTTGCCGTTTCCGAGATATTCGCGTTTAAAGTTTCGAAAAAAATGTCGATTTAGCATGATTTAATAGGTCTACCTTATACAGGGAACACTCTCGTTCAAAGAAAAACGTTCTATCTCTTACCGTTTCCGAGATATTCGCGTTTAAAGTTTCGAAAAAAAATGTCGATATAGCAGGATTTAATAGGTCTATCTTATACAGATTTTCAATGGGAACACTCTCGTTCAAAGAAAAACGTTCTATCTCTTACCGTTTGCGAGATATTCGCGTTTAATGTTTCGAAAAAAATGTCGATTTAGCAGGATTTAATATGTCTATCATATACATTTTTTCACTGGGAACACTCTCGTTAAAAGAAAAACGTTCTATCTCTTACCGTTTCCGAGATATTCGCGTTTAAAGTTTCGAAAAAATGTCGATATGCAGGATTTAATAGGTCTACCTTATACAGGGAACACTCTCGTTCAAAGAAAAACGTTCTATCTCTTACCGTTTCCGAGATATTCGCGTTTAAAGTTCCGAAAAAATGTCGATCTGCAGGATTTAATAGGTCTACCTTATACAGACTTTCACCGGGAACACTCTCGTTCAAAGAAAAACGTTCTATCTCTTGCCGTTTCCGAGATATTCGCGTTTAAAGTTTCGAAAAAATGTCGATTTAGCATGATTTAATAGGTCTACCTTATACAGGGAACACTCTCGTTCAAAGAAAAGCGTTCTATCTCTTACCGTTTCCGAGATATTCGCGTTTAAAGTTTCGAAAAAAATGTCGATATAGCAGGATTTAATAGGTCTATCTTATACAGATTTTCACTGGGAACACATTAGTAGAGGGTCTCAGCCGATTCTGGTACCTCCTCATTGACCTTGATCATGCACAGGGCATAGATCAAGGTCAATGAGGAGGTACCAGAATCGGCTGAGACAGTCAAGGTCAAGGTCAAGTCAAGGTCAAGTCAAGGTCAAGTCAAGGTCAAGTCAAGGTCAAGTCAAGGTCAAGTCAAGGTCAAGTCAAGGTCAAGTCAAGGTCAAGTCAAGGTCAAGTCAAGGTCAAGTCAAGGTCAAGTCAAGGTCAAGTCAAGGTCAAGTCAAGGTCAAGTCAAGGTCAAGTCAAGGTCAAGTCAAGGTCAAGTCAAGGTCAAGTCAAGGTCAAGTCAAGGTCAAGTCAAGGTCAAGTCAAGGTCAAGTCAAGGTCAAGTCAAGGTCAAGTCAAGGTCAAGTCAAGGTCAAGTCAAGGTCAAGTCAAGGTCAAGTCAAGGTCAAGTCAAGGTCAAGTCAAGGTCAAGTCAAGGTCAAGTCAAGGTCAAGTCAAGGTCACGTCAAGGTCACGTCAAGGTCACGTCAAGGTCACGTCAAGGTCAAGTCAAGGTCAAGTCAAGGTCAAGTCAAGGTCAAGTCAAGGTCAGGTCAAGGTCAAGTCAAGGTCAAGTCAAGGTCAAGTCAAGGTCAAGTCAAGGTCAAGTCAAGGTCAAGTCAAGGTCAAGTGAAGGTCAAGTCAAGGTTAAGTCAAGGTTAAGGCAAGGTCAAGTCAAGGTTAAGTCAAGGTTAAGGCAAGGTCACGTCAAGGTCACGTCAAGGTCACGTCAAGGTCAAGTCAATGTCACGCCAAGGTCAAGGTCACGGTCTAGACAAGTCAATGTAACTATAAGGTTGTCAGAAGGGTATTACTTTTCTCTCGCTGAAGGCGGGTTTAGCGACTATATATTTGTGATTTTTTTCTTAAACGTTATAGTTAACGATTTCAATTGTGTGAGATAATATAAGTGAATATGTGCATCGCATTTACAAAAGATTTAAATGAAATAGATTTATTATCACCAATGATAAATGAAACTATTGATATGTTATTATCTGATGGATATGACACAGAAAATGGGGAAGAGGAGAGCGAAGAAGAGGATACGGAGGAAGAGGAGGAAGAAGAGGAAAAGGAATATATTGAATATATAGACGATATAGAGAAGATAGAACAAGATATCTTTGATAGAGAGACAGTAATCTTACTGGACGATTTCTTTTGCAATTTTGAAGATTTTAATTAATGTCAGATATATACTTTGTCAAGATGTATATAAGTAAGATATATAAGTAAAATGTAAATAAGTTCATGAAATTCATAGGTGGGGAGAATCTCAATATGTGACCTTCGATGGGAGGTTTATAAGGAGACCGTTCTTTCATCGGAATAATAGTTCACGTCCGTACATATTAAAGTGTTGTTTTGTTTATACGTATAGTTCGTGGACAGTAACTTAAAATGTTTGAATGTGACTATTGTTGTAAAAAGTTTTCTCGAGCCGATAATAGAAATCGTCATATGTCAAGTGCATGTAAAGGAAAGAGAAGAAGAATTGATGATGGTGATAATAATAAATCAGATTTAATGAAATGTGAAATATGTGACATATATGTAGATAAAAATTGTTACACTGCACATATTCGTAGTGCTATACATCGAAGTAAGGCTTTTATAATAATTGATGATGGAGTAAAGAAAAGTGTTGGAACATTCGGAGACAGAATCGTAAGTTATCAAATATCTGATAACCCTAACATATATTAATAAAATACAACCACTAATGATTGTACTAATATTTTCTATTACTCCTATTATAAATATGCACCGACTAGCCCAGATATCTATTCATAAGAAATACATTAGATTTCTAAAAATTGTATAACTGGTAGTATACCCATCAGTAATCTAAACTCTTTCAGTTCATAGTATTTTAATACTAGTAGTTTTTATATTTTACAGTTGGTTTAACTACGCTTGTGATAAAACTTCAATTCATTCTTTTAGAACTCATCTCATGTCGTGTCAGTGGTCCGCTTTGAATTAAATTACTGTCTAAAATAAGTAATTAACCTTTCTTTACTATATTATAGAACTGGTAAGTAACATTTATTTGCATATAACAAATAAAATTAAATATGTTTTTCTATTTACTATTACAGATTAGGTATAAATCTCTTGTCAAGCCAATGTTTATATCTGATGAATACTTTAGAGCAATAAAACTACAAGCGATATACATATTCACAAGTTTAATAAATATCGTGAATAAAAAAATATAGAGGTTGATTTTAAAAGGAACATCAACAAATATCTTATTTACAAACAAGACTGTAAACCCATTCAACTGACGTTTTCAATGCAATTTGAAGTTGTGGAATAATAATAATAATCCTTTTATTTTAATATACTTTATAAGGTAAATATTTCTTTATATATTAATAATTTAGAACTACTTTTTCCAATGAATATTTTAAGACACTAACAATGATTCTTTTCAAATAAATTACAAGTGATGCGTACAAATAAATAATTAATTGAGGTTGTACGAGTTTCAATTTATCTAACTAGAAAAGATTTAAATTCCATTTGATAATACTCTTAGATTTGTATACTTAACAATATTCTAATTTTATTTCAAACAAAAGTATTATTCTATTAATTGAATAATATAAATATTTTCTAAAATATACGTAATATTTATACGACCTGGATACACTATGTCCATAATATATGCTTCTAATTTCAAATGGTTGACAGTATCTTCGTAAGATGTTATCCTTATGTTCTAGATGATCAGTGTAGTCTTAATAACCTTCTTTAATGTTGTTTTGGGCCTATTGTCACTAAAAACTGGTTCTGCAATGTTGAATATACCTCGATACTTCAGGATTTTGATAATATCTCTCTTCGACGATGAAAAAGTTGTGCAACTCCAACTACGGACTTCAAAATCTCTACGGTCAATGCTGCGCCTTGTACTTCTGAACTTCTACGATAGACTGCTTGAAGAAATTAGTTCTCGGAACTGCTATTATTATTTATCTTTAAAGAAATGGCTCTCGGGACTGCTTCAAGAAATTGGTTCTCGGAACCGCTACTATTATCTAACTCCAAAGAAATGGCTCTCGGGACTGCTTGTAAGGTGAGTAATTTTAAATTATATACTTTAAATTAACTTCTCCTTTCCTAAAATTTTTATATCACTTTTAATTCTTTTTCTCGATGAACTCTGTATCAAGATATTAAATTTGAACACTTTTACTTTATTCTGCTCTATTATATTAATAATATTTGAGTTTCAATATTATACTCCGCTAAAACGCGCACGTTTTTCTTCAAAAATTATCTCGAATCTCCTTGTTTTTATTATTCATCCCCTAGACAACCCTCTATTTTTTTTAAATCCACCAATCAATTTCTTCTGCAAATACCTTCTAAACAACATAGAATTTAAATTTTTTTATATGTTTTGAATATCTTCTAATATTAATAATTTTACTAATTTAATTCTTTCCGGCTTTTAAATAGCATCTTATGTACTTTAAACATTTTATAAACTGGTTCCTAACAATTTACTAACCGGTTGTCAAAATGACATTTTAAATGTCACATCCGGTGATATGAATTTTGAAATGTGATTTTATTCCAATTTAGCTATTCATTATTCAATATTAATTTTTTTATTACCTTTAACATCATTAACGTCAATTGAATATGTTCTTACACAAATAATAACTTATCCTACAATATACTAACAACATTTTAAATCTCTTCTCTCTAGATTTTGGTAACTTCAATGAAAAATGAAACTACTCAATCCCTCAACATACAGGATGACTACAACCTCAAGAAATACTACTCAGATAAAGAACATTATTATCTTTATCACGTAATTATAAACAAGATTCAAATAAATTATTCCAAAACATCACTATCATTAATTTCAATAATTAAGTTAATTTTGATGACCAAGTTCATAAATTTAATATTGTTACAGTCTATATTTGTATTGTAACATTTGCCCCTTTTTAATAAATGTAAATTTTTAACTTCTAAAATAAAATTTATATTTATTAAACAATCATTAAAACATAATGCAACATAAA
The DNA here is from genome assembly GCA_963170755.1 of Amphimallon solstitiale. Classification (NCBI taxonomy): domain Eukaryota; kingdom Metazoa; phylum Arthropoda; class Insecta; order Coleoptera; family Scarabaeidae; genus Amphimallon; species Amphimallon solstitiale. Next base: position 20,168 of record CAUJHA010000005.1, read on the forward strand.
TTATTACTCCAGCATCATCATATATAACTAATTGTTTGCCATAACTATATGCAATTATTCTATTTTAAAAACTCTAAGTTTTATTAAAGTTCATCATTTTTTTTTTTTTATAATAACAATAACAACCAATAACTTAACAACCTTATTTTTTTAATGTACTTTCAAAACTTATATACATTTAATTAATCAACCCAATATTTCTGTAAATTTAATATTCTAATCCATATTCCTATTTATAATACTTTATGTGTGTGGTTTGTATCAGTTACACTCATTCATCTCTATTGCTTATATCTTGGTAATAATCCTGTAACATAGACACATGATATCTACCTCTAATATAATTTGTATTTGGTTCTATTAACTCATAAGTATTTTCTCCTAACTTTAGATTAACTTTATATGGTCCAATGTATGGCCTTAACAACTTCCCCATAATATTTTTCTTTCGATCAGTAACCCTCAAATTCTTCACAATAACTAAATCTCCTATTTCGTAACTTTTAAACTTCTTCTGTTTCTCCATTTGTTTTTGTTCCCATATCAATTTTTTACGTTTTGATCTTTCTCTCACCAATTCATACCTTTCACTTAAATCGATTGTTTCTTGATTATCCCATGGTCTTTCTGGCATTTCTCCCAAAAATACCGTTACTGGACATAAATCATGTACTGAACTATGCGTATGATTCATTACCTTCTCAATTTGACCAAGATATCTCGCCCATCTATTATGTTGATCTGTTAACAATATTCTTAAATATTTTAAAGTTTCCCTAACATATCTTTCTGTTGGATTTCCTTGAGGATGTCTATACGAGGAAAAATAAGCTTTAATATCCTGATTATTCAAATATTCCTTATATCTGTCATTATTAAAATAACTAGCATGATCTGATAATATTGCTAATGGCTTCCCATACATAAAAAAATACTCCTGTAACGATTGTAATACAGTTTCAGTATTGCATTTGCTTGTTGGTATCAATTTTACAAATTTAGAAAAAATGTCACAAATAATTAGTACATGTCGATATCCTTTTGTACTTGGCAACAAATTAGATAAAAAATCGATAGACACCAATTCTAACTTGTCATTTACCATTATGCTTTTACTTATATTTTGATGTGTAATGTTCTTATCTTTCGCCAATTCACATAATCGACAATTCTTAATTTCACTTTTTATTATCCTTTCATCATTTTTACAATAAAAAGCTTCCCTAAATATCAACCAGCATTTTCGTGCCCCAATATGCAAATACTTTTCATGTATATAATTAGTTATTTCTCTAGTATGTTCTTCATTTGTTACAAAAACTTCAGTTTTACCAATTTTCTTTATAATTATTTCCTCTTTTATAGTCATTTCCTTAAAATCCCCTAATTCTTCCAATGTTTTTCTTATATCATCAAACATAGGTAACTTCTGTATGTTTTTAAGATATTCCAAAGATAAAATCCCCGATTGATTCAAAATTACCAAATTCACTTCCAAACTAGTTCTTTTATTAGTTCCATCTTTTCTACTTAGTACATCTGCTGTTATCATTTCTTTACCAGGCCTATATCTTACTTCCATATCATATTGCTGTATAATCAAGGTCCATCTATATATTCTATTATTATTTAATCGTGTATTCATAATGTTCACTAATGCCTTATGATCTGTCTCTAAGATAAACCTCTTAGCAATTAAATAGTATCTTAATTTAGTAATTGAAAAAATAATTGCAAGCATCTCGAGTTCTGAAACTGAATATCGACTTTCACAAGGTTTAAGCGTTCTAGAAATAAAATAGATAGGTACTTCTTGATTATCTTTAACTTGTATCAATTCTGCGGCAATAGTATGATTTGAAGCATCTGTACGTACAATAAATGGTAAAGTGAAATCTGGATGTTCTAAATGAAGGTTTTCCACAAAATTTTCTTTTAACTTCACAAAACATTCTTCACATTCTTCACTCCAATTCCATTTGTTTCCTTTTTTAAGTAACTGTAATAAAGGTAAAGTTTTCTCACTGAAATTATGTACAAATTTCCTGTAATAATTCAGCATACCAAGAAATCCTCGTAATGATTTTAATTTTGTAGGACGAGGAAAATTTTTAATTTCATCCAATCTTTGTGGATCCAATTGTATACATTTTTCAGTCACAACATATCCTAAATAATTTACTTGATTCTTAAAAAATTGACATTTCTTTAAGTTCAATTTCATTCCTTCTTCTCTTAACGTAGTAATTATAATATCTAAATGTTTAATATGATCTTCATAACTATTGGAAAAAATTATTATATCATCGAGATAATGTAATGCAAACTCTTCATACTTATCAAGTATTTTATGTAAAAATCTAATTAAAGCTGCAGGGGAGGTCTTCACGCCGAACGGAGCCACGCGGAACGAAAATACACAACCATTCACACTGAATCCACAATATTTCCTAGATTCTTCATCTAAATTAATTAGCCAAAATGCATTTTTAAGATCCAACTTACTATAAACACTTTTATTACCACATTTTGTCAATAATACATCTATGTTTTGAGGTGTTTCGTGCTCAGCACGTAATCTTAGGTTTAATGAGCGAGCGTCAAGGCAGATTCGTAAAGATGAGTCTTTCTTCTTCACTATAACTATAGGATTAATAAAATAACTATTTGACCTTTCTATAATACAAGAATCTTCTAAACGTTTCAACTCCTTATTTACTTGTTCTTGATAGTAGTACGGTATAGGATAATTTTTACAAGTCAATGGTGAATCATCAGTAACCACTAGTTTATGTTCATAATTTCTTGCGAAAACAATTTCTTCATTAATTAACGATATATTCCTATATAAAATCTCTATTAACTTATGCTCCATAACTTTATCCTTTATGTCCTGTAATTTAATTTTTCTTTCAATATCTTCATAATTATTTATCGTATCATTTATACATTCCTCTTCCATCTTTTCATCATAATTCTCATTCCATTCTTCATTATCAATATTATCATGTACATTATCATTTTCAATTATTAAATTATTCATTTCTATACTTAATATATTCTTCTTATAATCATTATAAACATTTTTCTCTTCTTCACTTAATTCTTTTACTATTTTGCATATATTCTCTTTTATATAAATATTACCTTCTTCAAAATTCATAACCATTCCTAACTTTCTAATATTATCTATACCAATTATACAATCATAAAATAAATTTTCCAGGACATAAAATTGCATAAAATAACTTTCTTTACTTATAATCACTTCTGTATAAAAGCATTGTTTTATTGTGCCCATCTTCTTTCTATTCGCTGTAATAATATCAGTTCCTTTTATCTTAATCACACTATTTAAATACCCTTTGACTTGTTTAACTTTACTCTCTTGTATTAATGTAATCTCTGAACCACTATCTATTAAACATGTAAAAACAATATTCTCAATTTCTATTTTAATAAATGGCAAACCAAAATCTTGTACTATAGATACTTCTTCATTATTTTTAAATATACTCTCAGGTCTTTGATAAAATTTAATTGTTTGTAAAGTAATAAAATTGGGTTGATTAATTATATCTTCTTTTACGATTGTGACGTGCTCGGTTTTGAATTTAGATATGCATCCTCCTTCAAAATCGGCGTTTTTTTTAAATCATCATTCTCATTTCTAGCAATATTCCTATCACTATCTACCCACCTAATATTATGTATTGGTTTAGGTCTATTTTCTCCTTCCTTAAATTTATTTCCATAATTTAGTCTATTTTGTGTATTGTAATCGTTTCCAGGAAATGATGTATATCTTTTATCATTATTATTATTCCTCGGATCTGATTGATAATTATTACCATACCTATTGCTATAATTATTGTAACCTCCTCGTAATTGGGTATTCTGATTATAAGCGTTTGGTGTAGATCGATTATAATTTGCATTTCTATAATTTCCATTATAATTATTCTGCTCTCTTTGATTACCATTTCTTAAATCATCGTTATTAAAATAATTTATCCTTCCATTGTTATTAATTCGTTGAGTACCATTATTCAAATTATTTCTAGGTACAGATGTATAGCTATTCGTATTAACATCATTAAAATCGTCCAGTTTTCGTAAGATTTCTATTAATGAATCCATATCATTTACCTTTTGGCAAATTATGGCTTGTGTATCTGTATAAATAAAGTGATTTAACAGTTGACTAGCAATCATGTATTCATTAAGATCACTAACATACTTGCACTGATTATATATCCTAGAAGCATAAGCCTCTCTTGTCAAATTACCATGTCTATATTTTGCGGTTAATAATCTAATTTTTGCTTTATTCTGATGAGACTCATTCCAGAAATTTTTCTTGAACATAATTTCAAATTGATTTATATCTTGACAGTTATCCTCTAATCTCTGAAACCATTCCAACGCACTATTATTCAACGTAGATCTTATTACTTCCATTTGATGTTTTAACGACGGGATATCTTCTAAATATTTCATAATATTCCTTAAATATGTCATAGGATGTATTCCTGTTTTATCTGCCCCAAATTGAGCTATGTTCTCCACTTTAGTATAATTAGAACATTGATGTGCTACTGTAGAACTTGATCCTATGCTTCTTATGTTGACTGATATCTTTTTGATTTGATCTTCTAACAACTTTCTTTTAACTTCCTGTTGCTGTAAATTCTCTTGTAACATTTTAACCTCTTCTGTCTTATGTTGATTTAAATTTGCAACTTCAGTAATAAATGTATTTTCATAAGTTCCCAATTTCTTTTCTAATTCCTTTTCACAATTAACAAGTAACTCTTCCTTCCTTTTCTTACAAACCTCTTCATTCCTGGTTATCACCTCTAGTAACACTTTTCCTGCATTTTCACATTTATTCTTATCTGTTTTCAACACCTCATATACAATATCTACTTTTGTGTTTACTATCTTAGTAACTTCTTTATTTATGTCGGCTTTAACTAGTACCATTTGTTCTTCTGTTCGTTTAAATATATCTGAAACTAATCTACTTTCCATTTCTTTAAACTCATTTTTTAACTGATTCATTTTCTCTACATTCCTTTCCTCTAAATCCTCCATATTTTTCTTAATAACTTTCTCTAAATTTTTTATATTAGCATCCTGTTTTTCTTGTGAAGTCTTACTATTTTCTTCCAAATCTTTCTTCATATCCTCTCTTAAATTTTTCATATTCAAATCCTGTGTCTCTTGTAAATTTTTCATATCTTTCATATCTTCTCTCATTTTTAACAACAAATCCATCACCGGATTTTGTTCACTCTGATAAGTTTCATCTCCACTATCTGAGGCTTCCTCATCTCCTTTATCCCCTTTTCTGCTACGTGTTTGCATCATTATATAAATCACTTACAATATTTCTAATGTCACTGTATTTAAATAAGAATTTACACACACACTATAATGTACTGTATTATAACATTCTTTTATAATGTAATCCACATAAATGTATAAAACTGTACCAAAATAAAGAAATCACACTGTATAGTTATTATTATTTATATGATTACCCTCTACTATCCCAACAATTATGTTAAAAGTTGTCAATCACCTAAAGAAAATAATACCTTTATATATTTTTTTTAAAAATAATTACCCTTCGTTTTTAAGTATTAATAAATATAATATTGGTGATAGATGTGCTATCTCCAATATCGCCCCAAGTTGCTATGCGCCAATAATTAATAAAAGGCTAACCATGTAATGTTTTCCATTAATCATATTATAAATGCCCACGTTGGGTGCCAATAATTAATAAAATACAACCACTAATGATTGTACTAATATTTTCTATTACTCCTATTATAAATATGCACCGACTAGCCCAGATATCTATTCATAAGAAATACATTAGATTTCTAAAAATTGTATAACTGGTAGTATACCCATCAGTAATCTAAACTCTTTCAGTTCATAGTATTTTAATACTAGTAGTTTTTATATTTTACAGTTGGTTTAACTACGTTTGTGATAAAACTTCAATTCATTCTTTTAGAACTCATCTCATGTCGTGTCAGTGGTCCGCTTTGAATTAAATTACTGTCTAAAATAAGTAATTAACCTTTCTTTACTATATTATAGAACTGGTAAGTAACATTTATTTGCATATAACAAATAAAATTAAATATGTTTTTCTATTTACTATTACAGATTAGGTATAAATCTCTTGTCAAGCCAATGTTTATATCTGATGAATACTTTAGAGCAATAAAACTACAAGCGATATACATATTCACAAGTTTAATAAATATCGTGAATAAAAAAATATAGAGGTTGATTTTAAAAGGAACATCAACAAATATCTTATTTACAAACAAGACTGTAAACCCATTCAACTGACGTTTTCAATGCAATTTGAAGTTGTGGAATAATAATAATAATCCTTTTATTTTAATATACTTTATAAGGTAAATATTTCTTTATATATTAATAATTTAGAACTACTTTTTCCAATGAATATTTTACGACACTAACAATGATTCTTTTCAAATAAATTACAAGTGATGCGTACAAATAAATAATTAATTGAGGTTGTACGAGTTTCAATTTATCTAACTAGAAAAGATTTAAATTCCATTTGATAATACTCTTAGATTTGTATACTTAACAATATTCTAATTTTATTTCAAACAAAAGTATTATTCTATTAATTGAATAATATAAATATTTTCTAAAATATACGTAATATTTATACGACCTGGATACACTATGTCCATAATATATGCTTCTAATTTCAAATGGTTGACAGTATCTTCGTAAGATGTTATCCTTATGTTCTAGATGATCAGTGTAGTCTTAATAACCTTCTTTAATGTTGTTTTGGGCCTATTGTCACTAAAAACTGGTTCTGCAATGTTGAATATACCTCGATACTTCAGGATTTTGATAATATCTCTCTTCGACGATGAAAAAGTTGTGCAACTCCAACTACGGACTTCAAAATCTCTACGGTCAATGCTGCGCCTTGTACTTCTGAACTTCTACGATAGACTGCTTGAAGAAATTAGTTCTCGGAACTGCTATTATTATTTATCTTTAAAGAAATGGCTCTCGGGACTGCTTCAAGAAATTGGTTCTCGGAACCGCTACTATTATCTAACTCCAAAGAAATGGCTCTCGGGACTGCTTGTAAGGTGAGTAATTTTAAATTATATACTTTAAATTAACTTCTCCTTTCCTAAAATTTTTATATCACTTTTAATTCTTTTTCTCGATGAACTCTGTATCAAGATATTAAATTTGAACACTTTTACTTTATTCTGCTCTATTATATTAATAATATTTGAGTTTCAATATTATACTCCGCTAAAACGCGCACGTTTTTCTTCAAAAATTATCTCGAATCTCCTTGTTTTTATTATTCATCCCCTAGACAACCCTCTATTTTTTTTAAATCCACCAATCAATTTCTTCTGCAAATACCTTCTAAACAACATAGAATTTAAATTTTTTTATATGTTTTGAATATCTTCTAATATTAATAATTTTACTAATTTAATTCTTTCCGGCTTTTAAATAGCATCTTATGTACTTTAAACATTTTATAAACTGGTTCCTAACAATTTACTAACCGGTTGTCAAAATGACATTTTAAATGTCACATCCGGTGATATGAATTTTGAAATGTGATTTTATTCCAATTTAGCTATTCATTATTCAATATTAATTTTTTTATTACCTTTAACATCATTAACGTCAATTGAATATGTTCTTACACAAATAATAACTTATCCTACAATATACTAACAACATTTTAAATCTCTTCTCTCTAGATTTTGGTAACTTCAATGAAAAATGAAACTACTCAATCCCTCAACATACAGGATATCTTTATCACGTAATTATAAACAAGATTCAAATAAATTATTCCAAAACATCACTATCATTAATTTCAATAATTAAGTTAATTTTGATGACCAAGTTCATAAATTTAATATTGTTACAGTCTATATTTGTATTGTAACAATATATCGACGTTGAAGAATTTGCAAATAATATCAGAGAGAAAGTAGTGGCACTTTTGGATAGTATTCTATACATACATACTTCTATAAAGGTGAATTTTGAATTGTATGGTTTATACTACTTAGTAAGTAAGGAAAATGTTGAAATAAAATCTTTTAATACTCGGAATAAAATCATAACACAAGGAAATAATTTATATGATTTGTATATCGATTATATTGATGAGATTATGAATCAAATGAGCGAATTTCAGGAACGTGATTCAGGTAAACTTATATATTAATTTTAAAATCTTATTTTCATATTAATTTTTATTAACATTTTAGGATGGACATTGAGCAACATTTTGTATTTGGAAGTAAATATGAACAAATACAATCCAATGAGAGGTTCAAGATATATAGATTTACCACCATCGATAAAGAAAAAGAAAGCCGTTATAAATATTCAAAATTTTGACAATTATTGCTTTGCTTGGGCCATAACTTCAGCTTTAAGAGAACCAGTAGGTCTCCCACAACGAATTTCTTCATATCCACATTATGATACAGTTGCTGATTTTACCGATTTAACTTTCCCTGTAAATTTAAAAGACATTATAAAATTTGAAGAGAGAAATAATATATCTATCAATGTATACGGTGTAGAGGAATGTTTCAAAAATAATATTAAAATACATGAGGTAGTAGGCCCTCTACATTTTACAAAGCAGAGAAGAATAGCCCATATTAATTTATTACTTGTAACCGATAATGATAATTTACATTACTGCTGGATTAAGAATTTTTCACGACTAATTTCATCTCAGAAATCACTATCTGGACATCAGAAATTTATTTGTGAAGGGTGTTTAACTTTTTTCACAAGTGAAGACAAATTGCGTAGACATGAAAATGAAGACTGTAAGCAGGTGAAAGCAGTGTTTCCGGGAACAGATATAAAAATTAATAAGTATGGTGAACAATTACCAGAAAATATATTAAAATTTGATAAACTTGAGAGACAGTTAAGAATTCCATTTGTTGTGTATGCTGATTTTGAGGCTATATTAAAACCTATTGACATGTCACAGCCAGATCCATCTAAACCTTTCACTGTAAAGTGTTTCGAACATGAATATTCTTTTTCATATTATGTGAAATGTAGTTTTGATGATAGTCTCAGTAAATTGCGTTTATATCGTGGGGGAAATGCAGCCAGGACTTTTATCAGGGAGTTGGAAGCTGACGTAACTTTTTTATATAAAAATTATTTAAGTAAAGAGGTACAAATGATACCCTTAACTACCGAAGAGCGTATCAATTATGAACTGGCAAGAGTGTGTCATATTTGTGAAAAAGAAATACAGGTAAGCGAAGAAAAAGTTCGTGACCATGATCATATGAGTGGATTCTATCGTGGTGCAGCACATATGGTGTGTAATATAAATTATAAAGAACCTCGATATATACCTATCATATTTCATAATTTATCGAATTATGACACACATTTGTTTGTAAAAGTTTTAGCATTGGATAAAGAAGAAGTAGATGTTATTGCACAAAATAAAGAGAAATATATATCGTTTTCGAAAAGAATACATGTAGGAGACACAATTGATTGTAATGGTAAGAAAAGAAAAGTGTTCTTCAAATTGAGGTTTATAGACTCATTTCGATTTATGAATTCCTCTTTAGCGAAACTGTCATCTTATTTAGATGATGAACAATGTAAAGAAGTTAGAAGATATTATTTGGATGAAAAATTTGAATTAATACGACAGAAGGGTGTGTTCCCATATAACTACGTTAATTCTCAGGAAAGTCTCTCATTTCCAGAATTACCTAGCAAGGAATGCTTTTATGATATATTATCCGACAGTGAGATAAGTGATGAAGATTATCGTAGGGCTTTAAGAGTGTGGGATGTATTCGAATGTAAATCACTGGGGCAATATAGCGATCTATACATACAATCAGATGTATTACTACTTGCCGACGTTTTCGAAAATTTTCGAAACATTTGCATGAGCAATTACAAGTTGGATCCAGCACATTATTTTACTTCACCTGGCTTAAGCTGGGACGCCATGCTACGTATGACGGGTATAAGTTTGGAATTATTAACCGATATAGATATGTTTAATTTTTTTAAAAGGGGTATACGTGGGGGTGTAAGTATGTGCTGTAAAAGAAAAGAAATTGCAAATAATCGATACTTACCAGAATTTGATTTATCCGAAAGCAAAAAATATATATTATACCTGGATGCAACAAATTTATATGGTTACGCTATGACGTTCAGTTTGCCTATTGGTGATTTTCAATGGTTAACAAACGAAGAGCTTAGGGCAGTTGACGTACTAGACTTGGAAGACGATGCGGATATTGGATATGTATTCGAAGTCGATTTAGAATATCCTGAATCCCTCCACGATGTACACAATGACTTACCTTTTTGTCCAGAACACGTTACTCCACCTAATTCGAAATACAGTAAATTGATACCAAACCTTTCCGATAAATCGAATTATATTATACATTCTCTGATGTTGAAACAATGTATAAATAATGGTTTGAAATTATGTGGAATACGTCGTGGAATTAGATTTAAACAGAGCAATTGGTTAAAAAAATATATTGATTTTAATACAGCAAAACGAAATGAATCCACTAATGAATTTTTCAAGCAGTTCTATAAATTAATGGTAAATAGCGTATTCGGGAAAACCATGGAAAATGTGGAAAATCGTGTTAATATAAAATTGGTGTCACATTGGGAAACTATTCATAAAAAGCTTGGAGCGGAGGCGTATATCGCTAAACCTAATTTTAAATCTTGTAGGGTATTTTGCGAATCTTTAACAGCCATTGAATTGGGGCATGTGCGAGTAGAATATGTGAAACCCATATATGTAGGATTTACAATTTTGGAATTAGCCAAGAGGGTGATGTATGATTTTTTCTACAGCTTTCTAAAACCTTTATATGGCCCAGAGGTTTCTTTACTATACACAGATACTGATTCACTCATTATAAGTGTAGAAAATTATAATGTATACGATGATATAAATCATCATTTAAATATGTTTGATACATCGAATTACGCTGAAGGTAATATTCATGGAATACCTCCCTCTTTACCAATGTTAGGAAAAATGAAGGATGAATTTGCTGGTAGCATTATCGAATGTTTTTACGGAACGGGTGCTAAAGCTTATTGTGTTAAATTACTAGATAAGACAATAAAAACTGCTAAGGGTGTGAAGAAATATGTTATACAGAAAAATTTATCAGTTACTGATTATAAGAATGTGGTAGAAGGTGACGCGAATATTTTGAGGAAGATGTATGTATTCCGATCTGAGTTACATACGATGTATACTGAATTAAAAAATAAAGTTGCTCTATCATCCAAGGATGATAAGCGATACATTCTCCCTGATAAAAGTAATACTTTAGCGTGGGGCCATTATAAAATAAATGAAATTATGAGGGCGCAAAACTTAGAAAATTTAGTATTAGAAATCAGTTCTTTGAAATAATTATTTTTAAGTAAGTGTAATTTTTTGTATGTGTTTATTTATTTTTTTACATTTGTTTACTTGTATGTTTCTTGACAGTGTATAATAATGTATTAAATAAAAATCATTGTTTGAATTTTTTGTTTTTTTATTTTATTTTAAACAATATATCACAACTATTTTAAAGTACATTATCTTTGGATATCCACGAGTTATGTGAGGAAGGCATACCTAGCCATTTTACGAGGACTTTATTCTTTTGTCTACGTATAATTTTCTCAACCAGATAGACATCAGGATGCTTTACTTTCAACAATTCTGGTTCATAAAACCCACCTAGAATATTTTGTTTTTGTGAATCCTGCAACACATACGTTCTAGGATTTGTATTTTGAACCTTTATTACTGTGAATATTTCGTTTGACCAATTAGGTGTGTACATTTTTGCGAATACGTGTCTATGTTTACTGATGCGAACAGGTTCTCCAATTTTAAATTTTGGAATTCTTACGTCGGCAACTTTAATATTACTATAGGCCATTTTTAAAATTGTTTTTTCATTTTTTTGATTAACTGCAGTAGGTTTATACCCCGTGGTACTATGTACAGTATTATTATAATCTTGAACTAATTTTTCCAACATATCGATCCAGCGATAGTTCCCATTGAAACTGAATTCCTTCCACATCTTATTCTTAAGTGTTCTATTAAAACGTTCCACAATGGAACTTTTTAAATTAGAATAGGTACTGTAGTGATTAATATCATACTTAGTCATGAGTTTCCTAAAATATGTATTATAAAATTCCTTCCCATTATCGCTTTGCAGATTTTTCGGAATATTTTTCTTCCCTTTCAAAAGTATGGATTCCATGGCTTGTGTCACTTCATTCGACGTTTTATTTTTTATTGGAATAGCCCAGGCAAACTTTGAGAATGTATCAATACATACGAAAATATATTTAAAATTATCATTTTCTTTCGCATATGGTATCATTTCAACCAGATCGATTTGAAATAAATCTCGCAATCCTTTTATTATGACTCGTCTTCGTGAAAACTTCCTCCGTGCAGCACTATGTATTTCGTTTACGACATCTCTTTTAATTGTTGACATATCCTTCGATTACTACTTCTGCAAAAACGGCTTCTGTTTGTTTCGGTGAAGGTTTGGTGCCCATATACTTCAAACTTAACTTTGTTCCCTCTGTCAGTGTGGTTGGTTTAGTGGAATCAAATTTTTTACTATCAATGTATAGTTGTGCTAATTTTCCGTTGGAATAATGAACATTAATGATCTTCCCACTATATAATTTGTTAATATATAAATCAATATCTTTTGAAAGTGATGTCTTTTTATAGAAACCCACGGGGCTAATAGAACCATCACTATGTATATGAAGAATATACTTTATCGGTGTGCTTGAGGTAGGAGCAGAAATCCTCTTAGTACACATTTTCAAAACCTCTTTAACTTTAGGGTGACCGAGAAAGTGTGTCACTACATCTCTTTCCATTAAATGTCTTTTGACGATGTGTTTATGAATATGTCTACCAAATTTATCGATTGTCATCGTTACGTATCATCAGCGTCGATATGTTAACTAGTAGAAAACCAAGATTTGTAAGGCATTTATTCAGATTCGCACCGACATAACTATTTAATTATTTTTGACTCCTTCAGTTCCTGAAGTATTTCTAGTATCTCGTTGCCATGCCCCGTATGTCCCGCCTCCTTCGATGCTACCAGTAACTTTAATCTATTACACAATTCATTTACATCATCCCAGTACTTATATTCTATTTTACTCTTAGGTATAACGGTCTTTCGATTAGGAATTTTTTTTGATAAACCTAAACCAGTCTTCCAAGTTCGAGTCCACCATACTTCAGGCGCTCTTCCTTGTATTATAGGTTTTATAATAGTTGTATATTTAGAACCTTTACTAGCTGCATATTTTTTTTGAGGATCGTAATCAACTCGATGAGCACTGGTATCATTAAGGATGAATTTATAGTTTTTCGCATGTGTATATAAAAATTTTCCTGGCTTCTTTTTAAAAAGTAATTCTAGTAATCCCTTCGTAGCTTTGTAAGTAAATTTACCGATTATGATGTTCTCTTTGTCAAATCTAACATCAGCAGTTCCTAATTTTAAATTACCATCAGTTTCGTGAACGCCATACTTTTCATCGAATTCATCCTTTTCATCTATCATTAAACCGATAAGGTATGGGCGTATATTATGATGATAATCTTTCAACGATTCCTTCACAACATCTGTTTCTAAGAGTGTTTTGTTCATTGATTTGTTCCCAATTATTGACTTGCCTGGTTGTGTTTGTAACAGCGATATAGCATGAGCCATGGATTTATCTAAATTTAAACTTTCATTCGAATCCATTTCATCCTCTTCACTGCTTTTTTCTTCTTCTACTTTTCTATCCAGACCACGTGGAGTGTCAGGTAAAAGCTCACCTATGTACTCATCTTCTAGAAAAGTAGGTTGATTGAATGATGTTGACAACCGAGGTTGAGGTTCAGACTCCACCCTTGTTCTTTTTCCCTTGCTCTTGGTAGGAGAAGAATGAGTTGATGGACTAAACCATGACACATGTTTCCGGGAAGCTTTAGGGGTGCCTTGTCGTATAATTGATGTTCCGGGAATAGCAGCGTACGATTTCTCCGGATAAATATCCGACCACGATTCTTCTATAGACTCAGAAATGTTTTTCAATCGCGATGTACCTCCCCTAGTGTCACTCCCATCTAATTTCATAGCAATTTCTTGCAGAGGTTTTGATATTGGGGCATACTTAATATCTATTGCTCTTTGAGAACTAGCGATATCAGCCTTTAATGTTCGTAATTTTTGTTTTAAAGCTTCGCGAGCTTTTATTAAATTATTTACTAGTTTATCATCCATATTTTACATGTATCTATGCTCTCAAATAATTACATACTAATGGTAAAACAAAAAATGATCTTATATATACACAACTCATTATAAATATATTGAGGTAGTACTAGGTACATACCGTCAATATAAATATATGTTTATAATTAGAAATAGCATTATAAAGAGAATAATGGTTTATTAATGTTTTTATAGTTACGGTTGGTCATTATTTGATTCTATATAGTTTGTTGTGTAAGGTCCATGGTTCGTCAAATGACACAGAAATCTGTAAAATAGAGAATTTGTATTTAATTGTTAATTCGATATGTTATATAAATTTGTAAAAACTTGTTCAATTGAATTTAATGAAGAGCAATGGTATTAAGAGGTAAATTTTATTATAAAGCATTGTCAAAATTGATTATAATTTCCCGCGTTAAAATATTTGAAGGAACTGTCAGTGGTTGTCAATGTTGACATTTTGTACAGAAAAATTATTGGAGAATGTGTTAAATGGTTCTGAATACATAAATTTTATACTAAATTCATAGAAAAAATTATCATCATAAGAGTATTGTTATATGGAGAGGTATTTATAAAAAGAATAGCAGAATGGAATTTATATTGAGTATAATTAAGAGGTGGATAATGGAGATTGGTCAATTTGAAAAATAGGCAGTATCACTAAGGGAATGGGATAAATAAAAAAAGAATTCGAAAAATAATTTTCACAGAGTGAGTTTATGAAATTGGCGATCAATTTATAATAGCCATAAATTCATAAATTAAAGATTAATTAAAGTGTTATTGTATTGGAAATTAATATTCAAACATTTGGGAATATTAGTAGTATTGAATACGAAGTATTAGTGTGTTAAAAAAATAAATGTCAACAGTTTTTACTAAACTGTAATAAAGGAAGAAGATAGGAGTGCAATTAAACTGGAATATAATTTAAAAATACTTACCAGTAAAGAAGAATCCATGTTAGCGAGATCACAGTGGAATTGGAGTATCATACATTATTTTCTTAAAGGAGTATCCATATTGAACTAGATTACAAAGGAATTGGAGTATTAAACGTAATTTTCCTGAAGGAGTATCCATAACCAACGGTATCACAGTGGAATTGGAGCATCACAAGCTGTATAATTAGACGAAGAATTTCCTGGACGGAGTTAATGTTTTATTGGAGTATTATTTTATTAATCAAGAAAGAAATTCCAATCTTATTAGGACCATTTTCATTGTTCCTGTATCAATAGTCACTTTTAGGAGGCACAGACAGCTGTTACATAGTCCGAAGAAGTTATTGCTGTAGGATTTGCGTTCATCTAAGGCTACAAAGGTACAAGAAAATATTAAAAGGAGCTACGAGATAAGAAAAGACTGTGAAATAAACCAAGGTTGTATTGAACTATTTTCATTTTCCATTTGGTTTTTGCTATTATAATTTAAATATTTGTGGAAAAGTACAATAAAATAAACCACATGACAAACTATATCCATAAATCAATAAGAGATCATAAATAATTGCATAAGAATATAAGTAAAATAAGTTTGTAATAATTTTCATAAATTTAAAGATAAATTTATTAAATAACATACCTTTAAAAAAAGGAGAGATTGACATCTGTTCTTTTCATAACCATATTCTATTAGTTGAACAAGTTTAGATAGGATGTTGTATTAAAAGTGGCATTTTCATCATAGCACCAGAAATATTGTATTAATTTATCAAATGAATATATTGTTTGTTAGTTTTTATATCCTTGTTTTAATGGTAATATAGTATCTGTTAAAAAAATCACTACCATATAAAATATGGAAATACCTAGAAATAAAAACATCAATTTAATTTATGGACTATAAATCATATCCGATAAAAAAAATACTTACTCCTGAGATTAAAAGAGTTGTTATGCAGTAATAAGATAAATCTTATACTATAGATTTTGTATCAAAAGAAATTAGTATTTGAAATCTAGTTATAATAATTTTCAACTTGAAGCGATACTATTGTCAAGTTCCGAGTTACCAACTTTACCAGAAGATATATCACTACTAGAATATAATTTGTTAAGTGAACCAAAAGGTACAGGTTCGGACTAAGGAATATTATAGTAAAAGAAAATATAAAAGTAGGAATTTTTAGTAGATGAATATAATTGAAAATGAAATGTTAGATTTATGATATCAGTATTACATGGAATTTTGTTGAATGTGTTTGAAAGAGATAACAAAGTACATAAAAATTATACGACTGAGTTAGTACGGGCAAATTAATAATACATTGAAATTGAAAATACATATTGGCAACCCAAGTTTATATATAAGATATTGTAGTATATCGTTAAATGTAGCAGATACACCTTTAATGGGGGGTATTTCTACATTAATATGGCTTCCGAACGTGGGGCGTTTTAAAAGAAACTCGCGAAGATTGTGTTTTCGATAATTTATTCACCTTATTATAATTAGGAAAATACATTTTTTTTATACAAATAATAAAACTAGCTTTGAAAGTATAAGACAGGTTATTATAAAATAAATAAAAATAACTAGAGACAGGCTTATAGAATATCTGGAACACGTCGGCATGTTTACCAACGAGCAACATGGGTATAGACGTGGGAGATCCACGACTACAGCATTATTAGACCTACTGGATCAAGTGGCGGGATCAATGGACGCGAAGCAGAATATGAAGTTGCTTTGCACAGATCTGTCGAAAGCTTTTGACACGGTCGACCATTCGATTCTGATGCAAAAGTTGGAGTACTGGGGGATAAGAGGCACAGTCTTAAAATTCATAAAGAGCTATTTAGAAGATAGACAACAGCGGGTTTGTTGGGGGAACGGGATGTCCGGCACTGCTGAGGTGAAGCTTGGTGTCCCACAGGGGTCGATACTGGGTCCAGTTCTATTTATCATATATATTAACGACCTCCCTATTAATGTGAATTGTGACAGCACTTTCCTGTATGCGGATGATGCCTCCTTTTTAATCAATGTAGACGGTATTGATGGGGAGGATGAGACTGACAGAGTGGCGAAGGAGGCTCAAGAATGGTTCTGGGCTAATGGTCTCAAAATGAACCAAGATAAACAACAGTCCCTTGTGTTCTCCACTGGTGCTCCGGCGAGTGAAAGTCTAAAATTTTTGGGTGTGTATTTGTCGGGTAATCTTTCGTGGAATGAACATCTGGATCACTTGCAACACCAACTAGCAACATCCATTTTTGCCGTGAGACGAATTAAACAAATAGCAGATGCAGAGGCTGCAAAAGTAGCATATTATGGCTGCTTTCACAGTAGAGCAACATATGGCATAATCCTGTGGGGTGGTTGTGGAGTAGCTAGGAGAATTTTCCTGCAACAAAAACAGGCTATTAGAGCAATAGTTGGCATCACAAGATACACAACTTGCAGAGACTATTTTAAAAATTTAAAAATACTTACCTTACCAGCCATTTACATCCTCGCCTGCCTCACACAAATCCACAAATCAAACAAATACAAAACCCACAGTGATGTCCACAACTACAACACAAGGGGACGAAATAATATAGCTTATCCTTATCACCGACTGGCGAGAACGCAGATGGCAACAAATCATCAGGCTCTGATTTTGTTTAATAGGATGCCCGATACTATTAGACGCCTTGATACAAAGCGATTTAAGAATAGAATAAAAACGATACTGCTTGAAAATGTAATTTATGATATACCGGAATTCATGAACTTGAATTGGGAAAGCTATTGTTAGTTTTAATGTTTTTTCAGTGCTTGTGTTTTTTGTTGTTCTGTTACTTTTACACATACGTGAACATGTCTATATTTTTTATGTAGTTTTACTTGTATATATTATGTTTCGTTTAATATTGTATATATATATTCGTGACTATTTGCAAACTTGTACATACCCTGTACATCTTTTTTGAGTAAATAAATCAATCAATCAATCAATCAATCAATCAATCAATCAATATAGTAATAGTACATACAATTTATTAATCATGAATACCAGGTCAAAGAGTAGTTCTGGAATGAATAGGACAGAGTTTTCAAGCGATAGCGAAGAAGAAACACAACAGATAGGCAATATCCAAGATGGAGGAGATATACCACAGGTTCAGGAAGAGACACGACAGTTGGAAGAAGGACAAGATAGAGGTGATAAGACGCAGATACAAGGGGAAATTTTGGAAACAGGAACGTCGTCAGCAGCAGTAGATATGGTATCTATTATGCAGATGTTAAAAGAAATGAGCGAAAAAAATGAGAAAAATAGAGAGGAGGATAATAGGAAAAGTGAGAAAAATAGCGAGGAAGCTAAGAAAAATAGAGAGGAGGATAATAGGAAAAGTGAGAAAAATAGAGAGGAGGTTAAAAAAAGTATGGAATTATTGAGTGGTAAATTAGAGAAAAATAGGGAGGAAGATAAGAGAGAATTAAGTGGAAAGTTGGATAAGTTAACCGATGAATTAAAGAAAAATAGAGAGGAAGATAAAATTGAAATTAATAAAAATTTAGCAGATATGAAGGAAGAATTAAGTGGAAAACTAGATAAGACATGTGAAGAATTTACCAGGAATTTAAATAGTTTAAAAGAAGAAAATAAAGTTATTAGAGAAGAAAATAATAAGAAGCTTGAAGAATTAAAAGTATCGTTACTGAATAATACACAGGATAGTATTGACAAAGTTATAGTAGATATGAACGAAAAATTTATTACCAAAGAATCAGAAGCTATAATTTTTATTACTACTGAAGTTCAACGGGTAGAAAAAGATGTAAAGGAAATTAAAGGAAATTTAAGTCAGTTGGAAGTAGATAATATTTCAAAACATAAAGAGATGGCTGAGAATTTAAAACAAGGATTGGAAAAGGTAAATAAAGAAACTACTGATCAGGTAGTAAGAATGGAAGAAAATTTGAATAAGAAAATAGAATCAACGGAAATAAACTGTATAAAAGAAATACAAGCAACTACATCGACTACTGATGCGCAGAAGTCTAGTATGGAGGTTATTCTAAAGGAATGTGAAGAGCAGAAGAAAAAAATACAAGACTTATTAGTAAAGGCACAGAATGTTAAGATACCAAATGTTAATTGTGGTCCAGTGTATAGTAATTTGAATACTGGAATTAGGATTGAAAATATAACACATTTTAGTGGTGACAAATTATCTACACATCCTATGGCTTATTTGACGAATATTTTGAAGTATGTAGATGACTTTCCAGATTTCAAAAGTCAAATGAATGTCATAAGGGCGACTTTAAATAACGGAGCCGCGGATTGGTTACAACGAATAGAGGATAGTTGTACTAGTTTAGATCAGTTCGTGGAATTATTCAAAAAGAATTTTTGGAATGAGACTCAACAAAGCCGAGCACATCAAAGATTATTAACTGGACGCTATCAGTTAGGTAAATCTTCTAGGGAAGCATATGCACAACGCATGTTCAATTATTGTCGGTATATATCTCATTTAAATGAACAAATAATCTCACAACATCTACTACAACACTTTATACCGGTGGACACTCATGCAATCATTTGCCAGAATGTTACGGATATGGATGGTCTGATTGAGATTTTACGTCGTTTGGATGACTATTCAGATGGTATGAAGTATCGGGAATTCAGACAATCAACTAGTAGACCAGAAGCACCAGGTAATAATCAACGGAATAATAATAATAATGGTATGCAAAATTATTATAACAGGAATAATTCTAATGTACAACAGACTAATATTCCTAGAAATAATTATCCATCAAATAATAATACATATGGTTTTGGTTCAAGGCAGGCATTTCAAAATCCTAATCAAGAAAGAAATGGGAATTATAGAAGTTTTAATGTGCAAGGGAATGGAAATGATAACAATAGAGGTACACAAAATGGTAATAATAATAGACCAAACTTTAATAGGTATACTCCGTTCAATAATCAGCAATCGAACAGGATACCGTATAATAATAATAATTATCAGGAACAAAATAGAAGATTTTATGGCAAGGATAATGTAAGAGCGATAAATACAATCAGTACTCAAGATTGTAGAAATAATAGTTATGGCAGAACAAGTAATGATAGTTTAAAAGAAGATAGTGGTATACAAATGGGAATTATTGATAAAAAAAAAACGCCGATTTTAGAGATACCCAGGAACTTATACAAGGATCCTGTACCGGGAACATCTCATTAGTAAATTTGTTTATTTCAGAAGAAGATATTTGTAATAATGACAAGTATCAAGTGTTTTCGGAAATAAGGGAATTCAACAATATTACAGAAGTAGGAGATATTTTAAATAATTATGAAAGCTTACCTTTCTTTTCAATTACAATTAAGAAGATTAATTTTAAAACATTATTAGATTCCGGAGCGGAGATTTCTTTGATAAAGGAGGAATTGGTAGATAGTATAGAGAATTATTCCAACTATGTTATTAAAGTTAAAAATACAAAGGTCATGTCTGCGAATCGTAGGAAAATGGGGTGTATAAATAAAAGATTGTGTATAGAAGTGGATGTAAATGGACGAAAGTATATTATGAAATTTTATATACTTAGTAATCTGTTCTATGATTGTATTTTGGGTGTGGATAATATGAGAGCATTGGGAATGAATCTTAATTTTGAAGAAAATAAAATAAGAATAGGTGACAATGAAATTTTGCTAAATAAATTAGAGGATATAAAGGAAATAAATGCATATCTTAAATTTAAGGAAGATATACAGGTGGATGTAAATAATGTTATAATTGCTGATAGGGCGGAAAACGATGATGCGCAGGAACATTTAGAAGGGGCAATGTTTGAACTGCCGAGAAATAATTTAAATATGGAAAATAGTAATGTACAAATACAAGAAGATCAGAAAGAGGTACTGATAATCCGAAATAAAATGGACATAAAAACATTTATCGAAAAACAAAATTTAGCAGAACCATGGATGGAAGAAAGTTTGATAGATATTTTAGCTGATAATATCAGATTAGTAAATGATGAAGTTGTGTTCGCTAAAGATTATGAACATAGATTGTTGATAGATGATGATACTCCATTGTCTTGCAAAAATTACCCAATACCTTATTTCTTTCAAGAGCGAGTAAATGAAGAATTGCAAAAATTAGAGGAAGCAAATATTATAGAACGTTCTAACACCTATTTTATTAATCCTGTGGTCTTGGTGAAGAAGAAGGACAACTCTATACGCATATGCATTGACGCTCGCTTACTCAACCTTAGGATCAAGCCTGAGCACGAAACGCCACAGAATATTGACGTTCTATTGACAAAATGTGGGAATAAAAAATGGTATAGTAAGTTAGACTTAAAAAAACGCTTTCTGGTTAATTCAATTAGATGAAGACTCAAGGAAATATTGTGGTTTTAATATAAATGGAATTACTTTTCAATTTCGAGTATGCCCCTTCGGCATTAAAAGTAGCCCTGCTGGTTTGATTAGGTTCCTTCATAAAATATTAGACAAATATGAAAAATTTGCACTTCACTACTTAGACGATATTATTATCTTCTCAGATGATATTGAAACACATATGAATCACATTGAAATAATTGTTAATACCTTGCAAGTAAATGGAATGAAATTGAATTTGTCAAAATGCCAATTTTGTCGTAAAGAAGTAGATTATTTGGGATATGTAGTAAATCAGGAAAATATAATGTTAGATCCTAAAAGGTTAGAGGAAATACAAAATTACCCAAGACCAAATAAACTTAAGATGTTAAGAGGATTCTTAGGATTACTTAATTACTATAGAAAGTTTGTTTCCAATTATAGTCAAAAAACAAACATATTATTGAATTTATTAAAGAAAGGTAATAAATGGAAATGGACAACAGAATGTGAGGAATGTTTTATTCAATTAAAAGCAAATTTCGTTGAAAATTTAAAATTATTTCATCCTGATTTTAATTTGGAATTCATAGTAAGAACGGATGCGTCAAATATAGCTGTTGCAGCGGAACTTTTACAAGTAAAGGATAATATAGAAGTACCAATTTATTTTGCTTCACGAACACTAAAGCCTTGCGAGAAAAGATATGGAGTATCAGAACTCGAAATGCTTGCCGTCATCTTTGCTTTAACAAAATTACGCTACTGTTTGATTGGGAAACGTTTTGTCCTTGAAACGGATCATAAGGCACTGTTAAATATTATGACAACGAAATTAAATAACAATCGTATTTATAGATGGACGTTATTGATCCAACAATATGATATGGAGATAGTGTACAAACCAGGTAAAGAGATGATAGCAGCAGATATCTTAAGTAGAAAGTATGGAGAAAATAAGTCATCTAATGTACAAATTAATTTGGTAAAATTGGGTACAGAAGGAATTTTCTCATTGCAACAAATAAGTCAAGCACAAGAATCACCTGAATTGATGGATATTAAACATAAACTCTTAACAGATGGAGCTTATAAAGGTATGAGTATTAAAGATGGAATTATAGTGAAGAAAATCGGTGATAATGAGGTATATGTTACAACTGAGGAACATACTATAGAAATTGTACAATATTTACATGAATTATATACTCATATTGGTGCCAGGAAATGTTGGCTCATTTTTAGAGAAGCTTATTATTGTCAGAACGATGAAAAAATAATTAAAAGACAAATTAGAAAGTGTGAAACATGTGTACTGGCAAAAGAGAAAAATTTTACGAACCAGAACATCAGTTTAAGTATAATAGCAATTGACAGATTACAATTAGTAGCTATAGATTTTATCTCAAATCTGATACCAAGTACCAGAAGATATCGTAACATTTTAGTAATGTGTGATATTTTTTCAAAGCATGTTAGATTAATACCTACTCAAAAATGTAATACAGAAACGGTGTTACAAGCTTTGCAGGAGTATATTACAGAATTTGGAACACCAAATACAATTTTATCAGATCATGCAACTTACTTCATGAATCAAAGATATCATGATTTCTTAGAAAGCAGGAATATTAAAGCTTATCACATTTCGATACGTCAACCTCAAGCTAATCCGTCGGAAAGGTATATTAAAGAGGTTATAAAGTATTTACGAATATTACTTATAGATTGTCATCATAAATGGGCTAAGTATATCAAACAGATAGAACTTGTGATGAACAATACACCTAGTACGGTACATGAAGCTTGCCCAATAACTATATTTACTGGACAACAACCTCAAAGGCCATGGAAGAATGAGGATATAGCTTATCTAGGGGATAAATATGAGCAAGTTAGACAAAAATTATTGAAGCGAAAGGAAAGATGGGAAAATAAGAAAAAAGAAAAACAACGAAAATATAAAACATACAATGTAAATGATAAAGTAATAGTACGAGCACTAAGAGTAACTGATAGAAAAAATAAAATAATAGCAAAACTCTTGAGGCCATTTATAGGACCATTTACTGTTCATCGAAGAATAGGTGCTAATAATTATGATCTAGTGGATGAGAATACTGGATATTTCAAAGGAACATATCATGTGTCAATGTTACATGATTATGTTAATGATTAGATTAACAGCACAGTAATTTATGGACATGGCAGTTGTATAAAAGGGCGACAACTGATGGTACCGGCGACACCATCCTACCAGAGCTACAACAAGACAAAAGCCCTTATAAAAATAATTATACTCGAACAAAGAATTTTTGGACATGACGGACATTTAAAGGCAAATATTCATGGGTATTACTAAACCAATCATATACACAGCTACCACAAATTACAAGAGCTCATACAAACAATACGGTAAATAGGGGCATAGTAATGGATAAAAGACAATGAACTGATAGTGAAATAAGATACATTACATATAATAAGAATTATTACTATTTATATGAGAACTTACAGAAACGACTGATTCAATAATAAGGTAGGGGCAGGTATTATCTAGAATCTCATCCGGAATAATAGGTTAGATTTAGAATTAGGAATGTTATCAATATTTAAATGAGTATTTTAATTTATTTTAAAGTTATTCCCTTATTCCATAATATGTGTTTTGTTAAAAAAATAAAAAAAAAAATGATGTAATATAAGTAGAGAATACTAGAACATGTGTGTACAAGAAAAGGAATTTAAATAAGAAGATACCTGGAATATTAGAAACTTAAAAATTAAAAAACATGTATGGAAAGATAATATTATACAAGAAAAAGTACATTTGAACATTATAAAACGAATAGAAGAGATAATACAAGTATAGATGCACGATAAAGTAGGTCGTGTTGTACATAAGGTGATTAAGATATAATAAATTATTAAGAGGAAAGAACAAAAGCCTTTTATATAGAAAGATGATATACGTATAAAAAAAATGAAATGCTTACTATAATAGAGTAATATAAAATGATCCATGAAAGTATGGAATAATAAATGTTAGAATATATGAATAAGGGTATAAAATGTATAAGACGACAATGTCTACATATTATTAAAATGGTAACGTACGCCAATAAAACGAAAATATAATTAAAAAACTTTCGTATGATGAAAGTAGGGGATAAGACGAAAAGGTCTATTAAGGGAAATAAGGGTTATGTTCGAATAAGAACAATATAAATAATTAATATAAATGTATATGTGAGCATAAATAAAGTATATTTTTAAAAAGGCAATCTAAGTCCAAAGGAATAATGGAAAGTTGAGTAAATATTCACCATAAAATAAGAAAGGTATTACAGGAATTAGTAAGAAGATAGTTTTTTTTTTATCAATGATAAAAAGCTTCATATAGAAGAGTTCAAAGTAAATAAATGTATATCTTGTTGGTACTAATTATTAAGTTACACGACCAGGTATCCAGAGATTAAAAATAAATAAAAACTTATTTATAACGTAAATTTCACTGAAAATGATAAATTTCCTAATACAAAGTACACGTAAAAAGAAAGTATAGGATAAAGATAAAATTACTAAAGAGTATGGATCGATATTGTATAGAAACTTATATTACAGTCAGATAAATAAAAATTGAAGTACATGTATATAATTTTTCATAGAGTATAAAGTTATTAATTGTTGTTAAAAATTTACATGTTAAATAAATGATGAAGGTGCCATAGTACAAGAATATTGCAAGCACAATGCAAGAATTTACTTTTAAAAGTTGTTAATAGTTTGAATGTGTTATGAGGGTGACAGAGTATAACTTTGAATTTATACAGATAATTTCTTATTTAATAAATGAAAATTATTCAAACAAGTTGAAATTTTACATTTATTAAAGGGGCAAAATGAGGTAGTACTAGGTACATACCGTCAATATAAATATATGTTTATAATTAGAAATAGCATTATAAAGAGAATAATGGTTTATTAATTATATATACTAATAGCTGAGTAGTCAATGGCAACCAAACGCCCGAAAAATCGTCTAAAAACGGCAAAACTGTGCAAAGAACTCCTCTCTGGATACGCGAAATTAAGGGCTGTCTTTTGGCATGTTGGTAGGGGCGACATTGAATTTCCGGTCGACGGAGAGTTTTTCTTCCCAAGTGGAGCGTGTGCAGAGATATCGCCCGTTGAAGAGGAGCGTGCACTCGGTGTTTTAACAGAAAAATGGCTTACGTCATCATGACGATTCACGTGACAAGCAAAATAAATCTCGGGAAACGTCAAACTCAGTTGTAGCTACAGATTAACTTTGGAGACTGAAATACGAAATTTTGAAGGTTGCGAGCGCCCAACAAGACCCGAGGTGTTAAAGAACGGCCTTCTGGGCATCTCTTACATGCTTATTTCGAGTCGACAGACGCACGCAATGTAGGGCACGAGCACTTTCAAATTCGTTTGCAGACAGATTTCGTAAGAAAAATGGCCGAAATACGTCACAGATTCAATGTACATGTGATTCAATGTACTACGATCGGGCGAAAAATATCAGATTAATCTATCCGGTCCGACAAGTTCGGCATCCCAATCTCGACATAATACACCCGCTTGACTTAACATTTTTATAGATATACAGGTTGATTGTTCTTTTAATGATTACATATTTGAATTATTAAAATACGTTAATTCCAGAACGCGTACGCCTTAATGGGGAAAAGGATTGCTTTTAACATTTATGTGCCCTTATGACAACGATTACGCATACATGCAGAGTGGGCGGAGCTACCTGAAATTAATTTCTCTCTTCTGATTAAAGTAAAATTCGGCACTTGGGAGTCTTTGTGGTATCATTGATCGCGTATCCAAAGTCGAAATGGCAAAAAAAAAACAAAATTGCGGAAGCATTTTTTGAAAATTAACGTATAAATGTGAAATTTTAGATACGAGTGTGTCTTAAGTCGCCGATCACAAATCCAAAATCAAAATGTCATAAAAAAATCAAAATGGCGTAAGAATTTTTTGAAAATTGACGTATGAATGTAAAATTTTAGATACGGGGGTTTGGGGGTCGCCGATCACGATTCCAATGTCAAAATGTCAAAAAAAAAAACAAAATGGCGGAAGATTTCTTGAAAATTGACGTGTGAATGTAAAATTTTAGATACGGGGGTTTTGGGGGTCGCCGATCACGATTCCAAAGTCAAAATGTCAAAAAAAAAACAAAATGGCGGAAGATTTTTTGAAAATTAACGTATGAATATAAAATTTTAGATACGGGGGTTTTGGGGGTCGCCGATCACGATTCCAAAGTCAAAATGTCAAAAAAAACAAAATTGCCGAAGAATTTTTTGAAAATTGACGTATAAATGTGAAATTTTAGATACGAGTGTCTTAAGTCGCCGATCACAAATCCAAAATCAAAATGTCATAAAAAAATCAAAATGGCGTAAGAATTTTTTGAAAATTGACGTATGAATGTAAAATTTTAGATACGGGGGTTTGGGGGTCGCCGATCACGATTCCAAAGTCAAAATGTCAAAAAAAAAACAAAATGGCGAAAGATTTCTTGAAAATTGACGTGTGAATGTAAAATTTTAGATACGGGGGTTTTGGGGGTCGCCGATCACGATTCCAAAGTCAAAATGTCAAAAAAAAAAAAAATGGCGGAAGATTTTTTGAAAATTAACGTATGAATATAAAATTTTAGATACGGGGGTTTTGGGGGTCGCCGATCACGATTCCAAAGTCAAAATGTCAAAAAAAAACAAAATGGCGGAAGATTTTTTGAAAATTGACGTATGAATGTAAAATTTTAGATACGGGGGTTTTGGGGGTCGCCGATCACGATTCCAAAGTCAAAATGTCAAAAAAATATGGCGGAAGATTTTTTGAAAATTGACGTATGAATGTAAAATTTTAGATACAGGGGTTTTGGGGGTCGCCGATCACGATTTCAAAGTCAAAATGTCAAAAAAAAACAAAATGGCGGAAGATTTTTTGAAAATTGACGTATCAATGTAAAATTTTAGATACGGGGGTTTTGGGGGTCGCCGATCACGACTCCAAAGTCAAAATGTCAAAAAAAAACAAAATGGCGGAAGATTTTTTGAAAATTGACGTATGAATGTAAAATTTTAGATACGGGGGTTTTGAGGGTCGCCGATCACGTTTCCAAAGTCAAAATGTCAAAAGAAAACAAAATGGCGAAAGATTTTTTGAAAATTGACGTATGATTGTAAAATTTTGGATACGGGGGTTTTGGGGGTCGCCGATCACGACTCCAAAGTCAAAATGTCAAAAAAAAACAAAATGGCGGAAGATTTTTTGAAAATTGACGTATGAATGTAAAATTTTAGATACGGGGGTTTTGGGGGTCGCCGATCACGATTCCAAAGTCAAAATGTCAAAAAAAAACAAAATGGTGGAAGATTTTTTGAAAATTAACGTATGAATGTAAAATTTTAGATACGGGGGTTTTGGGGGTCGCCGATCACGATTCCAAAGTCAAAATGTCAAAAAAAAACAAAATGGCGGAAAATTTTTTGAAAATTGACGTATGAATGTAAAATTTTAGATACGGGGGTTTTGGGGGTCGCCGATCACGATTCCAAAGTCGAAATGTCAAAAAAAGCAATATGGCGGAAGATTTTTTGAAAATTGACGTATGAATGTAAAATTTTAGATACGGGGGTTTTGGGGGTCGCCGATCAGGATTTCAAAGTTAAAATGTCAAAAAAAACAAAATGGCGGAAGATTTTTTGAAAATTGACGTATGAATGTAAAATTTTAGATATGGGGTTTTGGGGGTCGCCGATCACGATTCCAAAGTCAAAATGTCAAAAGAAAACAAAATGGCAAAAGATTTTTTGAAAATTGACGTATGAATGTAAAATTTTAGATACGGGAGTTTTGGGGGTCGCCGATCACGATTCCAAAATCAAAATGTCATAAAAAACACAATGGCAGAAGATTTTTTGAAAATTGACGTATGAATGTAAAATTTTAGATACGGGGGTTTTGGGGGTGGCCGATCACGACTCCAAAGTCAAAATGTCAAAAAAAACAAAATGGCGGAAGGATTTTTTGAAAATTAACGTATGAATGTAAAATTTTAGATACGAGGGTGCCGATCACGATTTCAAAGTCAAAATGTCAAAAAAAAACAAAATGGCGGAAGATTTTTTGAAAATTGACGTATCAATGTAAAATTTTAGATACGGGGGTTTTGGGGGTCGCCGATCACGACTCCAAAGTCAAAATGTCAAAAAAAAACAAAATGGCGGAAGATTTTTTGAAAATTGACGTATGAATGTAAAATTTTAGATACGGGGGTTTTGAGGGTCGCCGATCACGTTTCCAAAGTCAAAATGTCAAAAGAAAACAAAATGGCGAAAGATTTTTTGAAAATTGACGTATGATTGTAAAATTTTGGATACGGGGGTTTTGGGGGTCGCCGATCACGACTCCAAAGTCAAAATGTCAAAAAAAAACAAAATGGCGGAAGATTGTTTGAAAATTGACGTATGAATGTAAAATTTTAGATACGGGGGTTTTGGGGGTCGCCGATCACGATTCCAAAGTCAAAATGTCAAAAAAAAACAAAATGGTGGAAGATTTTTTGAAAATTAACGTATGAATGTAAAATTTTAGATACGGGGGTTTTGGGGGTCGCCGATCACGATTCCAAAGTCAAAATGTCAAAAAAAAACAAAATGGCGGAAAATTTTTTGAAAATTGACGTATGAATGTAAAATTTTAGATACGGGGGTTTTGGGGGTCGCCGATCACGATTCCAAAGTCGAAATGTCAAAAAAAGCAATATGGCGGAAGATTTTTTGAAAATTGACGTATGAATGTAAAATTTTAGATACGGGGGTTTTGGGGGTCGCCGATCAGGATTTCAAAGTTAAAATGTCAAAAAAAACAAAATGGCGGAAGATTTTTTGAAAATTGACGTATGAATGTAAAATTTTAGATATGGGGTTTTGGGGGTCGCCGATCACGATTCCAAAGTCAAAATGTCAAAAGAAAACAAAATGGCAAAAGATTTTTTGAAAATTGACGTATGAATGTAAAATTTTAGATACGGGAGTTTTGGGGGTCGCCGATCACGATTCCAAAATCAAAATGTCATAAAAAACACAATGGCAGAAGATTTTTTGAAAATTGACGTATGAATGTAAAATTTTAGATACGGGGGTTTTGGGGGTGGCCGATCACGACTCCAAAGTCAAAATGTCAAAAAAAACAAAATGGCGGAAGGATTTTTTGAAAATTAACGTATGAATGTAAAATTTTAGATACGAGGGTGCCTTAAGTCGCCGATCACAAATCCAAAATCAAAATGTCATAAAAAAACAAAATGGCGTAAGAATTTTTTGAAAATTGACGTATGAATGTAAAATTTTAGATACGGGGGTTTTGGGGGTGGCCGATCACGATTCCAAAGTCAAAATGTCAAAAAAAAACAAAATGGAAGATTTTTTTGAAAATTGACGTATGAATGTGAAATTTTAGATACGGGGGTTTTGGGGGTCGCCGATCACGATTCCAAAGTCAAAATGTCAAAAGAAAACAAAATGGCAAAAGATTTTTTGAAAATTGACGTATGAATGTAAAATTTTAGATACGGGAGTTTTGGGGGTCGCCGATCACGATTCCAAAATCAAAATGTCATAAAAAACACAATGGCAGGTGATTTTTTTGAAAATTAACGTGTGAATGTAAAATTTTATATACGTTTTGGGGGTGGCCGATCACGATTCCAAAGTCAAAATGTCAAAAAAAAAAATTGCCGAAGGATTTTTTGAAAATTGACGTATAAATGTGAAATTTTAGATACGAGGGTGCCTTAAGTCGCCGATCACAAATCCAAAATCAAAATGTCATAAAAAACACAATGGCGGGTGAATTTTTTGAAAATTGACGTATGAATGTAAAATTTTAGATACGGGGGGTTTGGGGGTCGCCTATCACGTTTCCAAAGTCAAAATGTGAAATGAAAACAAAATGGCGAAAGATTTTTTGAAAATTGACGTATGAATGTAAAATTTTAGATACGGGGGTTTTGGGGGTCGCCAATCACGACTCCGAAGTCAAAATGTCAAAAAAAAACAAAATGGCGGAAGATTTTTTGAAAATTGACTATGAATGTAAAATTTTAGATACGGGGGTTTAGGGGTTCGCCGATTACGATTCCAAAGTCAAAATGTCAAAAAAAACAAAATGGTGGAAGATTTTTTGAAAATTGACGTATGAATGTAAAATTTTAGATACGGGGGTTTTGGGGGTCGCCGATCACGACTCCGAAGTCAAAATGTCAAAAAAAAACAAAATGGTGGAAGATTTTTTGAAAATTGACGTATGAATGTAAAATTTTAGATACGGGGGTTTTGGGGGTCGCCGATCACGATTCCAAAGTCAAAATGTCATAAAAAACTAAATGGCGGAAGATTTTTTGAAAATTGACGTATGAATGTAAAATTTTAGATACGGGGGTTTTGGGGTCGCCGATCACGATTCCAAAGTCAAAATGTCATAAAAAACACAATGGTGGAAGATTTTTTGAAAATTGACGTATGAATGTAAAATTTTAGATACGGGGGTTTTGGGGGTCGCCGATCACGATTCCAAAGTCAAAATGTCATAAAAAACTAAATGGCGGAAGATTTTTTGAAAATTGACGTATGAATGTAAAATTTTAGATACGGGGGTTTTGGGGTCGCCGATCACGATTCCAAAGTCAAAATGTCATAAAAAACACAAAGGCGGAAGATTTTTTGAAAATTGACGTATGAATGTAAAATTTTAGATACGGGGGTTTTGGGGGTCGCCGATCACAATTCCAAAGTCAAAATGTCGAAAAAAACAAATTGGCGGAAGATTTTTTTTGAAAATTGACGTATGAATGTGAAATTTTAGGTACGGGGGTTTTGGGGGTCGCCGATCGCGATTCCAAAGTCAAAATGTCATAAAAAACATAATGGCGGAAGATTTTTTGGAAATTGACGTATGAATGTAAAATTTTAGATACGGGGGTTTTGGGGGTGGTCGATCACGATTCCAAAGTCAAAATGTCAAAAAAAACTAAATGGCTGAAGATTTTTTGAAAATTGACGTATGAATGTAAAATTTTAGATACGGGGGTTTTGGGGGTCGCCGATCACGATTCCAAAGTCAAAATGTCATAAAAACACAATGGCGGAAGATTTTTTGAAAATTGACGTATGAATGTAAAATTTTAGATACGGGGGTTTTGGGGGTCGCCGATCACGATTCCAAAGTCAAAATGTCGAAAAAAACAAAATGGCGGAAGATTTTTGAAAATTGACGTATGAATGTAAAATTTTAGATACGGGGGTTTTGGGGGTCGCCGATCACAATTCCAAAGTCAAAATGTCGAAAAAAACAAATTGACGGAAGATTTTTTTGAAAATTGACGTATGAATGTGAAATTTTAGGTACGGGAGTTTTGGGGGTCGCCGATCACGATTCCAAAGCAAAAATGTCAAAATAAGCAAAATGGCGGAAGATTTTTTTGAAAATTGACGTGTCAATGTGAAATTTAAGATACGTGGGTTTTGGGGGTCGCCGATCACGATTCCAAAGTCAAAATGTCAAAAAAAACAAAATGGCGGAAGATTTTTTGAAAACTGATGAATGTTTGTGGATTTTTGGATACCGGGGTGTTTGTGGTCGCTTATTACGTCTTCAATTTGGCGATTCTTCGAAACGTGATTGAACAGGGCTTAAATTTAATACTTCATTTTTTCTTAATGATAGTAGATTCGCAAACATCAGAATCGTATTGTACACTGTCTCAATGAAAATGTTGCGCTCATTGAGCTCATTGTTTCTTTCGATACTTTAACATGACTTATGTTTAACATAAACTCTTGAGTGTGTACCAGTTTGTGTAAAGAGAAGAATTTTAAATAAAATATACCATTGGCTCAACAAAATATATGAAGGGGTGCTTAAAAAGTGGACATTCTAAAAAGCGTCATGCCAGTGATCGCTTTTTACAGGAAAGGCGTTTCAATAGGGCTTCAATTTAAAACTCGGGCTTTTTACTTTTATTATTATTTCGTGCTCCTTTATTAACGATAGTGGATTTTGAAAAGGTTGACGGGCTTTTACACTTTCACATCAAAATAGTATTGCAAACTGGCTTAAATTTAAAACTTTAGCTTTTTACTTTTATTATTATTTTGTACTTTTTCATTAACGATAGTGGATTTCGAAAATATTGATAGGCTACTACACGTTCATATCAAAATAGTATTGTAAACTGTCTTAATGAAAATGTTGCGTTTTTTGTCTTTGAATACTTTAACATGACATGTTTAACATTAAATTACCTTTCTCGCTCTTGAGTGTGTACCGGTTTGTGTCAAAAACAGTTCGACAAAAATTTTAAATAAAATATCCTATTGGCTTAACAAAATATATGTATATACAGGAGTGCTTCAAAAGTTTATAAAAGTGGACATTCTTAAAAGCGTTTTTTACAGGAAAGGCGCTTTAATAGGGCTTCAATTTAAAACTTGGGTTTCTTACTTTTATTATTATTTTGTGCTCCTTTATTAATGATAGTGGATTTCAAAAGGGTCACACTTTACATCAAAATAGTATTGTAAACTGTTTTAATAAAAATGTTGCGCTTTTTGAGCTCATTGTGTCTTTGGATACTTTAACATGGCTTATGATTAACATTAAATTACCTTTCTCGCTCTTGAGTGTGTACCGATTTGTGTCAAAAACAGAAGGAGAATAATTTTAGATAAAATATACTCTGCTTTTTTATTAACGATAGTGGACTTCGAAAAGGTAGTAAGAAAGTAACATACTTTATAAATTAAATTTACTTTACCCATTCGCATACATATGTTTGCGAGCTATATGTTCGAAGTTCATCAGCATTCATTAGCATTCTATAAGAATGTTTGAAAGCGACGCCCATTTACCAAACAAAATTTGTTGTAAACATATTAAACACTATGGAGATACTACGTATATTTGAGTATGTCAATTAAAATGACGATCCCGCGATAGCGGGCGAGTAGTATATATGTAATTCATTGAATATTTAAAATGTTCTTCAATACAAGTCCTTCATTTTTAATTGGCGTGCGAACTAATTTTGAGTATGTGACAGACGAATATTTCAATTATACTGACCAAAATTTCATAATGAAAGCGCTGTTCCACTTCAAATAATTTGGGTGAAAATATCTCAGTGTCAAACTGATTATTAGGTTCTTTTTTATTAATATTGTGCATGCCTGTCTTAAATTGTTTCTGAGCAATTGGCATACGTTTTGTTAATATACTAAATTTTTCCACTGTTATTTCAATAGCGTATTATCCCGATTGTCTCAATAAAAATGATGCACTTATTGAGCATATTGTTTCATCGGATACTTTAACATCATTCTTATGTTTAACATTAAATTATCTTTCTCGCTTTTCATTGTGTAACAGTTTGTGTAAAAAAAAATTCTAGAAGAATTCTGAATGAAATATACAATTGGCTTTTCAAAATATATGTATATACAGAGTGTGCCACAAGTCTATAAAATCTTACATTCTAAAAACCACCACGAGAGTGATCGCGTTTTACAGGAAACTGTAAAAAGCTGTAAGCGGACGCGAAAAAGGCGAATTCAAGCTCGAAAATATTGAAGCATCAGCTCACAAACATTCAACACAATAAATCTTACATTCTAAAAACCACCACGAGAGTGATCGCGTTTTACAGGAAACTGTAAAAAGCTGTAAGCGGACGCGAAAAAGGCGAATTCAAGCTCGAAAAGATTGAAGCATTAGCTCACAAACATTCAACACAATAAATATTGCAATATATAATAATTGGCCCAATGATAATAGTATATAGGTAAAAAATTTATAAATTCGATTCCTTATTTGTTTATAAATACTTTCTACTCATTTTTTCATCCATGAATTAAGTTGTAAAATTACTTCAAAATATTATAAGATATTGCAAATAGAAAAAAGAAACTAAAATATATTCCTACCAGATTAAACAAGCACTTAATCATGTTGTTACTGTGTCAGGCAAATTGAGAAGTAATATCATACGTATTCAGAAAAGATTGTTTAATTATCATTGATGAAAATGAACGTCTCGCGACATCGTCAATTACAATAATTAGAAATAGAAATTCTATAAGGATGTTTTACAGTATTTTCGAATATAACAATAAGTAATCAATATTACCATAATACATATATTATATCTATATATTCCTTAAATTGTAGGTGTACAATGCAAAAGAAAATAATTATGTACAGTGTGAACAAGGCTTTACCAACATTATTAAGCATCATATATAACTGACAGTTGTAATACAATTTACCACAAAGAAATACTGCAAATTATAAAAGTATAGGAATGGAAATCATAAAAAATGCCAATGAAATAAATATTATTTGTTATAGAACAATAATTAAATGAATTATTTAAAAGTATACATTCGCGTCAACAAAACATAATTCTAATAAAGCTATCTACAAGTTTGTATAAAATAAAATGTTTTTTTTAAATTCTAATGAATTTTCATTTAAACCAAAAAGACCAATGGAATCGACATATTGCTGTGACTCTTACAAATTTATAAATATATAAATAAATTAAATTTACTTAATTAATACGTAACTGAGAGTCAAGCACGCATCCTAGTGCTAGACCTTATGCTAGACTATGATACGGTAAACTTTCTGCTGAAAGGTAGGTTAAGCAAAACATTCTACATGTAACTAGCTCAGTTTGAAAATAAATAGTTCTCTCAGGGGCAGAAAATATGACTTGATTCTCCTTCTCTTTAATCATTTCCAGGTCAGGTAAAGAAATAAAATACAAAATAAATCTTAACATCTAATTTATTAAAATAAGATAATTTTAAATGAATTCAAAAGTTTTAATCTACAAATATTTACACATCTAAAATCAATATTCGGTCATAATTCAAATTTATACATCATAAACAATAAAATATTACAAGAAATAAAGAATAAATGAAATCATCATGTCGTGCCAGCTTATATCTAAAATGTGAACGTGATTATTATTATTAATATTTGTCATAGATACATGTAAACAATCAAAAATGAAATAAATTACCCGTGATGAATTGTACTGGAATGTAATTTAAAAAAAAAAAAATAAAATTTGTGCGGTCTACTATTTGATAACAAAATATAGACATTAAGGAAGTGGCTTTGCCCTAATTAGTCCTGTCCGGCGCCTTTTCTCGCTCCCAACACAGTACCATCAGATAACAAATTCACACAGATGAGTATCCCAAAGTTCCACCCTACGAGCATGTCATTTTCAGCTCGTCGGACGCAACCCGAACATACATCACAATGCGCACACTCCTTAAGGAATATATAAATTTTTAAATTGAATAAATAAAATGAAATAAAATAATGTATCCACGTATTCAATAAATTAACTCAGCCCTGATTAGTTCTGCCTGGTGCCTTTTCTCGCTCCCAAACGCAGTACCACCAAGACCAATTCGTGTATTTCAAATTCACCAGGACTCCATGCTATGAATTAAATAATGACATAATTCATTTCACACATCCCTGATGTATTATTCAACACGTTAATATTGAACACCCAAATACAACAAAACATACTTAATTCTCATATCAAAAGAAATAATATATATACATTAAAAGAAAATAAACTTTACCTTTTTCACGAAATTCCAATACAAAAGCACCACTACAAATAAAGAATTTTGAGACGCCACTATGCACACATTTATAACAAATATTGTTTAATCACCTTAACTCTTCATACATCGTATTAAACTCTTCCATAATTCTCAATGAAAAATTTTATTCACTTATATATAACCTATATACACATAAAACAAAATTATTAATTTCAAATATCTTTTGTAGGATGAATAAATTTAAAAGAAAAATAAATTATACGGAAAAGAAAATGATTATGCTATTCAAAGTTATCATTACAAATGCTAGAAGGTTTTGTCATAATGTATGGCATAGTACCCCTACATGCAAAACAAAACTCTCTAGGAAAAAGAAAATAAAATGAAATTAAATAAATTCAAAACCGAGTTCATAAATAAAAGTATTTCATACATAGGTAGTTAT
The DNA here is from genome assembly GCA_963170755.1 of Amphimallon solstitiale. Classification (NCBI taxonomy): domain Eukaryota; kingdom Metazoa; phylum Arthropoda; class Insecta; order Coleoptera; family Scarabaeidae; genus Amphimallon; species Amphimallon solstitiale. The sequence goes on from CAUJHA010000005.1 coordinate 57,101, forward strand.
TCAAATACATCTAGACATTTTAATGTAATACGCGCTGCATGTTAAAAATAAAATTATTATAAGTGTAGAATCTTGTAAAAATTCTATAAGTGTCGAAAATCTCAAAATTTATTCTAAGTCCGGATTTTAAAATAATCCTTTAAAAAGAAGGAGGGAGTGGTCTATTACCTACTTTTAGACTAGTTAATATTGCGGTTTTCACCAGCAATTCCCGAAATTTTATCCGTCCGCGCTTTTATGCTTAAATTTCTTTATAAAAACATCCGGCCACTTTCGGCAAACACGAATCCACTTCCAAAATTGTAAATCGACGGTGCTGCTATTATCAGTCGCATGGGGAAACAGCGCATATATGATCCTTGAAAAAGGTAAACAAACATGCGAATATAAATTCGTCTATACGTTTATGACTCAGCCGTGCACCTGATAAACAATACTTTTTACGCCGGTCCACCCAGTCAATCTTTGCCAATGCCAGAAGTGTCTGTGCGAGAAACACCTGCTCGATCCTTTTCACATAACATTTAATACGTCTTAATATTATAACCTTATAAAAATTTACTAAGATTCTTTTATCGTTTTACTTAAATAAAAATAAAGTTTTAGTGAATTATCAATATAGTGAATATTTATACACATCATAGTAAAAATGAATAAAGTAAAAATTAATTTAAATAAAATCTTAAAGTGATCTTGATTATACTTATTTATTTACATATTATTATTTATTCAAGATCACTGCATAAATATCCCTATGGGAATATCTGCGATTTATAAGCGAGAATCGCTAATGCCAATGGTATAAATTCAAGATTTCCCATAAATACCAGTTAATATACTTATAGATTACTTATCATATATTTTACATTAAGCATAGAGACATGAAATTTCCCTATAATATGCTTATTCTATCTATATACAAGTCAGGAGTAAATATGCAAAACTCTTGGAGTTTATTTTAAACTTCACTCCCTTCATGACGAGAAAGTTTAAACAAATGACATTTAAAACACCTAAATTAATTAAACTACTTATAACTATATATACAAAAGTGTATTTAAATTCTTTAAATTTTACACCTTTCATAGGTATTACAAATATTGTAATTGCATCATCGAGTTCCCTTAAAATGAAGTGGCAATTGTAGTCCACTATTTTGGGAAAACTTCTTAACATTTTTAAATATCTGGGCTGTGGGTACTTTTCAACTGCATCCAAAACCTCTATTCTCGCATGGGTCCATATAAATTTCACACCCTCTTGTAAAATCATTTTATCATTCACATGATGTGACACATTTTCATCATGTGGGTTCAATATGTGCTGTACGGGCTTTACATACCCATAATGTAAAATATTTTGTTCCTTATGAACAATTTTATTTAAATTCACTAATAAATTTACCACCATTGGATATAATTTCACGAAACATTTATATAGCTGTACCAACCAAAGAGAATTAACATTTACAAACCACTTTGCATTAGTACTTATTAAAAATAATGTTTCTATTAACTTGGGGAGTTGTAGCTGTTGTTTTATTGATTGAAATAAGCATAAACTTAATTTACTACTCTTAATGTTTTCTAAATAATCTAAATATTCCTTAATTACTACTGTGATGGGGTTCATTAAATTATATACTAAATTTTCAATAATTTCATCTTTTAACAAACTTTTAATTTTAAATTGAACACTTAATTTCTGCTTATGGGAACATGGATGAGTCGTTTCTGTTTTAAAACAATTATCATAGTCTACTGCTAAATCTACATTACCATTAAATAATTTAACATCTTTTGTCAAAGGATCACTCACATTATCATTATTAATCTGTTTGTTGCAAATCAAATTTTTGTCACCCATATTTATTTCCCGGTGTGAACATTTATTTATTATGTCACCCATATATTTCGTGGCGTCTTTCTTTTGAAGACCCTCCACATGGTGTGTACATTTATTATTTATGTCACCCGTGGCAAACATGGACTCTTCCCTTTGAAGATCATCCACATGGTGTGAACCTTTATCCTTGTCAATCAAACTATCATTATTTATTTTTAAAGTGAGGTCCCTATCAAAATTATCAATGATTGAATTATTAACTAATATTTTATCATCTTGAGCACCTTTGTCCCAAGACATGTTTACTTTACTATTGTGAAGGGTTCTATTTTCCCTTTCCAATTTCGATGTATATAGACTCAAAAAATCCATCCCAAGTACGCAGCAATATTTTAATCTTGGTGTAACAATAAATTGTGTTACAAGTTCTACATCACCCATCTCTATATTTATACAAAATACATTATCTTGCTTATAAAAACCTAATTTTTCAAACCTTTTATCAAATAAACCCCCATCTAAAAGTGACAATTCTAATTCACTATCTATTACAGCTACCCCATATACATCCCCTACTTTAACATCTACCAGTGGAAATTTAGTGGTTATATTACTTAAATCTACGACGTTTCTCTTGCCTCGTTGTTTCTTCTTTCTCCCTTTGGTTGGACCTACCAAAAATCCAGGTCCTTCTTTATTGCTCCTCTTGACGCATCTCTTGTTACAGCTTCTGTTTTATTTTCTTTATTTTCTATAATTACGTTATTAAATCCTCGGGTATCTTCTGTTTCATTTTTTTCATATTTCCTTCCTACATGACCCTCCTGTCTCCAATTATTATTATTACCATTACTACTATTACTCATATTCTTGTTGTTACCATTCTCCACCCTTCCTCCCTGGTAACTATTATTCTGATACCGATTACCATTGTACCTTTGTTGGTGATTGTGGTTATTACCATTATATCTTTGCTGAGGATTATAATAGTTACCATTGTTACCTGTTTTATACCCATTTTTATTCTGAGGTACACTCCTATCTTCCACGTCGTCCAGACGCTTTACCAATTCCAAGAGTTGCTCAACGGTGTCTATACCCTGTAAAGCAACTGCTTGTACTACCTCATGCTCAAAATGATTAGCTAATTGGGTAACAATGTCACACTCCTGGATCACAGGTTGTATATGTTTCAAGAAAGAATATTTCCGAATAACATAATTTTCTCTAGACGTAATGGAACGATATTTTCCAAAGGTAAGGTCATGTCTAATGCGTCTTTGCTGAGTTTGTCCCCAGTACTGTCTAATAAACATATTTTCTAATTCTTCGTACGTCTGTACCTCATCAATTACCATATCGTACCATAATAACGCATAATCTCTAAGACACCCTCTCATGAAATGTAATTTTGACATATCATCATTAATACCACGAATATATGTCTTTATAGTTTTAAGAAATGCCATTGGGTTGTCTTTATTATACCCAGAAAATTTTGGTATATTTTCCGTACCAATTGATATCTGTTGCGGTACAACACAAGGTGTAATTGTACCTTGTTCAACTCTCGTTTTCAAATTCTTAATTGTATCTTGACAATTTAATGTCATATCCTGTAGCTTTAAAAGAGAGTCTGTGCATGCACCATATTTAACTCTACAGTCCTCAAACTTGTTTGTTAAATTTTGAACATCTTTCTGAACTGACATGGCACTACTGTCCACCTTCAGTTCCAAGAATTGTATTTTTTCATCTTGTCCTCCAATCCTTTCTTCTACATGTTTAAAATTTTCTTTTGTTACCCTGGCCCTCTGATTCATTTCGTCTATCAAGAATTCACTGCTATTCTTACACTTCTTTTCATTTGCTTCAATTTTTTCATTGATCTGTGTAACACTTTGTTTCATATCTTCATTTATTTTATTGTTCATTGCAGACATTTCCATTCTACAAGCTTTAATTCTTTCATCAATTTTCTCATTCATCGACTTTACTACGGCTTGTATCTCCATTTTATTTCTATACATCTCTTCTTTATTTTCTTTAAACTTCTCATTCATTTCAGTTTTATTTTCATCAAACTTTTTATTCATTTCTACTTTCATTTCTATTTTATTCTCATCTAACTTTTTATTTATATCTTCTTTCATTTCTATCTTGTCACATTCCAACTTACAGAAAAGTTTTTCAAATAGAAAATCGAATCTATCTCTGCCTGGCATTTCTTTCGTTTCAATTTTTACATTTTCAGTTACATTTTCATCCTCATCAAGAGGTAGCGTCTTTTCTGAATCTGTCACAGAAGAAATGCCTTGTGGTTCCCTGTACGTTTCAAATAAATATTTGGTATCCATACCACTTTCAGGATTTTCACCCTCACCTTTATACTCAGACATATTTACTTTATCTGTCCTGGCACTTAAAGAGACTTATTTGTGGAGAAAAATAAATCAAAACTTGACAAAATTTACTTGTGAATTATACTTATTAATTATTCAGATGCACTTAAAGGTGAAAATATCTCCCTCTAATTACACAGCTATTTGAATATTAAATAATCAATTAAGTTTTTATCCAATCAGCATAAAAATGTAAAAGTTTTGCCCCACTACGTTGGGTGCCATATATATATTATGGAACGGCAAAATTTTTACACCATGAACATTGGACATCATATGAATAATATGGAAATGTGAAATTGCTAGTAAATTGTAAATATATATGAAATGTAAATGCAAAAGTTTTGCCCCACTACGTTGGGTGCCATATATATGCTGTGACTCTTACAAATTTATAAATATATAAATAAATTAAATTTACTTAATTAATACGTAACTGAGAGTCAAGCACGCATCCTAGTGCTAGACCTTATGCTAGACTATGATACGGTAAACTTTCTGCTGAAAGGTAGGTTAAGCAAAACATTCTACATGTAACTAGCTCAGTTTGAAAATAAATAGTTCTCTCAGGGGCAGAAAATATGACTTGATTCTCCTTCTCTTTAATCATTTCCAGGTCAGGTAAAGAAATAAAATACAAAATAAATCTTAACATCTAATTTATTAAAATAAGATAATTTTAAATGAATTCAAAAGTTTTAATCTACAAATATTTACACATCTAAAATCAATATTCGGTCATAATTCAAATTTATACATCATAAACAATAAAATATTACAAGAAATAAAGAATAAATGAAATCATCATGTCGTGCCAGCTTATATCTAAAATGTGAACGTGATTATTATTATTAATATTTGTCATAGATACATGTAAACAATCAAAAATGAAATAAATTACCCGTGATGAATTGTACTGGAATGTAATTTAAAAAAAAAAAAATAAAATTTGTGCGGTCTACTATTTGATAACAAAATATAGACATTAAGGAAGTGGCTTTGCCCTAATTAGTCCTGTCCGGCGCCTTTTCTCGCTCCCAACACAGTACCATCAGATAACAAATTCACACAGATGAGTATCCCAAAGTTCCACCCTACGAGCATGTCATTTTCAGCTCGTCGGACGCAACCCGAACATACATCACAATGCGCACACTCCTTAAGGAATATATAAATTTTTAAATTGAATAAATAAAATGAAATAAAATAATGTATCCACGTATTCAATAAATTAACTCAGCCCTGATTAGTTCTGCCTGGTGCCTTTTCTCGCTCCCAAACGCAGTACCACCAAGACCAATTCGTGTATTTCAAATTCACCAGGACTCCATGCTATGAATTAAATAATGACATAATTCATTTCACACATCCCTGATGTATTATTCAACACGTTAATATTGAACACCCAAATACAACAAAACATACTTAATTCTCATATCAAAAGAAATAATATATATACATTAAAAGAAAATAAACTTTACCTTTTTCACGAAATTCCAATACAAAAGCACCACTACAAATAAAGAATTTTGAGACGCCACTATGCACACATTTATAACAAATATTGTTTAATCACCTTAACTCTTCATACATCGTATTAAACTCTTCCATAATTCTCAATGAAAAATTTTATTCACTTATATATAACCTATATACACATAAAACAAAATTATTAATTTCAAATATCTTTTGTAGGATGAATAAATTTAAAAGAAAAATAAATTATACGGAAAAGAAAATGATTATGCTATTCAAAGTTATCATTACAAATGCTAGAAGGTTTTGTCATAATGTATGGCATAGTACCCCTACATGCAAAACAAAACTCTCTAGGAAAAATAAAATAAAATGAAATTAAATAAATTCAAAACCGAGTTCATAAATAAAAGTATTTCATACATAGGTAGTTATTCAAATACATCTAGACATTTTAATGTAATACGCGCTGCATGTTAAAAATAAAATTATTATAAGTGTAGAATCTTGTAAAAATTCTATAAGTATCGAAAATCTCAAAATTTATTCTAAGTCCGGATTTTAAAATAATCCTTTAAAAAGAAGGAGGGAGTGGTCTATTACCTACTTTTAGACTAGTTAATATTGCGGTTTTCACCAGCAATTCCCGAAATTTTATCCGTCCGCGCTTTTATGCTTAAATTTCTTTATAAAAACATCCGGCCACTTTCGGCAAACACGAATCCACTTCCAAAATTGTAAATCGACGGTGCTGCTATTATCGGTCGCATGGGGAAACAGCGCATATATGATCCTTGAAAAAGGTAAACAAACATGCGAATATAAATTCGTCTATACGTTTATGACTCAGCCGTGCACCTGATAAACAATACTTTTTACGCCGGTCCACCCAGTCAATCTTTGCCAATGCCAGAAGTGTCTGTGCGAGAAACACCTGCTCGATCCTTTTCACATAACATTTAATACGTCTTAATATTATAACCTTATAAAAATTTACTAAGATTCTTTTATCGTTTTACTTAAATAAAAATAAAGTTTTAGTGAATTATCAATATAGTGAATATTTATACACATCATAGTAAAAATGAATAAAGTAAAAATTAATTTAAATAAAATCTTAAAGTGATCTTGATTATACTTATTTATTTACATATTATTATTTATTCAAGATCACTGCAATATGTATATAGACTGAAACACTATTAACAAAAACTATCAAATCACATTTTCCAACTGATGCAAAAAACACAGATTTCGAGATTATTCTAATTTTATACCCACAAACAAAATTCAAACTATAGACAAATTAGGCAAACGTGAAATAAATCATCGGCAAGTCAAGGCACAAAAGCCAATAATAGTAGAAAAATTATAAATAGAGTGAAAACTACCGTCTGTGAGGCACAGGAAAAGTATGTGAAAAATGTCAATAAAACTTTAAACGATAAAGTACATCTTATTTCATGGACAGCCGTTAAACATTTTCAATTTAAAAACTGCTATTATCACTACATCTATTACTAATCATTTCATCCGATAAGCATTCTGAATAAAATATTGCATAGTTGTAAACTATATACAGGGGTGTATAAAAACAACTAAGCGATATTGAACATCTAAAACACAATTATATTTAGTTTTTCGCTATATATCGGAATTATATGGTGTTTCAAAAACTGAAACGCAATAAAGACAAAATCCGCAATAAATTTAGAAGAATAAGGGGGAGCGGTACCTCAACTGTAAGCGGAATAAGAGGCGATAGCGGGCCTTCAAGGCCTGCCGTATTAGCTAGTGTTTTTATAGTTACGGTTGGTCATTATTTGATTCTATATAGTTTGTTGTGTAAGGTCCATGGTTCGTCAAATGACACAGAAATCTGTAAAATAGAGAATTTGTATTTAATTGTTAATTCGATATGTTATATAAATTTGTAAAAACTTGTTCAATTGAATTTAATGAAGAGCAATGGTATTAAGAGGTAAATTTTATTATAAAGCATTGTCAAAATTGATTATAATTTCCCGCGTTAAAATATTTGAAGGAACTGTCAGTGGTTGTCAATGTTGACATTTTGTACAGAAAAATTATTGGAGAATGTGTTAAATGGTTCTGAATACATAAATTTTATACTAAATTCATAGAAAAAATTATCATCATAAGAGTATTGTTATATGGAGAGGTATTTATAAAAAGAATAGCAGAATGGAATTTATATTGTGGATAATGGAGATTGGTCAATTTGAAAAATAGGCAGTATCACTAAGGGAATGGGATAAATAAAAAAAGAATTCGAAAAATAATTTTCACAGAGTGAGTTTATGAAATTGGCGATCAATTTATAATAGCCATAAATTCATAAATTAAAGATTAATTAAAGTGTTATTGTATTGGAAATTAATATTCAAACATTTGGGAATATTAGTAGTATTGAATACGAAGTATTAGTGTGTTAAAAAAATAAATGTCAACAGTTTTTACTAAACTGTAATAAAGGAAGAAGATAGGAGTGCAATTAAACTGGAATATAATTTAAAAATACTTACCAGTAAAGAAGAATCCATGTTAGCGAGATCACAGTGGAATTGGAGTATCATACATTATTTTCTTAAAGGAGTATCCATATTGAACTAGATTACAAAGGAATTGGAGTATTAAACGTAATTTTCCTGAAGGAGTATCCATAACCAACGGTATCACAGTGGAATTGGAGCATCACAAGCTGTATAATTAGACGAAGAATTTCCTGGACGGAGTTAATGTTTTATTGGAGTATTATTTTATTAATCAAGAAAGAAATTCCAATCTTATTAGGACCATTTTCATTGTTCCTGTATCGATAGTCACTTTTAGGAGGCACAGACAGCTGTTACATAGTCCGAAGAAGTTATTGCTGTAGGATTTGCGTTCATCTAAGGCTACAAAGGTACAAGAAAATATTAAAAGGAGCTACGAGATAAGAAAAGACTGAAATAAACCAAGGTTGTATTGAACTATTTTCATTTTCCATTTGGTTTTTGCTATTATAATTTAAATATTTGTGGAAAAGTACAATAAAATAAACCACATGACAAACTATATCCATAAATCAATAAGAGATCATAAATAATTGCATAAGAATATAAGTAAAATAAGTTTGTAATAATTTTCATAAATTTAAAGATAAATTTATTAAATAACATACCTTTAAAAAAAGGAGAGATTGACATCTGTTCTTTTCATAACCATATTCTATTAGTTGAACAAGTTTAGATAGGATGTTGTATTAAAAGTGGCATTTTCATCATAGCACCAGAAATATTGTATTAATTTATCAAATGAATATATTGTTTGTTAGTTTTTATATCCTTGTTTTAATGGTAATATAGTATCTGTTAAAAAAATCACTACCATATAAAATATGGAAATACCTAGAAATAAAAACATCAATTTATTTTATGGACTATAAATCATATCCGATAAAAAAAATACTTACTCCTGAGATTAAAAGAGTTGTTATGCAGTAATAAGATAAATCTTATAATATAGATTTTGTATCAAAAGAAATTAGTATTTGAAATCTAGTTATAATAATTTTCAACTTGAAGCGATACTATTTTCAAGTTCCGAGTTACCAACTTTACCAGAAGATATATCACTACTAGAATATAATTTGTTAAGTGAACCAAAAGGTACAGGTTCGGACTAAGGAATATTATAGTAAAAGAAAATATAAAAGTAGGAATTTTTAGTAGATGAATATAATTGAAAATGAAATGTTAGATTTATGATATCAGTATTACATGGAATTTTGTTGAATGTGTTTGAAAGAGATAACAAAGTACATAAAAATTATACGACTGAGTTAGTACGGGCAAATTAATAATACATTGAAATTGAAAATACATATTGGCAACCCAAGTTTATATATAAGATATTGTAGTATATCGTTAAATGTAGCAGATACACCTTTAATGGGGGGTATTTCTACAATATATACGTATCAAAACCAATACGATATCGCCCTTCGTTGAACTTGCAGTCAGTATCGATAAACAGTATGTCAAATTGTTTCTTCCAACACATTCTACAAACGTCTAAAAACTGTTGATATTTTAAATCATGAATATGATCATTAAATATGTGTTTCAAATTAGTACCATCTTGTCGAAATAAAATTAAAAGATTTGTATTATCCCTTAATAATTGCTTAGGGACTGCACTGTATGTTTGAATCAGATAAAAGCAATCTAAATTGCGATGTCTACCGAAAGAAAAATATTGTTTTACAATATTTAAATCAATAGTAGGTATGTCATCAAATATAACGACTGAATAATCAGAAACTTCATCAGGTTTAACCATATTATTGACATCCGTATATTCATAATAACCTATCTCTGGTACACCGAGTAATAAATTTCTTAAATACTCATATTTTTGTTGATGGAGAGATCTACAGCAGATGTAAATATTTTTGAAGCGAAATCCATTGGGGTGCAGTAATAATGTAAGAAGAGCGTTCGTTTTACCACATCCTGAAGGTCCTACTATTAGTACTCTCTTACATGTACCACTAAAAAGATTACTGTGACGTGTAAAACTTTCCTCACTAACTACAGCATCGTAGTTATAGACATGTAATGATAATTTAGACGTTTTTAAATGCATACTGCACATTATCACTTCAGGATATAGACTGAGAAATATGTATGTATATTTACTTAAAATACTACTTTTGAAGGTTCTGAAGTTATGATATATAAAAATAAAGCTTTATGTATTTGTTTTATGTATTTGTTTTATGTATTTTTTTTATTTTTATAATTTAGGGTTTTAAACATACCATGAGATGTATGAGGAGTGTAAAATAAAAGAAGTATATCGTTTATTTTTTTTTATTTTCTGTTTTTTTTATTTTTTTTTATTTTTTTTTTATTAGGGAGGCAGCAGCTGTCATCACCACTCTTCCTCCTCCTCCTCCGCTGGCACTGCCGGCTCCGCTGGCACTGCCGGCTCCGCTGGCACCGCCGGCTCCGCTGGCACCGCCGGCGCCCTGTGCGCCAGCATTATTTTCATTAGCTCCTTGTTTGAGAGCGTTTTCCTCGGAGCCGACGGTGTCGACTTGGGTACTGGAGCCAACGGTGTTGACGGACTCCAGGACGCGCTTGGTGACGGCGGGGTAGTAGGTTGCTGTTGTTGTTGGTGGTGGTGTTGCTGTTGTTGTTGTTGTTGGTGGTGTTGCTGTTGTTGGTGGTGTTGCTGTTGTTGGTGGTGGTGGCTGTTGTGGTGGTGTTGCTGTTGGTGGTGGTGTTGTTGCTGCTGTGGTGGTGGCTGTTGTGGTGGGGCCACCGTCCCCAATTCTAATTTATTATTATATTCAATAAAAATATTTATGTTTGCCTGTAAAAATAACAAAGTTAGAAAAACTTGGAACTCTACATAAACACTTGGATGAATGAATGAAATTATCAGGTCCTGATGGGCGAATAGTTATCATACCTTGATGGATATATTTTGTACTTTATCAATGGATACATTTTGTACTTTATCACTTCATAGTATAGTAGGAAAATGATCAGCTTTATGTTTCCATATCAATTTTTCCGTATTTTCAGGATGTATCCCTAACTCCTAACCCCTTCCATATCTTCTACTACCACGTCCAATTCAAATAGAGGGAACACGTTCCGATTTTTTGTCAAGTGCAGAAATATCCTAACCAAGATAAAAATTCAGGAATTTCTGAACTTATCGATAGCTTCGGATATTTCTGCACTTGACAAAGCTGTCCGAATGGTTTCTAAAGCATTCCTCTTCTCTACGAGGGGTTCAACTTCCTCATTAGTAATAACACCACCGGAAATGTTATTACTAATGGCACTTTTCAAGAGAAGAAGATAGATGTCGAAGTGTGCAACAGCCGTCTGTATCTCTTCTTTTATACTGATTATTTTCTGGACAACATCACTAACATCACCCCGACGAATTCCCCTCTAAGTGCGACTTGAACATGTCAGTAAGTTGTACAATTCGTGCAGGTAGGTTAAGTATGTTGCTTCGGTCTGGGACTGCAGGTATAAAACTTGGACTAGGGTTTGGTCGTTGTTGGTAAGGAGTTAGATAATATGACTGCGATGAATTGGAAATAGGAGATGAATTGGAAATAGGAGATGAAACAGGTAGGTATTCATGTTGTGAAGCCACAGGTGTAGAGGAGACGGGTAGTTGAGGTTGAGAGTCTTGAGGTTGAGAGTCTTGAGGTTGAGTGTCTTGGGGTCTCTGAGGTTGAGGTGGTAGAAAAGGTAAGAAAGTTAGTTGAGGTTGAGGGTCTTGAGGTTGAGGGTCTTGAGGTACATTATGAAGTGGTAAGAAAGATGTGGAAGGCACGTTTGACTGTGGTGGGGGTTGTGTGAATGTGAACAAGGATAGGTTTGGATCGGAAGGATCGGGATTGGAAGGATCGGGATTGGAAGGATCGGGATTGGAAGGATCGGGATTGGAAGGATCGGGATTGGAAGGATCAGCTAAATGAGTAGATACAAAAATAACTGACCTATCAGCTGGTGCCACCACAGATGCTTGCTCTGATAGATCAATTACCGGTGGTTGCACTGTAGCCTCTACAATTCCACTACCAGAAATTACCCGCTTACCAAGTAGTAGTGTACGGAGTGTGCTTGAAGTATCGGTAGGTAGAAGTGGTGTGTATTGTCGTTGTCGTTTTTGTTGTTTATTATGTCGTTTGTGTTGCTTGTTTTGTCGCACTACTTGTCTAACTCGTTTAACACCCAGTTGTGGAATAGTAGTCAACTGAGATGATGCTGCAGTAGTCGAAACATGAATTATGTCGGCAGCTGTTGCAGATGCAGATGCAACGACAGTAGTCGTAACAGCTGTCGTAGCTGGACTAGCTGTCGTCGTAATTGCCGCAACAGCTGCCGTCGTAATTGTTGCTATGTTAACGTCATCAATACCTGGCATAGGTATTGATGCGAATATCTCGTCTAATGCAGCATCATCAGGAAATATGTTTCTAATTTCTGAATTGGAAATGGTGTTCCCTCTTTCTAAATTGGGAGTGGTAACATTAGACATTACTTGTGAAGGGGTAGGTGTAGATAATTGTTCTTGATCCTGAAATTATTACATGTGAGCTGTAAAGTACAAGCACTGACAATTGCAAGTGTATACAATTTAAAATAAACACACGAGCATACAATAAATATGTTAACATACATAAATACACAGTGTATTTATTAAAATAAAAAAATAATAAATATTGATTGAAGAAAATCCATTGTATAAGGCAAATATAGACCAAATTTACAAGTGAAGTTATCTCGCAAAATAATTTAAGATCATCAACATAGAGTAAGTTCTGTGACACTAAGTTATTGGTGATATATTGTTAATAAAGACAATGAAAATCGTTCACAAGTAATGACAAAATAAATATACTTCCATTATTAATTGTCGTGATAAAGTGTCAAAACGAATTACACACTCAATATATGACCATTAATACAATAAGCAGTAACGTAAAGTGTTTAATATAATAAAATAAATGCATAATGCTGTCGGTTATTAGTTAAACATGTTCTAGAGTAAATAATAAGGATGAAGAGGATATACTGTTTTTATTTTATTATAATAAATATTGAAACAATTAATGTACGAGAATAGTTTAATATTATCATGTGAACTTACCATGTTTAGTGCTTCTGTTGAACTATAATTCGTTAAGCAAATCCATGGGGAATATATACCAAACCACTGACGTAAAAAATTGACCTATACCTTGTTTTTTGGATATTGTAAATTTGCATGAAAACTAGTAATCCATGCATTTATCACGCGGACAACGTACGGTTGTCCACGTGATAAATATGTTTTCATCGTCTATTAACACCTGTGTGCATTTTTAATAGATGCAATTTTTTATAAGTCTGGTGAATTTTATATTACATAATAGACATCCGGGACAACATTCATTGCCAAATTTTAGTTTTCATTTCTTGTGCATTGTGCAGCAAGATAAGTTGTACTCTGGTACTTACTTATAAATTTTAAAATAATTAGATATTTAATTATTGTGAGTAAATATTATTGTGTAAAAATGTGTAAGTACTGCACCATATTTGATCAATTATTTTGAATTTGACCAATTAAATGAATTAGATTGTTTATTTGTTGAATCTGTTCTTATTGTATTGCTTTTCTATATGTACCGTCTCTTTAAAATGTCGTTTACTTGTTATATTTATTTTTGAATAACTTGTAATATATCCAGTATGATTGATTATGTATTCAGTGGCGTAACATACATATTTCAGGCATGTTTTTCTTAATATTCTCTTTAACACAGTTAGAATAATTGTTACTGTAATAAAAAAAAAGATTCGAAATTATATCGTATAGCTATGTTTTTTTAATAACTTGTCATATATCCGATATGATTGATTATGTGTTCAGTGGCGTAACATACATATTCCAGGCATGTTTTTTCTTAATATTCTCTTTAACACAGTTAGAATAAATATTACTATAATAAAAAAGATTCGAAAGTATATATATTAATAGCTATGTTTTTAAATATTGTCATATATCCGGTATGACTGATTATGTGTTCAGTGGCGTAACATACATAAACTAGGCATGTTTTTTCTTGATGTTCTCTTTAACACAGTTAGAATAAATGTTACTATAATAAAAAAGATTTGAAATCATATATTAATACCTATGTTTTTTAAAGTATTTGTGTTTGACATTGAATTTTGATGTACAGGGAATACCAAATTTTACTACTTTTGCTCTAGCTCCATTACTTAACATAGAACGATTTTCAAAAAGTGTCAATATTACTAATATAATCCAACTAACTACATTTTCTACTCAACATTATCCACCTGCAACCGAACAACAACCTATACACTGTCTATTCTTCGATATCACCCTCCTACCCTCAAGAATCGATTTATATAAGTATATTTTTTTTTCACTAATATTCTTATTTATTATCTTAATATAATCAATTTACAACGAGATAACTATTTCCCATCACCTCCCAATCCTTCAAAACAACCAACTACCCTCTAGATTCAATTTATATAAATGTATTTTTTTCACTAATTTTCTTATTTATCATCTCAATTTGATCAACCTACAACGAAATAACTACTTCAGATATTCTTCCTATCCGTCGATACCCTCGAACTACCCTAGAAAATTAATTTATATATCTAAATATTTCTTCACTAATAATGTACATACTCATCTCACTGCACGTTCTATTTTAATATCTACGTATGTATCTAACTAATAATAATCCGGTGCGAGAACCGAACTCTTGCTTGACCGACTTTACTGGTTGAAAATCATACATGAGAGACGGTAAATTATACAAATTTCAAATACTCATATCTCCGAAACCGCACAGTCGATTTCGACCAGATTTGAACAGCCAAACCAACAAAAAATATAATACCAAATACTAAAACTAACTATAATATATATAATACCAAACAATTTTAAATCATATATTTATTTACTCAAAACATCAACATCACACATTACAATATATTACAAAATTATTTTCTTAAGAAAACATATTTACACATTGAACAATCTCTTCTGCGAATACACCCTTCTACAGTATCTCCACTCCTTACATAATGATCCAAACATGGTCTACATCCTATTAAATCTACATCTACTTGATAAAACATTGGTAATCGAAACCACACCAATTCTAAATCAACAGTCCTTACTCTCCTCATTAAATATGATTTTGGAATAAACCTTAATTGTGCATCTTCTATTTCTACAATCGAACCTCCATCTTCATATTGTTGTAACACATCTCCAACCCTCTGCACGACATAACTAATAATGTGACTCCAAACACATCCCATTTCTAACTACTATATATAACAACCAATCATTAAATATAATAAATTTTATTCTCATTAAATCTCATATCCACTAAATAATTATATAAACCTTCCACATTAGACAAAGCACAAACAACATCATTTCCAACATGAAAACTACAACTAGGTTTTCCGCTCTTAATTCTGTCAGCATCCACTAAATCTATTATTCGTTTGTCTGTAATGCACTTCAAATAATCCAACTTTTCTCGCCCCTTCACAAATACCAAATCCACACCAATACACAACCGCTTAATTATCTCATCAAACTCACCAACAGCTACATAACCGTCTTCCCATTTCAAACCGTGATAATAACTAAAAACGTATCTTGCAACTCGTTGATCTTCTCTTGCTAATGAACCAAAACTAAAAAACGGTTTAAATAGAAAGTGACTCTTCCTAAATTCATCATCACAAGTAGCCAACTCCTTTGGAATCACATTACTATTAAATCGATACCATTGAAAATCAATAACTATAAATTTCTTTCCACCTAAACTTATCATCGTCTATCCAATAAACCGTTTACTTCCATAGAATTACATCCAACAACTAAACTTAAACACAATTCTTCTTCAATCTTGTTCATATCCAAATACTGCTTGAACTACCTCTCATACTACAACCAAAGTATTATATAACTAATACTTTCGCTGTACTACCTTATTAAATGGTGAATATTGATATAATTTATTATGTAAAATCACACAATATAAAACCGTATCTTTTGGTACATTATTTTTAGCAGTAAATTCAATTCTAACCTCTACACCACTTCTATGTAAAACATCTTCCTGATGTGAACAATCTATACCAACTAATGGACACAACTTAAACTGATTCAACTTTAACATCGGCTCACTATAATCATGTCCATAATAATTCTGTTGAAATCTAGCATACATATTATATAAAATAGCTACTCTATTATCATCAAAATCAACTCGAACATTTTCATATGGATATCTCTTGCCATTTAAATAAACTGTTACATCAGTTAAATTTATTGCATCAAATTTACTCATATTTTGATTTAACTTCCCTTTCTTCCCTGTCTGAAAACCCAAAATAATATACCTCGGTGTCTCTAATTGTGGAGCAGTTTTAATAGCCCAACTGTGTTTAGTTGTTTCTGGAATTCCTGGATTCTCGTGAATTTCCCACCCTCTAAAAAACATTTCCATCAAAGTATTCTTCGTCGTTAATTTCGTTAATGCTAAATCCTGACTCATACCAACTTTAATATGTGGTACTCGCCACACTACACAATCAATTGTTAACTTCATTTCCTCAGTTGTGACAGAATTATATATCACATCACTATCATCAGCACACCTCTTCAATACCAATTCTTGCGACACATTCATAACCACTTGCTTAAAATCTTCTGCAAAGCCCATCAGCATCTTCAAGGGAATACAAATACTAAAATTACCATTATTATCTAAAACTGGCGCCTTTCCTGTTGAAAATTCCCATCCACAATTCTCTAATTTGTTTATATAACTTGGACTATAAGAAAAATATCCCTTCATAGTTGATGTAATACCCACATTCCTAACTTCATCAACCTCTACTCCACTAATTATATATCTAATGTTACTAAACATAAATGCTGCCGCATTATGAACTAAGTATGCTGTAGCACTTGTAGCATCATTAGCTAATCGCAACCTTCCTTCAATAAGCAACTCTGACTCCGACGGTAAAGTATATTTATCTATTTCTGGAACTACAATCCTAATTTCATCATTATTTCCATACTTCGGTGAACCAAACGGTACGTGATTATGAAATTCCATCTCAGCAATAGAATTATCTACTCGAACCTTACTTAAAACATTCAACATTTCCATGCTTGAAAATCGTAACTAAAAGCACAATCAACTTTACCTAAACAATTTTCTTCTTAGACTAAACTATAATCCTCTTCTCACCACTTCTTATTAACCTCAAATACTTATTATAAATCAATACTTCTATCTTACACCAACACTCGATAACCCAAACTCTTCAAAAACTTTCTATTTTCTCTAGTTAAAAAATTCCGTATCATCCCTCCACCAATCACTCTCCACAACTTATTCGATAATCTCCGTGTACATTTTCTCGTCTTCGTTCCCTTCCACAACTTATTTACACTATTACTCCGCATATTTTTACAACAATTTTTTTATTTGCGAAACTAAGCTCACTCCTTTCTTCTTCGAATTCGTAAGTATATTGTCAATTCTTCACCTCTCAAATTAATTAACCGTCCTGTCTGATCGACTGCTCGAATAATAATGTCAGTTAACATGTTAGTATTTACCGGCATATAAATTTTCTCTTCGGGAACTTCTATTATCTTAAACCCTGGTGGAACATTCGGATAAAAATGATATAAAACATGTGATAATTCTCCATTAATATATGAACCATCCACTATATTACACATTATGTCAATAGCACTGACTTTATTTATATCAACTATTTCATCACTATAAACCGGTATATTACCTCCTATTATTTTCTTGTGAAAACCAAACATAGAACCAATCGAATTTTCTATTCCAAAATCAACATCTACTGATGCCTTCATAAACACCTTCATAGTATTACTATTACCAGACAAAATAAAATACTGTTGCTCATCCTCGTCAACTTTCAATTTTTCATCAATATACTTCTCTAAATCATGTATATCATAAGTTCCCTCTGGAACATTTATATCTTTCCAAGCATTTTGTTTATTAGGTGACATAGAATAATATCGAAATACATTATTAGCAGACGTAACATTTGGAATAGAATTATAAGTTTGTAAACTCACCATACACATTTCATAATCACCATTTAAATATAAAGGCGGATTCAATATACATCCAACCTCTGACCCCTTTCCAGTTAACACAAAAGTTAAATTATCCATATCTTATTTAATCAATCCTTTTAAAAACATCAAACATAAATGACCGCAATTCACAGTGTTCACATCTTGATATCTCTGATAGTTATATTGAATAACCCCTCCACCATTCGATAATAAATACTCTTCAACCTCAATCGGCGGTCTTAAATCACCATAGCTATCGAAATATCTTATTACATCATTATTTTTATTATATGCTACCCAATGAGTACCACCTCCAACATTATCATCCAAATTCACTATTCCTTTCTCCTTCACATATATTTTCCTCGGTAAAACGTCTCTACTAAATATACCCCGAAATTTTCCAATTTTCCACCTCTTCACAAACTTCCGTAAATCAATTTCTGTTAAAGGCCTTCGAGGTAATTCACTTAACCGTTTTTTGAAACAGCTCCATTTGGTAAATACACACCACAACCAGATTTATATGGTTTTATATACAATCCACTCCCAATAGATACACCACATCCTACATTATATGGTTTCACATATAAACCACTACCACTTCTTGATTCCATTGCCATATTATGTCGCTTTGCTTCCTCTAATTGATCTCTTTCAGTTTTTGCCGATGTTACAGCTTTTGCTATCGCTGCAGCACCCCCTCCTAGTGATCCTAAAGCACCCAAAGCTGCAAACAATGGAATTAACGGTAAAAATCCCCCTTTCTTTGGTATTGCTATTACTCTTGACCGTGGAAACAATATCCGTCGTCTTGGTTTCATCAAACTCTGATATGCAATTTTCACATTCTCTAAAATGCCTTTCCTCTTACCTACATGTCTTATTGCATTCGACGCTTTCTTCATTGCACGTAAAAATGAAAGAGCACCACCCGATCGATTTCTACCACTACTTCTTCTTCTTCTATTCTTTCTTCTTGTATTATTCTTGCTACCTCCCGCTCTCACTCCTTTTCGATATTGCCCCCTCACACCCATACCTAATGTTGTTTTCCCTTTCATAGCAACTGCAACTACAGAAGCAGCTAATTTTTCTCCCACACGCGCGTCTTTACTCTTCACTCGTTCTACAGCCTTTTGATACAATTTCTTATCAGCTACGTGCCGTTCGAACAAATTATTCGACTTTGAATAAGATATATCGTGTTCTTTGCAAGCCTCGTCTAAATTATTCACTCCTTTATCACCTCTTTCTAACCGTTTTACCAATTTAGTCCCCGGGCCACAGAACCTATAACCAGGTATATGTAACTCAACTGGAAGTTTATTTATTAAAGTATTTAATAATCCACCACCTTTCCTTTTCACTGTCCGATTCAAACTACCATCATACTTCACTGACCTTTCCATCTTATTAAACAATAACTGATAAGTGTATGTTGCGCAAATATCAACTCTCGAAATGTAACAAAACACTACTAACCACAATACTTATATATTTATACCCTACACTCAAATTTAATGAAACTTACTAATACAATCAATCATCTTGTGACAATAATAAAACACATTACATTTTTTTAAATCTTTTTTTATTATATGCATTATTCACAATTACAACCGATTTTTTCTCAAAAAATCTAGATCATTTAAAATTTTGGGTAACCAATACATAGCTAACTCTATTGTTATACAAACACATTCAGATACTACTCCATTACACATTTTGTTTATAGCATTATCTACTTCTCCTTTACTTACAACTACAGAATCCAAAAATCGCTTATAAAATACATCATATTTCAAATCTTGTAAAAACACTAAACGCATCGCCACTAGTTTCGTCAATCGCCACAATTCCGCTAAACTTTCGTAAGCTAAATATGCATGTTCTCCCTCTTTATCTATTTTCATTACTCTACTCACACCATCAAAACTTTCATGTGATAGCCACATATTCATACCATTAATAACAGGAATCAGACCATTACAATACTGGTAATATTTCTTCAACTTTAAACTCTCAGTTACAAACCATTCCCATTCTCCTTTATTAAAAAACACACATTGTTTTTTAATACCCACAATTTTCACCATTGGTTCAAAATCGTGATTTGGTGCTAAGCCAACACATATCCACTTAGAATGACTTTTATTTAAAAAATAAATTTTTTCTCCCACTAATGGAACATCCCATATTGGTTCCCGAACAAATTCACTTGTTGTTACTTGTCGCACTAATTTATCTGCAGTTGCACTCACTTTATTCCAAAAATTATTTGACTCATCCATTTCAGAAAAAAAATTGGTCACTGTCAGATCTATTGCATTATTCTCCTCTTCCTCAAACAGTTTATTTACATCAATACTATTATCTACCATTTCATCCGCTATCAATTCACCCTCCTCCACTATCTGTGAACAATCACAATATTTTACTTCCCCAGTTAAGCAACGCTTCGACATGCTGAATTACACTAATATTTATTTTACACAGGTCTTTCTTTATATACTGTCTACCACTACCACTACCTACTACTAGTCCCTTGAAAACCTCTAACACTGTCACAACCTTGATTTGACCTTAACCTTGCTTACCTCCTCATTAACCTTGACATGACCTTGATCTGGGTTCACCTTGACCGTGACATTTATTCACAAAACCAATGTAAATAATTCAATAATGTACTGCTTCTCCTTTTCCCATCATACTTATAATACTCATATACATCACATAAATACATTAAATTATATTTATAAGTCTCATAAAACTGCTGCGCTATATTATCACTTATTATAGCCCACCCAAATTCATCTTGACTTACTTCCTCACTATTTAAAAATATCTCCCCAACATTTTTAAAACTATTAAATCTCTCTTGCACTTCCAGCAACACTTCACTTGTAAGTTCTTCATTTTCATTCATATTTAAAATGAAACTACTCCAAATCATACACATATATATATTCAAAATTAACGACCTTGACTTGACTTTGACTTGACCTTGACTTGACCTTGACTTGACCTTGACTTGACCTTGACTTGACCTTGACTTGACCTTGACTTGACCTTGACTTGACCTTGACTTGACCGTGACTTGACCTTGACTTGACCTTGACTTGACCGTGACTTGACCTTGACTTGACCGTGACTTGACCTTGACTTGACCTTGACTTGACCTTGACTGTCTCAACCGATTCTGGTACCTCCTCATTGACCTTGATCTATGCCCTGTGCATGATCAAGGTCAATGAGGAGGTACCAGAATCGGCTGAGACCCTCTACTCACATTCCTTCAAAGAAAAACGTTCTATCTCTTGCCGTTTCCGAGATATTCGCGTTTAAAGTTTAGAAAAAAAATGTCGATTTAGCAGGATTTAATAGGTTTATCTTATGCAGATTTTCACTGGGAACACTCTCGTTCAAAGAAAAACGCTCTATCTCTTGCCGTTTCCGAGATATTCGCGTTTAAAGTCTCGAAAAAAATGTTGATTTAGCAGGATATAATAGGTCTATCTTATACAGATTTTCATTGGGAACACTCTCGTTCAAAGAAAAACGTTCTATCTCTTACCGTTTCCGAGTTATTCGCGTTTAATTTTTCGGGGAAAATGTCGATTTAGCAGGATTAGGTCTATCTTATACAGATTTTCACTGGGAACACTCTCGTTCAAAGAAAAACGTTCTGTCTCTTACCGTTTCCGAGATATTCGCGTTTAAAGTTTCGAAAAAAAAAGTCGATTTAGCATGATTTAATAGGTCTATCTTATACAGACTTTCACTGGGAACACTCTCGTTCAAAGAAAAACGTTCTATCTCTTACCGTTTTCGAGATATTCGCGTTTAAAGTTTCGAAAAAAATGTCGATTTAGCAGGATTTAATAGGTCTATCTTATACAAATTTTCACTGAGAACACATTCCTTCAAAGAAAAACGTTCTATCTCTTGCCGTTTCCGAGATATTCGCGTTTAAAGTCTCGAAAAAAATGTTGATTTAGCAGGATATAAAAGGTCTATCTTATACAGATTTTCACTGGGTACAATCTCGTTCAAGGAAAAACGTTCTATCTCTTACCGTTTCCGAGATATTCGCGTTTAAAGTTTCGAAAAGAAAATGTCCATTTAGCAGGATTTAATAGATCTATCTTATACAGATTTTCACTGGGAACACTCTCGTTCAAAGAAAACCGTTCTATCTCTTACAGTTTCCGAGATATTCGCTTTAATTTTTCGAAAAAAATGTCGATTTAGCATGATTTAATAGGTCTATCTTATACAGATTTTCACTGGGAACACTCTCGTTCAAAGAAAAACGTTCTATCTCTTACCGTTTCCGAGATATTCGCGTTTAAAGTTTCGAAAAGAAAATGTCCATTTAGCAGGATTTAATAGGTCTATCTTATACAGATTTTCACTGGGAACACTCTCGTTCAAAGAAAACCGTTCTATCTCTTACAGTTTCCGAGATATTCGCTTTAATTTTTCGAAAAAAATGTCGATTTAGCAGGATTTAATAGGTCTATCTTATACAGATTTTCACTGGGAACATTCTCGTTCAAAGAAAAACGTTCTATCTCTTACCGTTTCCGAGATATTAGCGTTTAAAATTTCGGAAAAAAATGTCGATTTAGCAGGACTTAATAGTACTTCATACTTCATATTTATTTGTCATCAAAAGCTTACATGACATGTCGGTAAAAAGTAAGATAGTAAATAACAAATCAAACAACAGTGCAAAGCCACTGATACATTAAGACAAACAACATAGAACAAAATACTTAAGGATAGACATCCAATACAATATTAAATTTCGGAATTTACCGTACAAAGTTTATAAAAATAGGTAGAATCTATTATGAAAAATTTCTAAATTATATATGTAATAATCGCTGGCAGATGCTAGAGTTTTTTTGCTAGAAATTCCTGTACACTGTAAATAGTTTCTTCCATCAACATTTCCTTCACAGCCCTCTTGAATTTTTGATGACTCATCCGCTTGTAAGTGTCTGTGAGGCAATTATAGAGTGTAGCACCCCAGTAATTTATACTCTGTTGTGTCATCCTCAGCCTATGGTGGGGAATAACAAATTCTTCTTTGTGTCTTGTTTCATATTTATGGAGATCCATGTTCTTGGTGAAACGTAATGAATTTCCATGCATAAACTTTAATATTGTTAAAATATAAGCACTCGTGATTGTAAGAATCTTCTCCCGCTTGAAAGCACTTCGACAAGTGTCCTGAAACCCGAGTCCACACAATACTCTTACAGCTTTTTTTTGCATGATCAGCACCCTCTCGGCATCGGCAGACATCCCCCACAAAGCGATTCCGTAGGTAGCTGTACTGTGAAAGTTGGCATAGTAAGCACATTTAGCTGCTTGATGAGTAGATATATCCTTTGTTCTTCGAATAGAATATATGGATCTGCCAAGCTTATTACAGAAAGAGTTTATGTTCTCAGACCAACTCAAAGCACCGTCAACCATTAAACCCAACAAGTTAACAGTGTCTCGACCGCATCTAGCAGTAAACACCATTGACTGTGTTTTTCGGTGTTCAATTTGAGTTTATTTACCTCGAACCACGTTTCTGCTGTTCTCATAGCAGCTATTTTATTTGATGAAACCTCTTCCTGTGCACCTCTTATAAGTATGGATGTATCATCCGCGTATATACACACCTTACTCCTTGCGATGCTACTTGCGATATTTTGTGGCAAGTCATTTATATATATAATAAAAAGTAGAGGTCCCAAAATGGATCCCTGGGGTACCCCTGTATCAATTTCTCTTTGTGCAGAGAACCTCTCCTGCCACAGCACTGTTTGTCTACGATTCCTTAAATAAGAGTGCAACAAACTATGTGGAATTCCCCTGATACCATAGAACCACAACTTCTGAAGAAGTATCTCATGCGAGACGCAGTCGAAAGCCTTGCTAAGGTCGCACGCCAACAATTCAGCAGAATCCCCATCATCCACTGCACCCAATACACCATCAACAATCGATGTTAGGGCCGTTACCGTGGATCTCCCGCTTCTAAATCCATGCTGTGAGTCCGAGAATAAGTTGTTCTTTTCGAAGAAGTTCATGATTCTATTTTTTATTATAGTCTCAAAGATTTTTGAGAACACTGGTAGGATGGAAATAGGACGATAGTTATTCACGTCCTCTTTGCAATTTTTTTTGTGTATTGGGATAACTTTAGCCAATTTTAGTTCGTCAGGAAAGATTCCCCCATTCAGGCACGCATTTATAATATAAGTGAGTGGGATAGACAATTCTACAGCCAGTTCCTTCAGTATGGTTGTCGACATACCATATATATCAGTAGTTCTTTTGTTTTTTAGAGACTTGATTATTTTAGTTATTTCTTCAGGGTATGTGTTCGTGAAAAAGCATGACGCGGTGCAGCTTGGTTCATTTATGTTTAACAGGGAGGCCACACTAACGCCCTGTTGTGGAAGATCCCTTGTTAGATTTTGCCCTATAGTGACGAAATATTCATTGAATTCCTCTTCACCAATATTAATCCTGGTAGTATCTGTATTATTTTTTTGCCTTCCAGTTTCCCTCTTAATAATGTTCCAAATTGCTCGTTGTTTGTTACTTGATTTTGAAATGTATTCCTCATAATTATTCTTCTTGCTATTGTTAATTAGATCTACATAATCTTGTTTTATACTCTTGTACATTTGCAAAATGTTTGGCGCCTTTGTTACTTTATAAATGGTATTTAATGCATCCAATTCTTCCTTCATTCTTTGTAACTCTTTGGTATTCCATTTTATTCGGTTCGCATTATTTATATTTATTCTTGTTTCTTTTAGCGGTAAGCAATAATTGAAGATGTTCATAAAGTATTTATGGAACGTGCTGTACATCTCCTGTCCGTCATTAGATTGCAGGTTTTCCCACTTTTGCTGAGACACATACGTTTTCAAAGCGTGGAAGTTCTCTGTTTTTAGCTCTCTCCTATAGGAATTTCTAACAGCGCGCGTTTTTTTGCCGTGCTTACTAATATCTGTTTGCAGAATTTGAGCCTTGTGATCAGAAATATGTGCTTCCAAGGTAAAAGCATTCATTATATTTTCGTCATTTGTGAATATGTTATCAATACAGCTACCGCTGTTTTTATTTTCCCTAGACGTTTCTTCCAATACAAATCCCAGATTGAAGGAGCTCCCTAACTCCAACAGCATAGATCTGGGCCTAGAGTCCTCTAAAAAGTTGATGTTGAAATCACCCGCCAGATATATAGAATCCTGTGGGAAATGACTTATAACAAAGGACAGTGCCGCACCCAGAATTTCGACAAAAATTTCCACATCACCACACGGAGGTCTGTACACGGAGATAATCACTACACCAATATTCCGAATCGTCGCAGCCGCAATTTCAACATGGTTTATTTGCGACAGTTCATTAATTTCAATAATAGCTGTCGCTGCAGTGTACATGTCCCTTGACAAAACCAGTGCGCCACCACCTCTCCGGCCATCCCTATAATAGCAACTACAAACACTGTATCCATTTATTTTAAATATCTCCACTGTCTTTTTGGAAAGCCAATGTTCCGTCACGCACAGTATGTCAATATGGTTATCAACTAGAAATAATTCCAGTTGGTCAATTTTATTATTAATTGATTGCACATTTAAGTTAGCAATTGTCAAAAGATTAATGTCTTTACTTACAATGGGCCGATCCTCGGAGTGTCCCTGCGAAAATCCCCAGACTTCCGGAAAACGAACCGTCTCACCGCTGCGCCTGCAGGCCACAAACCCGGTTCATACACCCGTTTAACAAAGTCCATGGGAAATGACACTTTAAACCAGTGGTTCCCAAACTTATTTTGCCTACTGCCCACTTTGAGAATAAATTATTTTTTAGCGCCCCCATTTTTTCACCTACTCAAAAACCACTATAACTTCAAATTAAATTAATTATTGTGAGCTATATTAGCGGAGATTAAACATTCATTCTAAACGAGACTTTTACTATGGGTTATAGTAAAAGTCTCGTTTGAATGAATGAGTTAACTTGAGACCTGAGCGTAGTAGGTAGTACACAACGGCGCTCAGGTCTCAAGTTAACTTTTACGGGCTACACCTGTCAATGAGAATGATTATTGAAACGCAACTTTATAGTATTCAGACAAAGTATCTTTTATTCAAAATTCAAAATAAAACAAACATAATCGATTCTAATATAAAAACTAATGTGAAGGATGAATCTGATGCTGTTTAATAAGTTTGTTGATATCAGGTTCCAATTTACTCAAGAACAGCCGCAAGTCACCACGTTCGGTAACATGCAAACGATTTCTCTTTTTAGTAAGCAGCGTTGCTACAGCACTAAATCCACGTTCACACAAATATGACGATGGGAATGCTATCAAGAATCGTTGAATGATTGACCACAATCCAGGGTACAATTGCGGGATCGGTTTTTGTAGCCAAAATTCTTGGTAGCCATTTTTGAACTTGATTTTTATTTCCTCGTTCGTTGTCAATTCTATAAGTTCTTCTTCCAGATGTGGTGATATTGCTGTGTTGACATTTGAAAACGGATCCAACACCCAGTCTGGTATTTCCAAGTTCAAAATATCCTGGTATCGTTCGGTGAAGTCAATGTGGAGCTTTTCCAAATGTTGGCAGTAGGCAAACAAGTCGTCGTTACTGCAGGATACTGATAAATTCGGAAAATTATGAAACTCACGTCTGCCCATATTCTTTTTGTGTAGAAGCAGTTTGGCTGCGAAAGCAGCAACGACATTTTTTGTTTTAATTAAATTTAGTTCATCGCCTTGCAGTTGGAGATTCATGTTGTTGAACAATTTATACAGGTCTGTCATGTAAGCTATATCATTTTTTGATGTAATGAGCTTGTTGCGCAATTCTGTATCTTTAGTTTCCAAAAACTCTATCACAGAGTCAAACAGGTTGTAAAATCGAGTCAGACAATTGCCTCTTGATAGCCAACGAACTTCGGTATGAAACAACAAACGGTTGAAATCTTCGTCATTAGTAACACAAAGCTGATGAAATAATCTATCATTCAAAGAGCAGTTACGGATTTTATTGACTGCTTTGATGACATATTGCAGTGATTGAAATAGTCGTTCACTTAAATTTCTAGCAACCAAATGTTGTCTATGAATAACGCAATGTACAGCAAGGACATCTGGAATTTTATTTTTTACGTACGCTATGAAGCCTTTATGGCACCCTGTCATAGCCGGAGCGCCATCCGTAGCAACTGATATAATATTTTTCAAGGGAATCTCTTTCTCATCACAAAACTTTTCCAATGTATTGAATATGGTTTCGCCTTTTGTATCGGTCTCTAAATTTCTAGCAAACAATAGTTCTTCACATATTTTCTCATCTTTAATAAACCTCACGTAAGAGAGCAACAATGCTTCATTAGTTGGTAAAGTGGACTCATCGAGCTGAATTGAGAATTGACTAGTCCTCAGATGATTGCACAATGATTCTTCTATGTTTCCGGCCATTTCATCAATTCGTCTTTGCACAGAATTATTATATATATATATATATATATATATATATATAATGGTTAAGACGCCCCTATCGGAGCTACACCGCTTCTAGAAGCTTTCTAGATCCTTTGTCTCGGGGTGGATCGGCCCCCATCCTACTTTTTATATCCTCTGGCTTATTTCCCTCCATAACTTTCTATCCTTTACTTTTTCTTTCCAGTTATTAATGCCCGCTCCTCTTAAATCTTCTACAGTGATTGAAATAGTCGTTCACTTAAATTTCTAGCAACCAAATGTTGTCTATGAATAACGCAATGTACAGCAAGGACATCTGGAATTTTATTTTTTACGTACGCTATGAAGCCTTTATGGCACCCTGTCATAGCCGGAGCGCCATCCGTAGCAACTGATATAATATTTTTCAAGGGAATCTCTTTCTCATCACAAAACTTTTCCAATGTATTGAATATGGTTTCGCCTTTTGTATCGGTCTCTAAATTTCTAGCAAACAATAGTTCTTCACATATTTTCTCATCTTTAATAAACCTCACGTAAGACAGCAACAATGCTTCATTAGTTGGTAAAGTGGACTCATCGAGCTGAATTGAGAATTGACTAGTCCTCAGATGATTGCACAATGATTCTTCTATGTTTCCGGCCATTTCATCAATTCGTCTTTGCACAGAATTATTACTCAAAGGAATTTTTCCGATAATATCTGCGGCCGGTTTATGAAGCACAGTAGTTATTACTTCCTTTATTGCTGGCAAAATTAACACTTCTCCGATGTTGTGTGGTTTGCCTTTTTGAGCAATTAACAAAGAGATGTTGTACGAAGCTCGAAGTCCGTCGTCATCTTGCTTAGCAGCCGCCGAAAAGAGTTTTGCTACACTTGGCCGAGTATTATGCTTCTTCTCTAGGTCTTGAAAATATGCTACATTCTTCTCTTTCTTATCTGGATGCATTTTATTCAAATGATCTTGAAGTCTTGAAGGCTTCATTGCTTCATTCGAAAATGTTTTTAGGCATAGAAGGCACAAAGGCGACGATGGGTTTGTAGGATTTTCAATGAATCCGAATTTAATATATTCCGCACAGTATTGCCGTCTCTTCTTTTTTACTTCCGACATTGTTTTGTTTTGAGAAATACGTAAGTATAAGTGTTGAACTTAAGTACTGCTTATCTATTACGCGCGAAACCGCAAATGAAAATAAAATAAATATTACGTTGTTTATATAGGATTGCATAAGCAGCACGCACCGACAGGAATAAGACAAACATGCATAAACTCGTTTATCTCATTCGACGCTCAATCGTACTCAACAAGTAAGAACAAGTATTCTATGAACCAGCCGATTGATACAGTTGCCTTTTTATTTGTTTGTTTGTGTCTCTTTTCGTTTCGAAACGGAGCGACCGATTGATATGTTTTTTATTTTATTTATTCAATAAAACAGGACAGATATATGAACTACTCGGAGAGAAATATCGAACCGAGTTGGTTTGAGCAATCTCTTAATTAATATTAGTTGATGTTCACAAGCTGTAGTCGAGAGTAGGGATGGGACATCGGTGGGTAAACATCGATATCAAACATCGATGTTAACATCGTTGATCAACATCGATGGTTGCAAAATATCGACTACCAAACATCGATGTTTTTAAACATCGATAATTATATTTATAGATTTATTTTTTGGCAGTTTAACAAAAACTTTATTATAACTTAATTAATTTACGTCCTTAACAAAATGATATAAAAGATATCACTATTCAAAAAAAATAATAAAAGAAATATATACATTTATAATATGTAGTTAACTTTAGAAACTACTCAAAAAAAACTATATAAAAAAACAATATTATGCAATTACGCATGAAACAACCACATGACTTAAATCGTCTGATACTTAAAAAATATATACATTTACGTGTATCAAAGCTTTTTAAGAGAACGATTTTTATTTGGGATTTTATAGTCTTGCATTTTTTTTTGACTACGCTGGCAAATACCGAGATACATATGGATATGGTTTTATATTTCTGATGTGTCATCTTGCATTTAATACGTGTATCGTCGTGTATGATTGTACGCACTAGGGAATTTCCCGAAGAAGTATACATCGGTAATGTCTATCTCCCTTCTTTTTCTATGAAAATACGTTTACCTCCTTCACTTATTCTGCATGCATACATAATTTAACTTTTATTCTGCACATTAAAAGTACTATAAATTTATGTATTTAATTATTTATTATTTAAATATTTATACTGAGTAATATTTAAAAGAGCCTAAAATGAAATATTCGAATTTATATGATATAGCACTGTGAAATTTAAATACTTCTTTTATTCGTAGACAATTTTACATCCTCGTAGCCTGTATGTGAGCTGTTAATTTGGAAACATTTTTGTATTTGTCAACAGAGGACGCTGTTTTATTTTCTGATTAGTGCAAATACATTTTGTCAAGCTTAAAAGTTCGATGTTCACTATATTTCTTCTAACATCGATAGTTTATCGATAAATCTAAATTGCAAACATCGATGCAAAAACATCGAACATCGATCCTAAAATATCGATGTTCAATGAACATCGATGTTTATCGCCCATCCCTAGTCGAGAGTCGAGAGCTCAGTCGGTGTCTAAGAGTCCTCCTAGATTCTAGATGAAATTACAAATCGCCCCCTAAGCCTTTACACAACGCCCCCATTTTTTTTCTGGGTCTCTTACCGCCCCCCTTTAGACCTGCAGCGCCCACAAGGGGGCGTTATCGCCCACTTTGGGAACCTATGCTTTAAACGATGCTCGTAGTTCATCTCTCTTTAATTCTTCGCATCCAAAGTTGATTTCTGGCGCGGTTTTTTTTAGATGTTGAATTATATCTTCCGTTGTAGTATCCGAAGTTAACCGATATACATGTAGATATCCCAATTTTGCTAATGTTTTTATTGCCGATTGATTACTTCCAATAATTGGTTTCTTATATTTATTTTTTGGAAATTGCCTGTTTTCTGTATTCTTACTCTCATTTGTCATTCGCTCAGCTAATTTTTCCCCTGTAGATACTTCAGCATTCAATTCTCTATCGACCTTGTTTATATCACAGTTTTTTGTTTCATAAGAAATGTTTATTTCTTTTGCTGTAACGTCTTTATATGTTTTCTTTTCTACTTGACTAGGCATTTCGTTTTTATTTGCAGATTTTAAAGAGTTATTTTGTTTTAGAAGTTTAATAATTTCTTCCAGTTCATTTATTCTTTTTTCTAGATGAAAATTTAGTTTTTTCAATAAATCTGCTTCTATTAATGTAGGTAAAACGTTTGTTTGCATATAATCTGTTGTTGGTTCGTCGTCATCATTGTCTTTACTGTCATGTAAGCCTTCCGTGCTCGAATTTGTTTTATCATTTTTAGGTCTATCTTATACAGATTTTCACTGGGAACACTCTCGTTCAACGAAGAACGTTCTATCTCTTAGCGTTTCCGAGATATTAGCGTTTAAATTTTCGGAAAAAAATCGATTTAGCAGGATTTAATAGGTCTATCCTATACAGATTTTCATTGGGAACACTCTCGTTCAAAGAAAAACGCTCTATCTCTTACCGTTTCCGAGATATTCGCGTTTAAAGTTTCGAAAAAAATGTCGATTTAGCAGGACTTAATAGGTCTATCTTATACAGATTTTCACTGGGAACACCCTCGTTCAACGAAGAACGTTCTATCTCTTACCGTTTCCGAGATATTAGCGTTTAAATTTTCGAAAAAAAAATCGATTTAGCAGGATTTAATAGGTCTATCCTATACAGATTTTCATTGGGAACACTCTCATTCAAAAAAAAACGTTCTATCTCTTACCGTTTTCGAGATATTCGCGTTTAATTTTTCGGAAAAAATGTCGATTTAGCAGGATTAGGTCTATCTTATACAGATTTTCACTGGGAACACTCTCGTTCAAAGAAAAACGTTCTATCTCTTACCGTTTCCGAGATATTCGCGTTTAAAGTTTCGAAAAAAAATGTCGATTTAGCAGGATTTAATAAGTCTATCTTATACAGATTTTCACTGGCAACACTCTCGTTCAAAGAAAAACTTTCTATCTCTTGCCGTTTCCGAGATATTCGCGTTTAAAGTTTCGAAAAAAATGTCGATTGAGCATGATTTAAAGGGTCTCCCTTATACAGGGAACACTCTCGTTCAAAGAAAAACGTTCTATCTCTTACCGTTTCCGAGATATTCGCGTTTAAAGTTTCGAAAAAAAATGTCGATATAGCATGATTTAATAGGCCTACCTTATACAGGGAATACTCTCGTTCAAAGAAAAACGTTCTATCTCTTGCCGTTTCCGAGATATTCGCGTTTAAAGTTTCGAAAAAAATGTCGATTTAGCATGATTTAATAGGTCTACCTTATACAGGGAACACTCTCGTTCAAAGAGAAACGCTCTATCTCTTACCGTTTCCGAGATATTCGCGTTTAATGTTTCGAAAAAAAATGTCGATTTAGCAGGATTTAATAGGTCTATCATATACATTTTTTCACTGGGAACACTCTCGTTAAAAGAAAAACGTTCTATCTCTTACCGTTTCCGAGATATTCGCGTTTAAAGTTTCGAAAAAATGTCGATATGCAGGATTTAATAGGTCTACCTTATACAGATTTTCACTGGGAACACTCTCGTTCAAAGAAAAACGTTCTATCTCTTACCGTTTCCGAGATATTCGCGTTTAAAGTTTCGAAAAAAATGTCGATTTAGCATGATTTAATAGGTCTGCCTTATACAGATTTTCACTGGGAACACTCTCGTTCAAAGAAATACGTTCTATTTCTTACAGTTTCCGAGATATTCGCGTTTAAAACTTCGAAAAAAAATGTCGATTTAGCAGGATTTAATAGGTCTATCTTATACAGATTTTCACTGGGAACACACTCGTTCAAAGAAAAACGTTCTATCTCTTGCCGTTTCCGAGATATTCGCGTTTAAAGTTTCGAAAAAAATGTCGATTTAGCATGATTTAATAGGTCTACCTTATACAGATTTTCACTGGGAACACTCTCGTTCAAATAAAAACGTTCTATCTCTTACCGTTTCCGAGATATTCGCGTTTAAAGTTTCGGAAAAAAAATTCGATTTAGCAGGACTTAATAGGTCTATCTTCTACAGATTTTCACTGGAAACACTCTCGTTCAACGAAGAACGTTCTATCTCTTACCGTTTCCGAGATATTAGCGTTTAAATTTTCGAAAAAAAATCGATTTAGCAGGATTTAATAGGTCTATCCTATACAGATATTCATTGGGAACACTCTCGTTCAAAGAAAAACGTTCTATCTGTTACCGTTTCCGAGATATTCGCGTTTAAAGTTTCGAAGAAAAAATGGCGATTTAGCAGGATTTAATAGGTCTATCTTATACAGATTTCCACTGGGAACACTCTCGTTCAAAGAAAAACGTTCTATCTCTTACAGTTTCCGAGATATTCGCGTTTAAAGTTTCGAAAAAAATATCGATTTAGCAGAATTTAATACGTCTATCTTGTACAAATTTTCACTGGGAACGCTCTCGTTCAAAGAAAAACGTTCTATCTCTTACCGTTTCCGAGATATTCGCGTTTAAAGTTTCGAAAAAAATGTCGATTTAGCATGATTTAATAGGTCTGCCTTATATAGATTTTCACTGGGAACACTCTCGTTCAAAGAAAAACGTTCTATTTCTTACCGTTTCCGAGATATTCGCGTTTAAAACTTCGAAAAAAATGTCGATTTAGCAGGATTTAATAGGTCTATCTTATACAGATTTTCACTGGGAACACACTCGTTCAAAGAAAAACGTTCTATCTCTTGCCGTTTCCGAGATATTCGCGTTTAAAGTTTCGAAAAAAATGTCGATTTAGCATGATTTAATAGGTCTACCTTATACAGATTTTCACTGGGAACACTCTCGTTCAAAGAAAAACGTTCTATCTCTTACCGTTTCCGAGATACTCGCGTTTAAAGTTTCGAAAAAAGATGTCGATTTAGCTGGATTTAATAGGTCTATCATATACAGATTTTCACTGGGAACACTCTCGTTCAAAGAAAAACGTCTGTCTCTTACCGTTTCCGAGATATTTGCGTTTAAAGTTTCGAAAAAATGTCGATTTAGCAGTAATTAATAGGTCTATCTTATACAGATTTTCACTGGGAACACTCTCGTTCAAAGAAAAACGGTCTATCTCTTACCGTTTCCGAGATATTCGCGTTTAAAGTTTCGGAAAAAAATGTCGATTTAGCAGGACTTAATAGGTCTATCTTCTACCGATTTTCACTGGGAACACTCTCGTTCAACGAAGAACATTCTACCTCTTACCGTTTCCGAGATATTCGCGTTTAAAGTTTCGGAAAAAAATGTCGATTTAGCAGGACTTAATAGGTCTATCTTCTACCGATTTTCACTGGGAACACTCTCGTTCAACGAAGAACATTCTACCTCTTACCGTTTCCGAGATATTCGCGTTTAAAGTTTCGAAAAAAAATGTCGATATAGCATGATTTAATAGGTCTACCTTATACAGGGAATACTCTCGTTCAAAGAAAAACGTTCTATCTCTTGCCGTTTCCGAGATATTCGCGTTTAAAGTTTCGAAAAAAATGTCGATTTAGCATGATTTAATAGGTCTACCTTATACAGGGAACACTCTCGTTCAAAGAAAAACGCTCTATCTCTTACCGTTTCCGAGATATTCGCGTTTAATGTTTCGAAAAAAATGTCGATTTAGCAGGATTTAATAGGTCTATCATATAGAGATTTTCACTGGGAACACTCTCGTTCAAAGAAAAACGTCTGTCTCTTACCGTTTCCGAGATATTTGCGTTTAAAGTTTCGAAAAAATGTCGATTTAGCAGGATTTAATAGGTCTATCTTATACAGATTTTCACTGGGAACACTCTCGTTCAAAGAAAAACGTTCTATCTCTTACCGTTTCCGAGATATTCGCGTTTAAAGTTTCGAAAAAAATGTCGATTTAGCATGTTTTAATAGGTCTGCCTTATACAGATTTTCACTGGGAACACTCTCGTTCAAAGAAAAACGTTCTATTTCTTACCGTTTCCGAGATATTCGCGTTTAAAGCTTCGAAAAAAAATGTCGATTTAGCAGGATTTAAGAGGTCTATCTTATACAGATTCTCACTGGGAACACACTCGTTCAAAGAAAAACGTTCTATCTCTTGCCGTTTCCGAGATATTCGCGTTTAAAGTTTCAAAAAAAATGTCGATTTAGCATGATTTAATAGGTCTACCTTATACAGATTTTCACTGGGAACACTCTCGTTCAAAGAAAAACGTTCTATCTCTTACCGTTTCCGAGATATTCGCGTTTAAAGTTTCGGAAAAAAATTTCGATTTAGCAGGACTTAATAGGTCTATCTTCTACAGATTTTCACTGGAAACACTCTCGTTCAACGAAGAACGTTCTATCTCTTACCGTTTCCGGGATATTAGCGTTTAAATTTTCGGAAAAAAATCGATTTAGCAGGATTTAATAGGTCTATCCTATACAGATATTCATTGGGAACACTCTAGTTCAAAGAAAAACGTTCTATCTGTTACCGTTTCCGAGATATTCGCGTTTAAAGTTTCGAAGAAAAAATGGCGATTTAGCAGGATTTAATAGGTCTATCTTATACAGATTTCCACTGGGAACACTCTCGTTCAAAGAAAAACGTTCTATCTCTTACCGTTTCCGAGATACTCGCGTTTAAAGTTTCGAAAAAAGATGTCGATTTAGCTGGATTTAATAGGTCTATCATATACAGATTTTCACTGGGAACACTCTCGTTCAAAGAAAAACGTCTGTCTCTTACCGTTTCCGAGATATTTGCGTTTAAAGTTTCGAAAAAATGTCGATTTAGCAGGAATTAATAGGTCTATCTTATACAGATTTTCACTGGGAACACTCTCGTTCAAAGAAAAACGGTCTATCTCTTACCGTTTCTGAGATATTCGCGTTTAAAGTTTCGAAGAAAAAATGGCGATTTAGCAGGATTTAATAGGTCTATATTATACAGATTTCCACTGGGAACACTCTCGTTCAAAGAAAAACGTTCTATCTCTTACCGTTTCCGAGATACTCGCGTTTAAAGTTTCGAAAACAGATGTCGATTTAGCTGGATTTAATAGGCCTATCATATACAGATTTTCACTGGGAACACTCTCGTTCAAAGAAAAACGTCTGTCTCTTACCGTTTCCGAGATATTTGCGTTTAAAGTTTCGAAAAAATGTCGATTTAGCAGGAATAGGTCTATCTTATACAGATTTTCACTGGGAACACTCTCGTTCAAAGAAAAACGGTCTATCTCTTACCGTTTCCGGGATATTCGCGTTTAAAGTTTCGGAAAAAAATGTCGATTTAGCAGGACTTAATAGGTCTATCTTCTACCGATTTTCACTGGGAACACTCTCGTTCAACGAAGAACATTCTACCTCTTACCGTTTCCGAGATATTCGCGTTTAAAGTTTCGGAAAAAAATGTCGATTTAGCAGGACTTAATAGGTCTATCTTCTACCGATTTTCACTGGGAACACTCTCGTTCAACGAAGAACATTCTACCTCTTACCGTTTCCGAGATATTCGCGTTTAAAGTTTCGAAAAAAAATGTCGATATAGCATGATTTAATAGGTCTACCTTATACAGGGAATACTCTCGTTCAAAGAAAAACGTTCTATCTCTTGCCGTTTCCGAGATATTCGCGTTTAAAGTTTCGAAAAAAATGTCGATTTAGCATGATTTAATAGGTCTACCTTATACAGGGAACACTCTCGTTCAAAGAAAAACGCTCTATCTCTTACCGTTTCCGAGATATTCGCGTTTAAAGTTTCGGAAAAAAATGTCGATTTAGCAGGACTTAATAGGTCTATCTTCTACCGATTTTCACTGGGAACACTCTCGTTCAACGAAGAACATTCTACCTCTTACCGTTTCCGAGATATTCGCGTTTAAAGTTTCGAAAAAAAATGTCGATTTAGCATGATTTAATAGGTCTACCTTATACAGGGAACACTCTCGTTCAAAGAAAAACGCTCTATCTCTTACCGTTTCCGAGATATTCGCGTTTAATGTTTCGAAAAAAATGTCCATTTAGTAGGATTTAATAGGTCTATCATATACAGATTTTCACTGGGAACACTCTCGTTCAAAGAAAAACGTCTGTCTCTTACCGTTTCCGAGATATTTGCGTTTAAAGTTTCGAAAAAATGTCGATTTAGCAGGATTTAATAGGTCTATCTTATACAGATTTTCACTGGGAACACTCTCGTTCAAAGAAAAACGTTCTATCTCTTACCGTTTCCGAGATATTCGCTTTTAAAGTTTCGAAAAAAATGTCGATTTAGCATGTTTTAATAGGTCTGCCTTATACAGATTTTCACTGGGAACACTCTCGTTCAAAGAAAAACGTTCTATTTCTTACCGTTTCCGAGATATTCGCGTTTAAAGCTTCGCAAAAAAATGTCGATTTAGCAGGATTTAATAGGTCTATCTTATACAGATTTTCACTGGGAACACACTCTTTCAAAGAAAAACGTTCTATCTCTTGCCGTTTCCGAGATATTCGCGTTTAAAGTTTCAAAAAAAATGTCGATTTAGCATGATTTAATTGGTCTACCTTATACAGATTTTCACTGGGAACACTCTCGTTCAAAGAAAAACGTTCTATCTCTTACCGTTTCCGAGATATTCGCGTTTAAAGTTTCGGAAAAAATTTCGATTTAGCAGGACTTAATAGGTCTATCTTCTACAGATTTTCACTGGAAACACTCTCGTTCAACGAAGAACGTTCTATCTCTTACCGTTTCCGGGATATTAGCGTTTAAATTTTCGAAAAAAAATCGATTTAGCAGGATTTAATAGGTCTATCCTATACAGATATTCATTGGGAACACTCTCGTTCAAAGAAAAACGTTCTATCTGTTACCGTTTCCGAGATATTCGCGTTTAAAGTTTCGAAGAAAAAATGTCGATTTAGCAGGACTTAATAGGTCTATCTTCTACCGATTTTCACTGGGAACACTCTCGTTCAACGAAGAACATTCTACCTCTTACCGTTTCCGAGATATTCGCGTTTAAAGTTTCGAAAAAAAATGTCGATATAGCATGATTTAATAGGTCTACCTTATACAGGGAATACTCTCGTTCAAAGAAAAACGTTCTATCTCTTGCCGTTTCCGAGATATTCGCGTTTAAAGTTTCGAAAAAAATGTCGATTTAGCATGATTTAATAGGTCTACCTTATACAGGGAACACTCTCGTTCAAAGAAAAACGCTCTATCTCTTACCGTTTCCGAGATATTCGCATTTAAAGTTTCGGAAAAAAATGTCGATTTAGCAGGACTTAATAGGTCTATCTTCTACCGATTTTCACTGGGAACACTCTCGTTCAACGAAGAACATTCTACCTCTTACCGTTTCCGAGATATTCGCGTTTAAAGTTTCGAAAAAAAATGTCGATTTAGCATGATTTAATAGGTCTACCTTATACAGGGAACACTCTCGTTCAAAGAAAAACGCTCTATCTCTTACCGTTTCCGAGATATTCGCGTTTAATGTTTCGAAAAAAATGTCGATTTAGTAGGATTTAATAGGTCTATCATATACAGATTTTCACTGGGAACACTCTCGTTCAAAGAAAAACGTCTGTCTCTTACCGTTTCCGAGATATTTGCGTTTAAAGTTTCGAAAAAATGTCGATTTAGCAGGATTTAATAGGTCTATCTTATACAGACTTTCACTGGGAACACTCTCGTTCAAAGAAAAACGTTCTATCTCTTACCGTTTCCGAGATATTCGCTTTTAAAGTTTCGAAAAAAATGTCGATTTAGCATGTTTTAATAGGTCTGCCTTATACAGATTTTCACTGGGAACACTCTCGTTCAAAGAAAAACGTTCTATTTCTTACCGTTTCCGAGATATTCGCGTTTAAAGCTTCGCAAAAAAATGTCGATTTAGCAGGATTTAATAGGTCTATCTTATACAGATTTTCACTGGGAACACACTCTTTCAAAGAAAAACGTTCTATCTCTTGCCGTTTCCGAGATATTCGCGTTTAAAGTTTCAAAAAAAATGTCGATTTAGCATGATTTAATTGGTCTACCTTATACAGATTTTCACTGGGAACACTCTCGTTCAAAGAAAAACGTTCTATCTCTTACCGTTTCCGAGATATTCGCGTTTAAAGTTTCGGAAAAAATTTCGATTTAGCAGGACTTAATAGGTCTATCTTCTACAGATTTTCACTGGAAACACTCTCGTTCAACGAAGAACGTTCTATCTCTTACCGTTTCCGGGATATTAGCGTTTAAATTTTCGAAAAAAAATCGATTTAGCAGGATTTAATAGGTCTATCCTATACAGATATTCATTGGGAACACTCTCGTTCAAAGAAAAACGTTCTATCTGTTACCGTTTCCGAGATATTCGCGTTTAAAGTTTCGAAGAAAAAATGGCGATTTAGCAGGATTTAATAGGTCTATCTTATACAGATTTCCACTGGGAACACTCTCGTTCAAAGAAAAACCTTCTATTTCTTACAGCTTCCGAGATATTCGTGTTTAAAGTTTCGAAAAAAATATCGATTTAGCAGAATTTAATACGTCTATCTTATACAGATTTTCACTGGGAACACTCTCGTTCAAAGAAAAACGTTCTATCTCTTACCGTTTCCGAGATACTCGCGTTTAAAGTTTCGAAAAAAGATGTCGATTTAGCTGGATTTAATAGGTCTATGATATAGAGATTTTCACTGGGAACAATCTCGTTCAAAGAAAAACGTCTGTCTCTTACCGTTTCCGAGATATTTGCGTTTAAAGTTTCGAAAAAATGTCGATTTAGCAGGAATTAATAGGTCTGTCTTATACAGATTTTCACTGGGAACACTCTCGTTCAAAGAAAAACGGTCTATCTCTTACCGTTTCCGAGATATTCGCGTTTAAAGTTTCGGAAAAAAATGTCGATTTAGCAGGACTTAATAGGTCTATCTTCTACCGATTTTCACTGGGAACACTCTCGTTCAACGAAGAACATTCTACCTCTTACCGTTTCCGAGATATTCGCGTTTAAAGTTTCGGAAAAAAACGTCGATTTAGCAGGACTTAATAGATCTATCTTCTACCGATTTTCACTGGGAACACTCTCGTTCAACGAAGAACATTCTACCTCTTACCGTTTCCGAGATATTCGCGTTTAAAGTTTCGAAAAAAAATGTCGATATAGCATGATTTAATAGGTCTAGCTTATACAGGGAATACTCTCGTTCAAAGAAAAACGTTCTATCTCTTGCCGTTTCCGAGATATTCGCGTTTAAAGTTTCGAAAAAAATTTCGATTTAGCATGATTTAATAGGTCTACCTTATACAGGGAACACTCTCGTTCAAAGAAAAACGCTCTATCTCTTACCGTTTCCGAGATATTCGCGTTTAATGTTTCGAAAAAAATGTCGATTTAGCAGGATTTAATAGGTCTATCATATACAGATTTTCACTGGGAACACTCTCGTTCAAAGAAAAACGTCTGTCTCTTACCGTTTCCGAGATATTTGCGTTTAAAGTTTCGAAAAAATGTCGATTTAGCAGGATTTAATAGGTCTATCTTATACAGATTTTCACTGGGAACACTCTCGTTCAAAGAAAAACGTTCTATCTCTTACCGTTTCCGAGATATTCGCGTTTAAAGTTTCGAAAAAAATGTCGATTTAGCATGATTTAATAGGTCTGCCTTATACAGATTTTCACTGGGAACACTCTCGTTCAAAGAAAAACGTTCTATTTCTTACCGTTTCCGAGATATTCGCGTTTAAAGTTTCGGAAAAAATGTCGATTTAGCAGGACTTAATAGGTCTATCTTCTACCGATTTTCACTGGGAACACTCTCGTTCAACGAAGAACATTCTACCTCTTACCGTTTCCGAGATATTCGCGTTTAGAGTTTCGGAAAAAAATGTCGATTTAGCAGGACTTAATAGGTCTAGCTTATACAGATTTTCACTGGGAACACTCTCGTTCAACGAAGAACATTCTACCTCTTACCGTTTCCGAGATATTCGCGTTTACAGTTTCGGAAAAAAATGTCGATTTAGCAGGACTTAATAGGTCTATCTTCTACAGATTTTCACTGGGAACACTCTCGTTCAACGAAGAACGTTCTATCTCTTACCGTTTCCGAGATATTAGCGTTTAAAGTTACGAAAAAAATGACGATTGAGCATGATTTAATAGGTCTACCTTATACAGATTTTCACTGGGAACACTCTCGTTCAAAGAAAAACGTTCTATCTCTTACCGTTTGCGAGATATTCGCGTTTAATGTTTCGAAAAAAATGTCGATTTAGCATGATTTAATAGGTCTACCTTATACAGGGAACACTCTCGTTCAAAGAAAAACGTTCTATCTCTTACCGTTTCCGAGATATTCGCGTTTAAAGTTTCGAAAAAAAATGTCGATATAGCAGGATTTAATAGGACTATCATATACATTTTTTCACTGGGAACACTCTCGTTAAAAGAAAAACGTTCTATTTCTTACCGTTTCCGAGATATTCGCGTTTAAAGTTTCGAAAAAATGTCGATATGCAGGATTTAATAGGTCTATCTTATACAGATTTTCACTGGGAACACTCTCGTTCAAAGAAAAACGTTCTATCTCTTGCCGTTTCCGAGATATTCGCGTTTAAAGTTTCGAAAAAAATGTCGATTTAGCATGATTTAATAGGTCTACCTTATACAGGGAACACCCTCGTTCTACCTCTTACCGTTTCCGAGATATTCGCGTTTAGAGTTTCGGAAAAAAATGTCGATTTAGCAGGACTTAATAGGTCTAGCTTATACAGATTTTCACTGGGAACACTCTCGTTCAACGAAGAACATTCTACCTCTTACCGTTTCCGAGATATTCGCGTTTACAGTTTCGGAAAAAAATGTCGATTTAGCAGGACTTAATAGGTCTATCTTCTACAGATTTTCACTG
Organism: Amphimallon solstitiale; assembly: GCA_963170755.1. Classification (NCBI taxonomy): domain Eukaryota; kingdom Metazoa; phylum Arthropoda; class Insecta; order Coleoptera; family Scarabaeidae; genus Amphimallon; species Amphimallon solstitiale. The sequence goes on from CAUJHA010000005.1 coordinate 99,058, forward strand.
GGAACACTCTCGTTCAACGAAGAACGTTCTATCTCTTACCGTTTCCGAGATATTAGCGTTTAAAGTTACGAAAAAAATGACGATTGAGCATGATTTAATAGGTCTACCTTATACAGATTTTCACTGGGAACACTCTCGTTCAAAGAAAAACGTTCTATCTCTTACCGTTTGCGAGATATTCGCGTTTAATGTTTCGAAAAAAATGTCGATTTAGCATGATTTAATAGGTCTACCTTATACAGGGAACACTCTCGTTCAAAGAAAAACGTTCTATCTCTTACAGTTTCCGAGATATTCGCGTTTAAAGTTTCGAAAAAAATATCGATTTAGCAGAATTTAATACGTCTATCTTGTACAGATTTTCACTGGGAACACTCTCGTTCAAAGAAAAACGTTCTATCTCTTACCGTTTCCGAGATACTCGCGTTTAAAGTTTCGAAAAAAGATGTCGAATTAGCTGGATTTAATAGGTCTATCATATACAGATTTTCACTGGGAACACTCTCGTTCAAAGAAAAACGTCTGTCTCTTACCGTTTCCGAGATATTTGCGTTTAAAGTTTCGAAAAAATGTCGATTTAGCAGGAATTAATAGGTCTATCTTATACAGATTTTCACTGGGAACACTCTCGTTCAAAGAAAAACGTTCTATCTCTTACCGTTTCCGAGATATTAGCGTTTAAAGTTACGAAAAAAATGACGATTGAGCATGATTTAATAGGTCTACCTTATACAGATTTTCACTGGGAACACTCTCGTTCAAAGAAAAACGTTCTATCTCTTACCGTTTGCGAGATATTCGCGTTTAATGTTTCGAAAAAAATGTCGATTTAGCATGATTTAATAGGTCTACCTTATACAGGGAACACTCTCGTTCAAAGAAAAACGTTCTATCTCTTACCGTTTCCGAGATATTCGCGTTTAAAGTTTCGAAAAAAAATGTCGATATAGCAGGATTTAATAGGACTATCATATACATTTTTTCACTGGGAACACTCTCGTTAAAAGAAAAACGTTCTATTTCTTACCGTTTCCGAGATATTCGCGTTTAAAGTTTCGAAAAAATGTCGATATGCAGGATTTAATAGGTCTATCTTATACAGATTTTCACTGGGAACACTCTCGTTCAAAGAAAAACGTTCTATCTCTTGCCGTTTCCGAGATATTCGCGTTTAAAGTTTCGAAAAAAATGTCGATTTAGCATGATTTAATAGGTCTACCTTATACAGGGAACACCCTCGTTCTACCTCTTACCGTTTCCGAGATATTCGCGTTTAGAGTTTCGGAAAAAAATGTCGATTTAGCAGGACTTAATAGGTCTAGCTTATACAGATTTTCACTGGGAACACTCTCGTTCAACGAAGAACATTCTACCTCTTACCGTTTCCGAGATATTCGCGTTTACAGTTTCGGAAAAAAATGTCGATTTAGCAGGACTTAATAGGTCTATCTTCTACAGATTTTCACTGGGAACACTCTCGTTCAACGAAGAACGTTCTATCTCTTACCGTTTCCGAGATATTAGCGTTTAAAGTTACGAAAAAAATGACGATTGAGCATGATTTAATAGGTCTACCTTATACAGATTTTCACTGGGAACACTCTCGTTCAAAGAAAAACGTTCTATCTCTTACCGTTTGCGAGATATTCGCGTTTAATGTTTCGAAAAAAATGTCGATTTAGCATGATTTAATAGGTCTACCTTATACAGGGAACACTCTCGTTCAAAGAAAAACGTTCTATCTCTTACAGTTTCCGAGATATTCGCGTTTAAAGTTTCGAAAAAAATATCGATTTAGCAGAATTTAATACGTCTATCTTGTACAGATTTTCACTGGGAACACTCTCGTTCAAAGAAAAACGTTCTATCTCTTACCGTTTCCGAGATACTCGCGTTTAAAGTTTCGAAAAAAGATGTCGAATTAGCTGGATTTAATAGGTCTATCATATACAGATTTTCACTGGGAACACTCTCGTTCAAAGAAAAACGTCTGTCTCTTACCGTTTCCGAGATATTTGCGTTTAAAGTTTCGAAAAAATGTCGATTTAGCAGGAATTAATAGGTCTATCTTATACAGATTTTCACTGGGAACACTCTCGTTCAAAGAAAAACGTTCTATCTCTTACCGTTTCCGAGAAATTCGCGTTTAAAGATTCGAAAAAATTGTCGATTTAGCATGATTTAATAGGTCTGCCTTATACAGATTTTCACTGGGAACACTCTCGTTCAAAGAAAAACGTTCTATTTCTTACCGTTTCCGAGATATTCGCGTTTAAAACTTCGAAAAAAAATGTCGATTTAGCAGGATTTAATAGGTCTATCTTATACAGATTTTCACTGGGAACACACTCGTTCAAAGAAAAACGTTCTATCTCTTGCCGTTTCCGAGATATTCGCGTTTAAAGTTTCGAAAAAAATGTCGATTTAGCATGATTTAATAGGTCTACCTTATACAGATTTTCACTGGGAACACTCTCGTTCAAAGAAAAACGTTCTATCTCTTACCGTTTCCGAGATACTCGCGTTTAAAGTTTCGAAAAAAGATGTCGATTTAGCTGGATTTAATAGGTCTATCATATACAGATTTTCACTGGGAACACTCTCGTTCAAAGAAAAACGCCTGTCTCTTACCGTTTCCGAGATATTTGCGTTTAAAGTTTCGAAAAAATGTCGATTTAGCAGTAATTAATAGGTCTATCTTATACAGATTTTCACTGGGAACACTCTCGTTCAAAGAAAAACGGTCTATCTCTTACCGTTTCCGAGATATTCGCGTTTAAAGTTTCGGAAAAAAATGTCGATTTAGCAGGACTTAATAGGTCTATCTTCTACCGATTTTCACTGGGAACACTCTCGTTCAACGAAGAACATTCTACCTCTTACCGTTTCCGAGATATTCGCGTTTAAAGTTTCGGAAAAAAATGTCGATTTAGCAGGACTTAATAGGTCTATCTTCTACCGATTTTCACTGGGAACACTCTCGTTCAACGAAGAACATTCTACCTCTTACCGTTTCCGAGATATTCGCGTTTAAAGTTTCGAAAAAAAATGTCGATATAGCATGATTTAATAGGTCTACCTTATACAGGGAATACTCTCGTTCAAAGAAAAACGTTCTATCTCTTGCCGTTTCCGAGATATTCGCGTTTAAAGTTTCGAAAAAAATGTCGATTTAGCATGATTTAATAGGTCTACCTTATACAGGGAACACTCCCGTTCAAAGAAAAACGCTCTATCTCTTACCGTTTCCGAGATATTCGCGTTTAATGTTTCGAAAAAAATGTCGATTTAGCAGGATTTAATAGGTCTATCATATAGAGATTTTCACTGGGAACACTCTCGTTCAAAGAAAAACGTCTGTCTCTTACCGTTTCCGAGATATTTGCGTTTAAAGTTTCGAAAAAATGTCGATTTGGCAGGATTTAATAGGTCTATCTTATACAGATTTTCACTGGGAACACTCTCGTTCAAAGAAAAACGTTCTATCTCTTACCGTTTCCGAGATATTCGCGTTTAAAGTTTCGAAAAAAATGTCGATTTAGCATGTTTTAATAGGTCTGCCTTATACAGATTTTCACTGGGAACACTCTCGTTCAAAGAAAAACGTTCTATTTCTTACCGTTTCCGAGATATTCGCTTTTAAAGCTTCGAAAAAAAATGTCGATTTAGCAGGATTTAAGAGGTCTATCTTATACAGATTCTCACTGGGAACACACTCGTTCAAAGAAAAACGTTCTATCTCTTGCCGTTTCCGAGATATTCGCGTTTAAAGTTTCAAAAAAAATGTCGATTTAGCATGATTTAATAGGTCTACCTTATACAGATTTTCACTGGGAACACTCTCGTTCAAAGAAAAACGTTCTATCTCTTACCGTTTCCGAGATATTCGCGTTTAAAGTTTCGGAAAAAAATTTCGATTTAGCAGGACTTAATAGGTCTATCTTCTACAGATTTTCACTGGAAACACTCTCGTTCAACGAAGAACGTTCTATCTCTTACCGTTTCCGGGATATTAGCGTTTAAATTTTCGGAAAAAAATCGATTTAGCAGGATTTAATAGGTCTATCCTATACAGATATTCATTGGGAACACTCTAGTTCAAAGAAAAACGTTCTATCTGTTACCGTTTCCGAGATATTCGCGTTTAAAGTTTCGAAGAAAAAATGGCGATTTAGCAGGATTTAATAGGTCTATCTTATACAGATTTCCACTGGGAACACTCTCGTTCAAAGAAAAACGTTCTATCTCTTACAGTTTCCGAGATACTCGCGTTTAAAGTTTCGAAAAAAGATGTCGATTTAGCTGGATTTAATAGGTCTATCATATACAGATTTTCACTGGGAACACTCTCGTTCAAAGAAAAACGTCTGTCTCTTACCGTTTCCGAGATATTTGCGTTTAAAGTTTCGAAAAAATGTCGATTTAGCATGAATTAATAGGTCTATCTTATACAGATTTTCACTGGGAACACTCTCGTTCAAAGAAAAACGGTCTATCTCTTACCGTTTCTGAGATATTCGCGTTTAAAGTTTCGAAGAAAAAATGGCGATTTAGCAGGATTTAATAGGTCTATATTATACAGATTTCCACTGGGAACACTCTCGTTCAAAGAAAAACGTTCTATCTCTTACCGTTTCCGAGATACTCGCGTTTAAAGTTTCGAAAACAGATGTCGATTTAGCTGGATTTAATAGGTCTATCATATACAGATTTTCACTGGGAACACTCTCGTTCAAAGAAAAACGTCTGTCTCTTACCGTTTCCGAGATATTTGCGTTTAAAGTTTCGAAAAAATGTCGATTTAGCAGGAATTAATAGGTCTATCTTATACAGATTTTCACTGGGAACACTCTCGTTCAAAGAAAAACGGTCTATCTCTTACCGTTTCCGGGATATTCGCGTTTAAAGTTTCGGAAAAAAATGTCGATTTAGCAGGACTTAATAGGTCTATCTTCTACCGATTTTCACTGGGAACACTCTCGTTCAACGAAGAACATTCTACCTCTTACCGTTTCCGAGATATTCGCGTTTGAAGTTTCGGAAAAAAATGTCGATTTAGCAGGACTTAATAGGTCTATCTTCTACCGATTTTCACTGGGAACAATCTCGTTCAACGAAGAACATTCTACCTCTTACCGTTTCCGAGATATTCGCGTTTAAAGTTTCGAAAAAAAATGTCGATATAGCATGATTTAATAGGTCTACCTTATACAGGGAATACTCTCGTTCAAAGAAAAACGTTCTATCTCTTGCCGTTTCCGAGATATTCGCGTTTAAAGTTTCGAAAAAAATGTCGATTTAGCATGATTTAATAGGTCTACCTTATACAGGGAACACTCTCGTTCAAAGAAAAACGCTCTATCTCTTACCGTTTCCGAGATATTCGCGTTTAAAGTTTCGGAAAAAAATGTCGATTTAGCAGGACTTAATAGGTCTATCTTCTACCGATTTTCACTGGGAACACTCTCGTTCAACGAAGAACATTCTACCTCTTACCGTTTCCGAGATATTCGCGTTTAAAGTTTCGAAAAAAAATGTCGATTTAGCATGATTTAATAGGTCTACCTTATACAGGGAACACTCTCGTTCAAAGAAAAACGCTCTATCTCTTACCGTTTCCGAGATATTCGCGTTTAATGTTTCGAAAAAAATGTCGATTTAGTAGGATTTAATAGGTCTATCATATACAGATTTTCACTGGGAACACTCTCGTTCAAAGAAAAACGTCTGTCTCTTACCGTTTCCGAGATATTTGCGTTTAAAGTTTCGAAAAAATGTCGATTTAGCAGGATTTAATAGGTCTATCTTATACAGATTTTCACTGGGAACACTCTCGTTCAAAGAAAAACGTTCTATCTCTTACCGTTTCCGAGATATTCGCTTTTAAAGTTTCGAAAAAAATGTCGATTTAGCATGTTTTAATAGGTCTGCCTTATACAGATTTTCACTGGGAACACTCTCGTTCAAAGAAAAGCGTTCTATTTCTTACCGTTTCCGAGATATTCGCGTTTAAAGCTTCGCAAAAAATGTCGATTTAGCAGGATTTAATAGGTCTATCTTATACAGATTTTCACTGGGAACACACTCTTTCAAAGAAAAACGTTCTATCTCTTGCCGTTTCCGAGATATTCGCGTTTAAAGTTTCAAAAAAAATGTCGATTTAGCATGATTTAATTGGTCTACCTTATACAGATTTTCACTGGGAACACTCTCGTTCAAAGAAAAACGTTCTATCTCTTACCGTTTCCGAGATATTCGCGTTTAAAGTTTCGGAAAAAAATTTCGATTTAGCAGGACTTAATAGGTCTATCTTCTACAGATTTTCACTGGAAACACTCTCGTTCAACGAAGAACGTTCTATCTCTTACCGTTTCCGGGATATTAGCGTTTAAATTTTCGAAAAAAAATCGATTTAGCAGGATTTAATAGGTCTATCCTATACAGATATTCATTGGGAACACTCTCGTTCAAAGAAAAACGTTCTATCTGTTACCGTTTCCGAGATATTCGCGTTTAAAGTTTCGAAGAAAAAATGGCGATTTAGCAGGATTTAATAGGTCTATCTTATACAGATTTCCACTGGGAACACTCTCGTTCAAAGAAAAACCTTCTATTTCTTACAGCTTCCGAGATATTCGCGTTTAAAGTTTCGAAAAAAATATCGATTTAGCAGAATTTAATACGTCTATCTTATACAGATTTTCACTGGGAACACTCTCGTTCAAAGAAAAACGTTCTATCTCTTACCGTTTCCGAGATACTCGCGTTTAAAGTTTCGAAAAAAGATGTCGATTTAGCTGGATTTAATAGGTCTATCATATAGAGATTTTCACTGGGAACAATCTCGTTCAAAGAAAAACGTCTGTCTCTTACCGTTTCCGAGATATTTGCGTTTAAAGTTTCGAAAAAATGTCGATTTAGCAGGAATTAATAGGTCTGTCTTATACAGATTTTCACTGGGAACACTCTCGTTCAAAGAAAAACGGTCTATCTCTTACCGTTTCCGAGATATTCGCGTTTAAAGTTTCGGAAAAAAATGTCGATTTAGCAGGACTTAATAGGTCTATCTTCTACCGATTTTCACTGGGAACACTCTCGTACAACGAAGAACATTCTACCTCTTACCGTTTCCGAGATATTCGCGTTTAAAGTTTCGGAAAAAAATGTCGATTTAGCAGGACTTAATAGATCTATCTTCTACCGATTTTCACTGGGAACACTCTCGTCCAACGAAGAACATTCTACCTCTTACCGTTTCCGAGATATTCGCGTTTAAAGTTTCGAAAAAAAATGTCGATATAGCATGATTTAATAGGTCTAGCTTATACAGGGAATACTCTCGTTCAAAGAAAAACGTTCTATCTCTTGCCGTTTCCGAGATATTCGCGTTTAAAGTTTCGAAAAAAATGTCGATTTAGCATGATTTAATAGGTCTACCTTATACAGGGAACACTCTCGTTCAAAGAAAAACGCTCTATCTCTTACCGTTTCCGAGATATTCGCGTTTAATGTTTCGAAAAAAATGTCGATTTAGCAGGATTTAATAGGTCTATCATATACAGATTTTCACTGGGAACACTCTCGTTCAAAGAAAAACGTCTGTCTCTTACCGTTTCCGAGATATTTGCGTTTAAAGTTTCGAAAAAATGTCGATTTAGCAGGATTTAATAGGTCTATCTTATACAGATTTTCACTGGGAACACTCTCGTTCAAAGAAAAACGTTCTATCTCTTACCGTTTCCGAGATATTCGCGTTTAAAGTTTCGAAAAAAATGTCGATTTAGCAGGACTTAATAGGTCTATCTTCTACCGATTTTCACTGGGAACACTCTCGTTCAACGAAGAACATTCTACCTCTTACCGTTTCCGAGATATTCGCGTTTAGAGTTTCGGAAAAAAATGTCGATTTAGCAGGACTTAATAGGTCTAGCTTATACAGATTTTCACTGGGAACACTCTCGTTCAACGAAGAACATTCTACCTCTTACCGTTTCCGAGATATTCGCGTTTACAGTTTCGGAAAAAAATGTCGATTTAGCAGGACTTAATAGGTCTATCTTCTACAGATTTTCACTGGGAACACTCTCGTTCAACGAAGAACGTTCTATCTCTTACCGTTTCCGAGATATTAGCGTTTAAAGTTACGAAAAAAATGACGATTGAGCATGATTTTCACTGGGAACACTCTCGTTCAAAGAAAAACGTTCTATCTCTTACCGTTTGCGAGATATTCGCGTTTAATGTTTCGAAAAAAATGTCGATTTAGCATGATTTAATAGGTCTACCTTATACAGGGAACACTCTCGTTCAAAGAAAAACGTTCTATCTCTTACCGTTTCCGAGATATTCGCGTTTAAAGTTTCGAAAAAAAATGTCGATATAGCAGGATTTAATAGGACTATCATATACATTTTTTCACTGGGAACACTCTCGTTAAAAGAAAAACGTTCTATTTCTTACCGTTTCCGAGATATTCGCGTTTAAAGTTTCGAAAAAATGTCGATATGCAGGATTTAATAGGTCTATCTTATACAGATTTTCACTGGGAACACTCTCGTTCAAAGAAAAACGTTCTATCTCTTGCCGTTTCCGAGATATTCGCGTTTAAAGTTTCGAAAAAAATGTCGATTTAGCATGATTTAATAGGTCTACCTTATACAGGGAACACCCTCGTTCTATCTCTTACCGTTTCCGAGATATTCGCGTTTAAAGTTTCGAAAAAAAATGTCGATATAGCAGGATTTAATAGGTCTATCTTATACAGATTTTCAATGGGAACACTCTCGTTCAAAGAAAAACCTTCTATCTCTTGCCGTTTCCGAGATATTCGCGTTTAAAGTTTAGGAAAAAAATGTCGATTTAGCAGGATTTGTACTTCACACCGAGTTACTTGACACTACAATACGCCAACAGTTTCACAATTGCATGCACAGTTTCCGAGATAAAACGGAAAAATTTCGTGAAAATATTGCAAGTTTATTTCGAAACTATTAGCGCTAGAATGTTATCATTGCATGTACTTCACACCGAGTTACTTGACACTACAATACGCCAACAGTTTCACAATTGCATGCACAGTTTCCGAGATAAAACGGAAAAATTTCGTGAAAATATTGCAAGTTTATTTCGAAACTATTAGCGCTAGAATGTTATCATTGCATGTACTTCACACCGAGTTACTTGACACTACAATACGCCAACAGTTTCACAATTGCATGCACAGTTTCCGAGATAAAACGGAAAAATTTCGTGAAAATATTGCAAGTTTATTTCGAAACTATTAGCGCTAGAATGTTATCATTGCATGTACTTCACACCGAGTTACTTGACACTACAATACGCCAACAGTTTCACAATTGCATGCACAGTTTCCGAGATAAAACGGAAAAATTTCGTGAAAATATTGCAAGTTTATTTCGAAACTATTAGCGCTAGAATGTTATCATTGCATGTACTTCACACCGAGTTACTTGACACTACAATACGCCAACAGTTTCTCAATTGCATGCACAGTTTCCGAGATAAAACGGAAAAATTTTGTGAAAATATTGCAAGTTTATTTCGAAACTATTAGCGCTAGAATGTTATCATTGCATGTACTTCACACCGAGTTACTTGACACTACAATACGCCAACAGTTTCACAATTGCATGCACAGTTTCCGAGATAAAACGGAAAAATTTCGTGAAAATATTGCAAGTTTATTTCGAAACTATTAGCGCTAGAATGTTATCATTGCATGTACTTCACACCGAGTTACTTGACACTACAATACGCCAACAGTTTCACAATTGCATGCACAGTTTCCGAGATAAAACGGAAAAATTTCGTGAAAATATTGCAAGTTTATTTCGAAACTATTAGCGCTAGAATGTTATCATTGCATGTACTTCACACCGAGTTACTTGACACTACAATACGCCAACAGTTTCACAATTGCATGCACAGTTTCCGAGATAAAACGGAAAAATTTCGTGAAAATATTGCAAGTTTATTTCGAAACTATTAGCGCTAGAATGTTATCATTGCATGTACTTCACACCGAGTTACTTGACACTACAATACGCCAACAGTTTCACAATTGCATGCACAGTTTCCGAGATAAAACGGAAAAATTTCGTGAAAATATTCCAAGTTTATTTCGAAACTATTAGCGCTAGAATGTTATCATTGCATGTACTTCACACCGAGTTACTTGACACTACAATACGCCAACAGTTTCTCAATTGCATGCACAGTTTCCGAGATAAAACGGAAAAATTTCGTGAAATTATTGCAAGTTTATTTCGAAACTATTAGCGCTAGAATGTTATCATTGCATGTACTTCACACCGAGTTACTTGACACTACAATACGCCAACAGTTTCACAATTGCATGCACAGTTTCCGAGATAAAACGGAAAAATTTCGTGAAAATATTGCAAGTTTATTTCGAAACTATTAGCGCTAGAATGTTATCATTGCATGTACTTCACACCGAGTTACTTGACACTACAATACGCCAACAGTTTCACAATTGCATGCACAGTTTCCGAGATAAAACGGAAAAATTTCGTGAAAATATTGCAAGTTTATTTCGAAACTATTAGCGCTAGAATGTTATCATTGCATGTACTTCACACCGAGTTACTTGACACTACAATACGCCAACAGTTTCACAATTGCATGCACAGTTTCCGAGATAAAACGGAAAAATTTCGTGAAAATATTGCAAGTTTATTTCGAAACTATTAGCGCTAGAATGTTATCATTGCATGTACTTCACACCGAGTTACTTGACACTACAATACGCCAACAGTTTCACAATTGCATGCACAGTTTCCGAGATAAAACGGAAAAATTTCGTGAAAATATTGCAAGTTTATTTCGAAACTATTAGCGCTAGAATGTTATCATTGCATGTACTTCACACCGAGTTACTTGACACTACAATACGCCAACAGTTTCACAATTGCATGCACAGTTTCCGAGATAAAACGGAAAAATTTCGTGAAAATATTGCAAGTTTATTTCGAAACTATTAGCGCTAGAATGTTATCATTGCATGTACTTCACACCGAGTTACTTGACACTACAATACGCCAACAGTTTCACAATTGCATGCACAGTTTCCGAGATAAAACGGAAAAATTTCGTGAAAATATTGCAAGTTTATTTCGAAACTATTAGCGCTAGAATGTTATCATTGCATGTACTTCACACCGAGTTACTTGACACTACAATACGCCAACAGTTTCACAATTGCATGCACAGTTTCCGAGATAAAACGGAAAAATTTCGTGAAAATATTGCAAGTTTATTTCGAAACTATTAGCGCTAGAATGTTATCATTGCATGTACTTCACACCGAGTTACTTGACACTACAATACGCCAACAGTTTCACAATTGCATGCACAGTTTCAGAGATAAAACGGAAAAATTTCGTGAAAATATTGCAAGTTTATTTCGAAACTATTAGCGCTAGAATGTTATCATTGCATGTACTTCACACCGAGTTACTTGACACTACAATACGCCAACAGTTTCACAATTGCATGCACAGTTTCCGAGATAAAACGGAAAAATTTCGTGAAAATATTGCAAGTTTATTTCGAAACTATTAGCGCTAGAATGTTATCATTGCATGTACTTCACACCGAGTTACTTGACACTACAATACGCCAACAGTTTCACAATTGCATGCACAGTTTCCGAGATAAAACGGAAAAATTTCGTGAAAATATTGCAAGTTTATTTCGAAACTATTAGCGCTAGAATGTTATCATTGCATGTACTTCACACCGAGTTACTTGACACTACAATACGCCAACAGTTTCACAATTGCATGCACAGTTTCCGAGATAAAACGGAAAAATTTCGTGAAAATATTGCAAGTTTATTTCGAAACTATTAGCGCTAGAATGTTATCATTGCATGTACTTCACACCGAGTTACTTGACACTACAATACGCCAACAGTTTCACAATTGCATGCACAGTTTCCGAGATAAAACGGAAAAATTTCGTGAAAATATTGCAAGTTTATTTCGAAACTATTAGCGCTAGAATGTTATCATTGCATGTACTTCACACCGAGTTACTTGACACTACAATACGCCAACAGTTTCACAATTGCATGCACAGTTTCCGAGATAAAACGGAAAAATTTCGTGAAAATATTGCAAGTTTATTTCGAAACTATTAGCGCTAGAATGTTATCATTGCATGTACTTCACACCGAGTTACTTGACACTACAATACGCCAACAGTTTCACAATTGCATGCACAGTTTCCGAGATAAAACGGAAAAATTTCGTGAAAATATTGCAAGTTTATTTCGAAACTATTAGCGCTAGAATGTTATCATTGCATGTACTTCACACCGAGTTACTTGACACTACAATACGCCAACAGTTTCACAATTGCATGCACAGTTTCCGAGATAAAACGGAAAAATTTCGTGAAAATATTGCAAGTTTATTTCGAAACTATTAGCGCTAGAATGTTATCATTGCATGTACTTCACACCGAGTTACTTGACACTACAATACGCCAACAGTTTCACAATTGCATGCACAGTTTCCGAGATAAAACGGAAAAATTTCGTGAAAATATTGCAAGTTTATTTCGAAACTATTAGCGCTAGAATGTTATCATTGCATGTACTTCACACCGAGTTACTTGACACTACAATACGCCAACAGTTTCACAATTGCATGCACAGTTTCCGAGATAAAACGGAAAAATTTCGTGAAAATATTGCAAGTTTATTTCGAAACTATTAGCGCTAGAATGTTATCATTGCATGTACTTCACACCGAGTTACTTGACACTACAATACGCCAACAGTTTCACAATTGCATGCACAGTTTCCGAGATAAAACGGAAAAATTTCGTGAAAATATTGCAAGTTTATTTCGAAACTATTAGCGCTAGAATGTTATCATTGCATGTACTTCACACCGAGTTACTTGACACTACAATACGCCAACAGTTTCACAATTGCATGCACAGTTTCCGAGATAAAACGGAAAAATTTCGTGAAAATATTGCAAGTTTATTTCGAAACTATTAGCGCTAGAATGTTATCATTGCATGTACTTCACACCGAGTTACTCGACACTACAATACGCCAACAGTTTCACAATTGCATGCACAGTTTCCGAGATAAAACGGAAAAATTTCGTGAAAATATTGCAAGTTTATTTCGAAACTATTAGCGCTAGAATGTTATCATTGCATGTACTTCACACCGAGTTACTCGACACTACAATACGCCAACAGTTTCACAATTGCATGCACAGTTTCCGAGATAAAACGGAAAAATTTCGTGAAAATATTGCAAGTTTATTTCGAAACTATTAGCGCTAGAATGTTATCATTGCATGTACTTCACACCGAGTTACTCGACACTACAATACGCCAACAGTTTCACAATTGCATGCACAGTTTCCGAGATAAAACGGAAAAATTTCGTGAAAATATTGCAAGTTTATTTCGAAACTATTAGCGCTAGAATGTTATCATTGCATGTACTTCACACCGAGTTACTTGACACTACAATACGCCAACAGTTTCACAATTGCATGCACAGTTTCCGAGATAAAACGGAAAAATTTCGTGAAAATATTGCAAGTTTATTTCGAAACTATTAGCGCTAGAATGTTATCATTGCATGTACTTCACACCGAGTTACTTGACACTACAATACGCCAACAGTTTCACAATTGCATGCACAGTTTCCGAGATAAAACGGAAAAATTTCGTGAAAATATTGCAAGTTTATTTCGAAACTATTAGCGCTAGAATGTTATCATTGCATGTACTTCACACCGAGTTACTTGACACTACAATACGCCAACAGTTTCACAATTGCATGCACAGTTTCCGAGATAAAACGGAAAAATTTCGTGAAAATATTGCAAGTTTATTTCGAAACTATTAGCGCTAGAATGTTATCATTGCATGTACTTCACACCGAGTTACTTGACACTACAATACGCCAACAGTTTCACAATTGCATGCACAGTTTCCGAGATAAAACGGAAAAATTTCGTGAAAATATTGCAAGTTTATTTCGAAACTATTAGCGCTAGAATGTTATCATTGCATGTACTTCACACCGAGTTACTTGACACTACAATACGCCAACAGTTTCACAATTGCATGCACAGTTTCCGAGATAAAACGGAAAAATTTCGTGAAAATATTGCAAGTTTATTTCGAAACTATTAGCGCTAGAATGTTATCATTGCATGTACTTCACACCGAGTTACTTGACACTACAATACGCCAACAGTTTCACAATTGCATGCACAGTTTCCGAGATAAAACGGAAAAATTTCGTGAAAATATTGCAAGTTTATTTCGAAACTATTAGCGCTAGAATGTTATCATTGCATGTACTTCACACCGAGTTACTTGACACTACAATACGCCAACAGTTTCACAATTGCATGCACAGTTTCCGAGATAAAACGGAAAAATTTCGTGAAAATATTGCAAGTTTATTTCGAAACTATTAGCGCTAGAATGTTATCATTGCATGTACTTCACACCGAGTTACTTGACACTACAATACGCCAACAGTTTCACAATTGCATGCACAGTTTCCGAGATAAAACGGAAAAATTTCGTGAAAATATTGCAAGTTTATTTCGAAACTATTAGCGCTAGAATGTTATCATTGCATGTACTTCACACCGAGTTACTTGACACTACAATACGCCAACAGTTTCACAATTGCATGCACAGTTTCCGAGATAAAACGGAAAAATTTCGTGAAAATATTGCAAGTTTATTTCGAAACTATTAGCGCTAGAATGTTATCATTGCATGTACTTCACACCGAGTTACTTGACACTACAATACGCCAACAGTTTCACAATTGCATGCACAGTTTCCGAGATAAAACGGAAAAATTTCGTGAAAATATTGCAAGTTTATTTCGAAACTATTAGCGCTAGAATGTTATCATTGCATGTACTTCACACCGAGTTACTTGACACTACAATACGCCAACAGTTTCACAATTGCATGCACAGTTTCCGAGATAAAACGGAAAAATTTCGTGAAAATATTGCAAGTTTATTTCGAAACTATTAGCGCTAGAATGTTATCATTGCATGTACTTCACACCGAGTTACTTGACACTACAATACGCCAACAGTTTCACAATTGCATGCACAGTTTCCGAGATAAAACGGAAAAATTTCGTGAAAATATTGCAAGTTTATTTCGAAACTATTAGCGCTAGAATGTTATCATTGCATGTACTTCACACCGAGTTACTTGACACTACAATACGCCAACAGTTTCACAATTGCATGCACAGTTTCCGAGATAAAACGGAAAAATTTCGTGAAAATATTGCAAGTTTATTTCGAAACTATTAGCGCTAGAATGTTATCATTGCATGTACTTCACACCGAGTTACTTGACACTACAATACGCCAACAGTTTCACAATTGCATGCACAGTTTCCGAGATAAAACGGAAAAATTTCGTGAAAATATTGCAAGTTTATTTCGAAACTATTAGCGCTAGAATGTTATCATTGCATGTACTTCACACCGAGTTACTCGACACTACAATACGCCAACAGTTTCACAATTGCATGCACAGTTTCCGAGATAAAACGGAAAAATTTCGTGAAAATATTGCAAGTTTATTTCGAAACTATTAGCGCTAGAATGTTATCATTGCATGTACTTCACACCGAGTTACTCGACACTACAATACGCCAACAGTTTCACAATTGCATGCACAGTTTCCGAGATAAAACGGAAAAATTTCGTGAAAATATTGCAAGTTTATTTCGAAACTATTAGCGCTAGAATGTTATCATTGCATGTACTTCACACCGAGTTACTTGACACTACAATACGCCAACAGTTTCACAATTGCATGCACAGTTTCCGAGATAAAACGGAAAAATTTCGTGAAAATATTGCAAGTTTATTTCGAAACTATTAGCGCTAGAATGTTATCATTGCATGTACTTCACACCGAGTTACTTGACACTACAATACGCCAACAGTTTCACAATTGCATGCACAGTTTCCGAGATAAAACGGAAAAATTTCGTGAAAATATTGCAAGTTTATTTCGAAACTATTAGCGCTAGAATGTTATCATTGCATGTACTTCACACCGAGTTACTTGACACTACAATACGCCAACAGTTTCACAATTGCATGCACAGTTTCCGAGATAAAACGGAAAAATTTCGTGAAAATATTGCAAGTTTATTTCGAAACTATTAGCGCTAGAATGTTATCATTGCATGTACTTCACACCGAGTTACTCGACACTACAATACGCCAACAGTTTCACAATTGCATGCACAGTTTCCGAGATAAAACGGAAAAATTTCGTGAAAATATTGCAAGTTTATTTCGAAACTATTAGCGCTAGAATGTTATCATTGCATGTACTTCACACCGAGTTACTCGACACTACAATACGCCAACAGTTTCACAATTGCATGCACAGTTTCCGAGATAAAACGGAAAAATTTCGTGAAAATATTGCAAGTTTATTTCGAAACTATTAGCGCTAGAATGTTATCATTGCATGTACTTCACACCGAGTTACTTGACACTACAATACGCCAACAGTTTCACAATTGCATGCACAGTTTCCGAGATAAAACGGAAAAATTTCGTGAAAATATTGCAAGTTTATTTCGAAACTATTAGCGCTAGAATGTTATCATTGCATGTACTTCACACCGAGTTACTTGACACTACAATACGCCAACAGTTTCACAATTGCATGCACAGTTTCCGAGATAAAACGGAAAAATTTCGTGAAAATATTGCAAGTTTATTTCGAAACTATTAGCGCTAGAATGTTATCATTGCATGTACTTCACACCGAGTTACTTGACACTACAATACGCCAACAGTTTCACAATTGCATGCACAGTTTCCGAGATAAAACGGAAAAATTTCGTGAAAATATTGCAAGTTTATTTCGAAACTATTAGCGCTAGAATGTTATCATTGCATGTACTTCACACCGAGTTACTTGACACTACAATACGCCAACAGTTTCACAATTGCATGCACAGTTTCCGAGATAAAACGGAAAAATTTCGTGAAAATATTGCAAGTTTATTTCGAAACTATTAGCGCTAGAATGTTATCATTGCATGTACTTCACACCGAGTTACTTGACACTACAATACGCCAACAGTTTCACAATTGCATGCACAGTTTCCGAGATAAAACGGAAAAATTTCGTGAAAATATTGCAAGTTTATTTCGAAACTATTAGCGCTAGAATGTTATCATTGCATGTACTTCACACCGAGTTACTTGACACTACAATACGCCAACAGTTTCACAATTGCATGCACAGTTTCCGAGATAAAACGGAAAAATTTCGTGAAAATATTGCAAGTTTATTTCGAAACTATTAGCGCTAGAATGTTATCATTGCATGTACTTCACACCGAGTTACTTGACACTACAATACGCCAACAGTTTCACAATTGCATGCACAGTTTCCGAGATAAAACGGAAAAATTTCGTGAAAATATTGCAAGTTTATTTCGAAACTATTAGCGCTAGAATGTTATCATTGCATGTACTTCACACCGAGTTACTTGACACTACAATACGCCAACAGTTTCACAATTGCATGCACAGTTTCCGAGATAAAACGGAAAAATTTCGTGAAAATATTGCAAGTTTATTTCGAAACTATTAGCGCTAGAATGTTACCATTGCATGTACTTCACACCGAGTTACTCGACACTACAATACGCCAACAGTTTCACAATTGCATGCACAGTTTCCGAGATAAAACGGAAAAATTTCGTGAAAATATTGCAAGTTTATTTCGAAACTATTAGCGCTAGAATGTTATCATTGCATGTACTTCACACCGAGTTACTTGACACTACAATACGCCAACAGTTTCACAATTGCATGCACAGTTTCCGAGATAAAACGGAAAAATTTCGAGAAAATATTGCAAGTTTATTTCGAAACTATTAGCGCTAGAATGTTATCATTGCATGCACTTCACACCGAGTTACTTGACACTACAATACGCCAACAGTTTCACAATTGCATGCACAGTTTCCGAGATAAAGCGGAAAAATTTCGTGAAAATATTGCAAGTTTATTTCGAAACTATTAGCGCTAGAATGTTATCATTGCATGTACTTCACACCGAGTTACTTGACACTACAATACGCCAACAGTTTCACAATTGCATGCACAGTTTCCGAGATAAAACGGAAAAATTTCGTGAAAATATTGCAAGTTTATTTCAAACTATTAGCGCTAGAATGTTATCATTGCATGTACTTCACACCGAGTTACTCGACACTACAATACGCCAACAGTTTCACAATTGCATGCACAGTTTCCGAGATAAAACGGAAAAATTTCGTGAAAATATTGCAAGTTTATTTCGAAACTATTAGCGCTAGAATGTTATCATTGCATGTACTTCACACCGAGTTACTCGACACTACAATACGCCAACAGTTTCACAATTGCATGCACAGTTTCCGAGATAAAACGGAAAAATTTCGTGAAAATATTGCAAGTTTATTTCGAAACTATTAGCGCTAGAATGTTATCATTGCATGTACTTCACACCGAGTTACTCGACACTACAATACGCCAACAGTTTCACAATTGCATGCACAGTTTCCGAGATAAAACGGAAAAATTTCGTGAAAATATTGCAAGTTTATTTCGAAACTATTAGCGCTAGAATGTTATCATTGCATGTACTTCACACCGAGTTACTCGACACTACAATACGCCAACAGTTTCACAATTGCATGCACAGTTTCCGAGATAAAACGGAAAAATTTCGTGAAAATATTGCAAGTTTATTTCGAAACTATTAGCGCTAGAATGTTATCATTGCATGTACTTCACACCGAGTTACTCGACACTACAATACGCCAACAGTTTCACAATTGCATGCACAGTTTCCGAGATAAAACGGAAAAATTTCGTGAAAATATTGCAAGTTTATTTCGAAACTATTAGCGCTAGAATGTTATCATTGCATGTACTTCACACCGAGTTACTCGACACTACAATACGCCAACAGTTTCACAATTGCATGCACAGTTTCCGAGATAAAACGGAAAAATTTCGTGAAAATATTGCAAGTTTATTTCGAAACTATTAGCGCTAGAATGTTATCATTGCATGTACTTCACACCGAGTTACTCGACACTACAATACGCCAACAGTTTCACAATTGCATGCACAGTTTCCGAGATAAAACGGAAAAATTTCGTGAAAATATTGCAAGTTTATTTCGAAACTATTAGCGCTAGAATGTTATCATTGCATGTACTTCACACCGAGTTACTCGACACTACAATACGCCAACAGTTTCACAATTGCATGCACAGTTTCCGAGATAAAACGGAAAAATTTCGTGAAAATATTGCAAGTTTATTTCGAAACTATTAGCGCTAGAATGTTATCATTGCATGTACTTCACACCGAGTTACTCGACACTACAATACGCCAACAGTTTCACAATTGCATGCACAGTTTCCGAGATAAAACGGAAAAATTTCGTGAAAATATTGCAAGTTTATTTCGAAACTATTAGCGCTAGAATGTTATCATTGCATGTACTTCACACCGAGTTACTCGACACTACAATACGCCAACAGTTTCACAATTGCATGCACAGTTTCCGAGATAAAACGGAAAAATTTCGTGAAAATATTGCAAGTTTATTTCGAAACTATTAGCGCTAGAATGTTATCATTGCATGTACTTCACACCGAGTTACTCGACACTACAATACGCCAACAGTTTCACAATTGCATGCACAGTTTCCGAGATAAAACGGAAAAATTTCGTGAAAATATTGCAAGTTTATTTCGAAACTATTAGCGCTAGAATGTTATCATTGCATGTACTTCACACCGAGTTACTCGACACTACAATACGCCAACAGTTTCACAATTGCATGCACAGTTTCCGAGATAAAACGGAAAAATTTCGTGAAAATATTGCAAGTTTATTTCGAAACTATTAGCGCTAGAATGTTATCATTGCATGTACTTCACACCGAGTTACTCGACACTACAATACGCCAACAGTTTCACAATTGCATGCACAGTTTCCGAGATAAAACGGAAAAATTTCGTGAAAATATTGCAAGTTTATTTCGAAACTATTAGCGCTAGAATGTTATCATTGCATGTACTTCACACCGAGTTACTCGACACTACAATACGCCAACAGTTTCACAATTGCATGCACAGTTTCCGAGATAAAACGGAAAAATTTCGTGAAAATATTGCAAGTTTATTTCGAAACTATTAGCGCTAGAATGTTATCATTGCATGTACTTCACACCGAGTTACTCGACACTACAATACGCCAACAGTTTCACAATTGCATGCACAGTTTCCGAGATAAAACGGAAAAATTTCGTGAAAATATTGCAAGTTTATTTCGAAACTATTAGCGCTAGAATGTTATCATTGCATGTACTTCACACCGAGTTACTCGACACTACAATACGCCAACAGTTTCACAATTGCATGCACAGTTTCCGAGATAAAACGGAAAAATTTCGTGAAAATATTGCAAGTTTATTTCGAAACTATTAGCGCTAGAATGTTATCATTGCATGTACTTCACACCGAGTTACTCGACACTACAATACGCCAACAGTTTCACAATTGCATGCACAGTTTCCGAGATAAAACGGAAAAATTTCGTGAAAATATTGCAAGTTTATTTCGAAACTATTAGCGCTAGAATGTTATCATTGCATGTACTTCACACCGAGTTACTCGACACTACAATACGCCAACAGTTTCACAATTGCATGCACAGTTTCCGAGATAAAACGGAAAAATTTCGTGAAAATATTGCAAGTTTATTTCGAAACTATTAGCGCTAGAATGTTATCATTGCATGTACTTCACACCGAGTTACTCGACACTACAATACGCCAACAGTTTCACAATTGCATGCACAGTTTCCGAGATAAAACGGAAAAATTTCGTGAAAATATTGCAAGTTTATTTCGAAACTATTAGCGCTAGAATGTTATCATTGCAATGTACTTCACACCGAGTTACTCGACACTACAATACGCCAACAGTTTCACAATTGCATGCACAGTTTCCGAGATAAAACGGAAAAATTTCGTGAAAATATTGCAAGTTTATTTCGAAACTATTAGCGCTAGAATGTTATCATTGCATGTACTTCACAAAGAGTTACTCGACACTACAATACGCCAACAGTTTCACAATTGCATGCACAGTTTCCGAGATAAAACGGAAAAATTTCGTGAAAATATTGCAAGTTTATTTCGAAACTATTAGCGCTAGAATGTTATCATTGCATGTACTTCACAAAGAGTTACTCGACACTACAATACGCCAACAGTTTCACAATTGCATGCACAGTTTCCGAGATAAAACGGAAAAATTTCGTGAAAATATTGCAAGTTTATTTCGAAACTATTAGCGCTAGAATGTTATCATTGCATGTACTTCACAACGAGTTACTCGACACTACAATACGCCAACAGTTTCACAATTGCATGCACAGTTTCCGAGATAAAACGGAAAAATTTCGTGAAAATATTGCAAGTTTATTTCGAAACTATTAGCGCTAGAATGTTATCATTGCATGTACTTCACAAAGAGTTACTCGACACTACAATACGCCAACAGTTTCACAATTGCATGCACAGTTTCCGAGATAAAACGGAAAAATTTCGTGAAAATATTGCAAGTTTATTTCGAAACTATTAGCGCTAGAATGTTATCATTGCATGTACTTCACACCGAGTTACTCGACACTACAATACGCCAACAGTTTCACAATTGCATGCACAGTTTCCGAGATAAAACGGAAAAATTTCGTGAAAATATTGCAAGTTTATTTCGAAACTATTAGCGCTAGAATGTTATCATTGCATGTACTTCACAAAGAGTTACTCGACACTACAATACGCCAACAGTTTCACAATTGCATGCACAGTTTCCGAGATAAAACGGAAAAATTTCGTGAAAATATTGCAAGTTTATTTCGAAACTATTAGCGCTAGAATGTTATCATTGCATGTACTTCACAAAGAGTTACTCGACACTACAATACGCCAACAGTTTCACAATTGCATGCACAGTTTCCGAGATAAAACGGAAAAATTTCGTGAAAATATTGCAAGTTTATTTCGAAACTATTAGCGCTAGAATGTTATCATTGCATGTACTTCACAAAGAGTTACTCGACACTACAATACGCCAACAGTTTCACAATTGCATGCACAGTTTCCGAGATAAAACGGAAAAATTTCGTGAAAATATTGCAAGTTTATTTCGAAACTATTAGCGCTAGAATGTTATCATTGCATGTACTTCACAAAGAGTTACTCGACACTACAATACGCCAACAGTTTCACAATTGCATGCACAGTTTCCGAGATAAAACGGAAAAATTTCGTGAAAATATTGCAAGTTTATTTCGAAACTATTAGCGCTAGAATGTTATCATTGCATGTACTTCACAAAGAGTTACTCGACACTACAATACGCCAACAGTTTCACAATTGCATGCACAGTTTCCGAGATAAAACGGAAAAATTTCGTGAAAATATTGCAAGTTTATTTCGAAACTATTAGCGCTAGAATGTTATCATTGCATGTACTTCACACCGAGTTACTCGACACTACAATACGCCAACAGTTTCACAATTGCATGCACAGTTTCCGAGATAAAACGGAAAAATTTCGTGAAAATATTGCAAGTTTATTTCGAAACTATTAGCGCTAGAATGTTATCATTGCATGTACTTCACAAAGAGTTACTCGACACTACAATACGCCAACAGTTTCAGAATTGCATGCACAGTTTCCGAGATAAAACGGAAAAATTTCGTGAAAATATTGCAAGTTTATTTCGAAACTATTAGCGCTAGAATGTTATCATTGCATGTACTTCACAAAGAGTTACTCGACACTACAATACGCCAACAGTTTCACAATTGCATGCACAGTTTCCGAGATAAAACGGAAAAATTTCGTGAAAATATTGCAAGTTTATTTCGAAACTATTAGCGCTAGAATGTTATCATTGCATGTACTTCACAAAGAGTTACTCGACACTACAATACGCCAACAGTTTCACAATTGCATGCACAGTTTCCGAGATAAAACGGCAAAATTTCGTGAAAATATTGCAAGTTTATTTCGAAACTATTAGCGCTAGAATGTTATCATTGCATGTACTTCACACCGAGTTACTCGACACTACAATACGCCAACAGTTTCTCAATTGCATGCACAGTTTCCGAGATAAAACGGAAAAATTTCGTGAAAATATTGCAAGTTTATTTCGAAACTATTAGCGCTAGAATGTTATCATTGCATGTACTTCACAAAGAGTTACTCGACACTACAATACGCCAACAGTTTCACAATTGCATGCACAGTTTCCGAGATAAAACGGAAAAATTTCGTGAAAATATTGCAAGTTTATTTCGAAACTATTAGCGCTAGAATGTTATCATTGCATGTACTTCACAAAGAGTTACTCGACACTACAATACGCCAACAGTTTCACAATTGCATGCACAGTTTCCGAGATAAAACGGGAAAATTTCGTGAAAATATTGCAAGTTTATTTCGAAACTATTAGCGCTAGAATGTTATCATTGCATGTACTTCACAAAGAGTTACCCGACACTACAATACGCCAACAGTTTCACAATTGCATGCACAGTTTCCGAGATAAAACGGAAAAATTTCGTGAAAATATTGCAAGTTTATTTCGAAACTATTAGCGCTAGAATGTTATCATTGCATGTACTTCACAAAGAGTTACTCGACACTACAATACGCCAACAGTTTCACAATTGCATGCACAGTTTCCGAGATAAAACGGAAAAATTTCGTGAAAATATTGCAAGTTTATTTCGAAACTATTAGCGCTAGAATGTTATCATTGCATGTACTTCACAAAGAGTTACTCGACACTACAATACGCCAACAGTTTCACAATTGCATGCACAGTTTCCGAGATAAAACGGAAAAATTTCGTGAAAATATTGCAAGTTTATTTCGAAACTATTAGCGCTAGAATGTTATCATTGCATGTACTTCACAAAGAGTTACTCGACACTACAATACGCCAACAGTTTCTCAATTGCATGCACAGTTTCCGAGATAAAACGGAAAAATTTCGTGAAAATATTGCAAGTTTATTTCGAAACTATTAGCGCTAGAATGTTATCATTGCATGTACTTCACAAAGAGTTACTCGACACTACAATACGCCAACAGTTTCACAATTGCATGCACAGTTTCCGAGATAAAACGGAAAAATTTCGTGAAAATATTGCAAGTTTATTTCGAAACTATTAGCGCTAGAATGTTATCATTGCATGTACTTCACAAAGAGTTAGTCGACACTACAATACGCCAACAGTTTCACAATTGCATGCACAGTTTCCGAGATAAAACGGAAAAATTTCGTGAAAATATTGCAAGTTTATTTCGAAACTATTAGCGCTAGAATGTTATCATTGCATGTACTTCACAAAGAGTTACTCGACACTATAATACGCCAACAGTTTCACAATTGCATGCACAGTTTCCGAGATAAAACGGAAAAATTTCGTGAAAATATTGCAAGTTTATTTCGAAACTATTAGCGCTAGAATGTTATCATTGCATGTACTTCACAAAGAGTTACTCGACACTACAATACGCGAACAGTTTCACAATTGCATGCACAGTTTCCGAGATAAAACGGAAAAATTTCGTGAAAATATTGCAAGTTTATTTCGAAACTATTAGCGCTAGAATGTTATCATTGCATGTACTTCACAAAGAGTTACTCGACACTACAATACGCCAACAGTTTCACAATTGCATGCACAGTTTCCGAGATAAAACGGAAAAATTTCGTGAAAATATTGCAAGTTTATTTCGAAACTATTAGCGCTAGAATGTTATCATTGCATTTACTTCACAAAGAGTTACTCGACACTACAATACGCCAACAGTTTCACAATTGCATGCAGTTTCCGAGATAAAACGGAAAAATTTCGTGAAAATATTGCAAGTTTATTTCGAAACTATTAGCGCTAGAATGTTATCATTGCATGTACTTCACAAAGAGTTACTCGACACTACAATACGCCAACAGTTTCACAATTGCATGCACAGTTTCCGAGATAAAACGGAAAAATTTCGTGAAAATATTGCAAGTTTATTTCGAAACTATTAGCGCTAGAATGTTATCATTGCATGTACTTCACAAAGAGTTACTCGACACTACAATACGCCAACAGTTTCACAATTGCATGCACAGTTTCCGAGATAAAACGGAAAAATTTCGTGAAAATATTGCAAGTTTATTTCGAAACTATTAGCGCTAGAATGTTATCATTGCATGTACTTCACAAAGAGTTACTCGACACTACAATACGCCAACAGTTTCACAATTGCATGCACAGTTTCCGAGATAAAACGGAAAAATTTCGTGAAAATATTGCAAGTTTATTTCGAAACTATTAGCGCTAGAATGTTATCATTGCATGTACTTCACACCGAGTTACTCGACACTACAATACGCCAACAGTTTCTCAATTGCATGCACAGTTTCCGAGATAAAACGGAAAAATTTCGTCAAAATATTGCAAGTTTATTTCGAAACTATTAGCGCTAGAATGTTATCATTGCATGTACTTCACAAAGAGTTACTCGACACTACAATACGCCAACAGTTTCACAATTGCATGCACAGTTTCCGAGATAAAACGGAAAAATTTCGTGAAAATATTGCAAGTTTATTTCGAAACTATTAGCGCTAGAATGTTATCATTGCATGTACTTCACACCGAGTTACTCGACACTACAATACGCCAACAGTTTCTCAATTGCATGCACAGTTTCCGAGATAAAACGGAAAAATTTCGTGAAAATATTGCAAGTTTATTTCGAAACTATTAGCGCTAGAATGTTATCATTGCATGTACTTCACAAAGAGTTACTCGACACTACAATACGCCAACAGTTTCACAATTGCATGCACAGTTTCCGAGATAAAACGGAAAAATTTCGTGAAAATATTGCAAGTTTATTTCGAAACTATTAGCGCTAGAATGTTATCATTGCATGTACTTCACAAAGAGTTACTCGACACTACAATACGCCAACAGTTTCACAATTGCATGCACAGTTTCCGAGATAAAACGGAAAAATTTCGTGAAAATATTGCAAGTTTATTTCGAAACTATTAGCGCTAGAATGTTATCATTGCATGTACTTCACAAAGAGTTACTCGACACTACAATACGCCAACAGTTTCACAATTGCATGCACAGTTTCCGAGATAAAACGGAAAAATTTCGTGAAAATATTGCAAGTTTATTTCGAAACTATTAGCGCTAGAATGTTATCATTGCATGTACTTCACAAAGAGTTACTCGACACTACAATACGCCAACAGTTTCACAATTGCATGCACAGTTTCCGAGATAAAACGGAAAAATTTCGTGAAAATATTGCAAGTTTATTTCGAAACTATTAGCGCTAGAATGTTATCATTGCATGTACTTCACAAAGAGTTACTCGACACTACAATACGCCAACAGTTTCACAATTGCATGCACAGTTTCCGAGATAAAACGGAAAAATTTCGTGAAAATATTGCAAGTTTATTTCGAAACTATTAGCGCTAGAATGTTATCATTGCATGTACTTCACAAAGAGTTACTCGACACTACAATACGCCAACAGTTTCACAATTGCATGCACAGTTTCCGAGATAAAACGGAAAAATTTCGTGAAAATATTGCAAGTTTATTTCGAAACTATTAGCGCTAGAATGTTATCATTGCATGTACTTCACACCGAGTTACTCGACACTACAATACGCCAACAGTTTCACAATTGCATGCACAGTTTCCGAGATAAAACGGAAAAATTTCGTGAAAATATTGCAAGTTTATTTCGAAACTATTAGCGCTAGAATGTTATCATTGCATGTACTTCACAAAGAGTTACTCGACACTACAATACGCCAACAGTTTCACAATTGCATGCACAGTTTCCGAGATAAAACGGAAAAATTTCGTGAAAATATTGCAAGTTTATTTCGAAACTATTAGCGCTAGAATGTTATCATTGCATGTACTTCACAAAGAGTTACTCGACACTACAATACGCCAACAGTTTCACAATTGCATGCACAGTTTCCGAGATAAAACGGAAAAATTTCGTGAAAATATTGCAAGTTTATTTCGAAACTATTAGCGCTAGAATGTTATCATTGCATGTACTTCACACCGAGTTACTCGACACTACAATACGCCAACAGTTTCACAATTGCATGCACAGTTTCCGAGATAAAACGGAAAAATTTCGTGAAAATATTGCAAGTTTATTTCGAAACTATTAGCGCTAGAATGTTATCATTGCATGTACTTCACAAAGAGTTACTCGACACTACAATACGCCAACAGTTTCACAATTGCATGCACAGTTTCCGAGATAAAACGGAAAAATTTCGTGAAAATATTGCAAGTTTATTTCGAAACTATTAGCGCTAGAATGTTATCATTGCATGTACTTCACAAAGAGTTACTCGACACTACAATACGCCAACAGTTTCACAATTGCATGCACAGTTTCCGAGATAAAACGGAAAAATTTCGTGAAAATATTGCAAGTTTATTTCGAAACTATTAGCGCTAGAATGTTATCATTGCATGTACTTCACAAAGAGTTACTCGACACTACAATACGCCAACAGTTTCACAATTGCATGCACAGTTTCCGAGATAAAACGGAAAAATTTCGTGAAAATATTGCAAGTTTATTTCGAAACTATTAGCGCTAGAATGTTATCATTGCATGTACTTCACAAAGAGTTACTCGACACTACAATACGCCAACAGTTTCACAATTGCATGCACAGTTTCCGAGATAAAACGGAAAAATTTCGTGAAAATATTGCAAGTTTATTTCGAAACTATTAGCGCTAGAATGTTATCATTGCATGTACTTCACAAAGAGTTACTCGACACTACAATACGCCAACAGTTTCACAATTGCATGCACAGTTTCCGAGATAAAACGGAAAAATTTCGAGAAAATATTGCAAGTTTATTTCGAAACTATTAGCGCTAGAATGTTATCATTGCATGTACTTCACAAAGAGTTACTCGACACTACAATACGCCAACAGTTTCACAATTGCATGCACAGTTTCCGAGATAAAACGGAAAAATTTCGTGAAAATATTGCAAGTTTATTTCGAAACTATTAGCGCTAGAATGTTATCATTGCATGTACTTCACAAAGAGTTACTCGACACTACAATACGCCAACAGTTTCACAATTGCATGCACAGTTTCCGAGATAAAACGGAAAAATTTCGTGAAAATATTGCAAGTTTATTTCGAAACTATTAGCGCTAGAATGTTATCATTGCATGTACTTCACAAAGAGTTACTCGACACTACAATACGCCAACAGTTTCACAATTGCATGCACAGTTTCCGAGATAAAACGGAAAAATTTCGTGAAAATATTGCAAGTTTATTTCGAAACTATTAGCGCTAGAATGTTATCATTGCATGTACTTCACAAAGAGTTACTCGACACTACAATACGCCAACAGTTTCACAATTGCATGCACAGTTTCCGAGATAAAACGGAAAAATTTCGTGAAAATATTGCAAGTTTATTTCGAAACTATTAGCGCTAGAATGTTATCATTGCATGTACTTCACAAAGAGTTACTCGACACTACAATACGCCAACAGTTTCACAATTGCATGCACAGTTTCCGAGATAAAACGGAAAAATTTCGTGAAAATATTGCAAGTTTATTTCGAAACTATTAGCGCTAGAATGTTATCATTGCATGTACTTCACAAAGAGTTACTCGACACTACAATACGCCAACAGTTTCACAATTGCATGCACAGTTTCCGAGATAAAACGGAAAAATTTCGTGAAAATATTGCAAGTTTATTTCGAAACTATTAGCGCTAGAATGTTATCATTGCATGTACTTCACACCGAGTTACTCGACACTACAATACGCCAACAGTTTCACAATTGCATGCACAGTTTCCGAGATAAAACGGAAAAATTTCGTGAAAATATTGCAAGTTTATTTCGAAACTATTAGCGCTAGAATGTTATCATTGCATGTACTTCACAAAGAGTTACTCGACACTACAATACGCCAACAGTTTCACAATTGCATGCACAGTTTCCGAGATAAAACGGAAAAATTTCGTGAAAATATTGCAAGTTTATTTCGAAACTATTAGCGCTAGAATGTTATCATTGCATGTACTTCACACCGAGTTACTCGACACTACAATACGCCAACAGTTTCACAATTGCATGCACAGTTTCCGAGATAAAACGGAAAAATTTCGTGAAAATATTGCAAGTTTATTTCGAAACTATTAGCGCTAGAATGTTATCATTGCATGTACTTCACACCGAGTTACTCGACACTACAATACGCCAACAGTTTCACAATTGCATGCACAGTTTCCGAGATAAAACGGAAAAATTTCGTGAAAATATTGCAAGTTTATTTCGAAACTATTAGCGCTAGAATGTTATCATTGCATGTACTTCACAAAGAGTTACTCGACACTACAATACGCCAACAGTTTCACAATTGCATGCACAGTTTCCGAGATAAAACGGAAAAATTTCGTGAAAATATTGCAAGTTTATTTCGAAACTATTAGCGCTAGAATGTTATCATTGCATGTACTTCACACCGAGTTACTCGACACTACAATACGCCAACAGTTTCACAATTGCATGCACAGTTTCCGAGATAAAACGGAAAAATTTCGTGAAAATATTGCAAGTTTATTTCGAAACTATTAGCGCTAGAATGTTATCATTGCATGTACTTCACAACGAGTTACTCGACACTACAATACGCCAACAGTTTCACAATTGCATGCACAGTTTCCGAGATAAAACGGAAAAATTTCGTGAAAATATTGCAAGTTTATTTCGAAACTATTAGCGCTAGAATGTTATCATTGCATGTACTTCACACCGAGTTACTCGACACTACAATACGCCAACAGTTTCACAATTGCATGCACAGTTTCCGAGATAAAACGGAAAAATTTCGTGAAAATATTGCAAGTTTATTTCGAAACTATTAGCGCTAGAATGTTATCATTGCATGTACTTCACACCGAGTTACTCGACACTACAATACGCCAACAGTTTCACAATTGCATGCACAGTTTCCGAGATAAAACGGAAAAATTTCGTGAAAATATTGCAAGTTTATTTCGAAACTATTAGCGCTAGAATGTTATCATTGCATGTACTTCACACCGAGTTACTCGACACTACAATACGCCAACAGTTTCACAATTGCATGCACAGTTTCCGAGATAAAACGGAAAAATTTCGTGAAAATATTGCAAGTTTATTTCGAAACTATTAGCGCTAGAATGTTATCATTGCATGTACTTCACACCGAGTTACTCGACACTACAATACGCCAACAGTTTCACAATTGCATGCACAGTTTCCGAGATAAAACGGAAAAATTTCGTGAAAATATTGCAAGTTTATTTCGAAACTATTAGCGCTAGAATGTTATCATTGCATGTACTTCACACCGAGTTACTCGACACTACAATACGCCAACAGTTTCACAATTGCATGCACAGTTTCCGAGATAAAACGGAAAAATTTCGTGAAAATATTGCAAGTTTATTTCGAAACTATTAGCGCTAGAATGTTATCATTGCATGTACTTCACACCGAGTTACTCGACACTACAATACGCCAACAGTTTCACAATTGCATGCACAGTTTCCGAGATAAAACGGAAAAATTTCGTGAAAATATTGCAAGTTTATTTCGAAACTATTAGCGCTAGAATGTTATCATTGCATGTACTTCACACCGAGTTACTCGACACTACAATACGCCAACAGTTTCACAATTGCATGCACAGTTTCCGAGATAAAACGGAAAAATTTCGTGAAAATATTGCAAGTTTATTTCGAAACTATTAGCGCTAGAATGTTATCATTGCATGTACTTCACACCGAGTTACTCGACACTACAATACGCCAACAGTTTCACAATTGCATGCACAGTTTCCGAGATAAAACGGAAAAATTTCGTGAAAATATTGCAAGTTTATTTCGAAACTATTAGCGCTAGAATGTTATCATTGCATGTACTTCACACCGAGTTACTCGACACTACAATACGCCAACAGTTTCACAATTGCATGCACAGTTTCCGAGATAAAACGGAAAAATTTCGTGAAAATATTGCAAGTTTATTTCGAAACTATTAGCGCTAGAATGTTATCATTGCATGTACTTCACACCGAGTTACTCGACACTACAATACGCCAACAGTTTCACAATTGCATGCACAGTTTCCGAGATAAAACGGAAAAATTTCGTGAAAATATTGCAAGTTTATTTCGAAACTATTAGCGCTAGAATGTTATCATTGCATGTACTTCACACCGAGTTACTCGACACTACAATACGCCAACAGTTTCACAATTGCATGCACAGTTTCCGAGATAAAACGGAAAAATTTCGTGAAAATATTGCAAGTTTATTTCGAAACTATTAGCGCTAGAATGTTATCATTGCATGTACTTCACACCGAGTTACTCGACACTACAATACGCCAACAGTTTCACAATTGCATGCACAGTTTCCGAGATAAAACGGAAAAATTTCGTGAAAATATTGCAAGTTTATTTCGAAACTATTAGCGCTAGAATGTTATCATTGCATGTACTTCACACCGAGTTACTCGACACTACAATACGCCAACAGTTTCACAATTGCATGCACAGTTTCCGAGATAAAACGGAAAAATTTCGTGAAAATATTGCAAGTTTATTTCGAAACTATTAGCGCTAGAATGTTATCATTGCATGTACTTCACACCGAGTTACTCGACACTACAATACGCCAACAGTTTCACAATTGCATGCACAGTTTCCGAGATAAAACGGAAAAATTTCGTGAAAATATTGCAAGTTTATTTCGAAACTATTAGCGCTAGAATGTTATCATTGCATGTACTTCACACCGAGTTACTCGACACTACAATACGCCAACAGTTTCACAATTGCATGCACAGTTTCCGAGATAAAACGGAAAAATTTCGTGAAAATATTGCAAGTTTATTTCGAAACTATTAGCGCTAGAATGTTATCATTGCATGTACTTCACACCGAGTTACTCGACACTACAATACGCCAACAGTTTCACAATTGCATGCACAGTTTCCGAGATAAAACGGAAAAATTTCGTGAAAATATTGCAAGTTTATTTCGAAACTATTAGCGCTAGAATGTTATCATTGCATGTACTTCACACCGAGTTACTCGACACTACAATACGCCAACAGTTTCACAATTGCATGCACAGTTTCCGAGATAAAACGGAAAAATTTCGTGAAAATATTGCAAGTTTATTTCGAAACTATTAGCGCTAGAATGTTATCATTGCATGTACTTCACACCGAGTTACTCGACACTACAATACGCCAACAGTTTCACAATTGCATGCACAGTTTCCGAGATAACACGGAAAAATTTCGTGAAAATATTGCAAGTTTATTTCGAAACTATTAGCGCTAGAATGTTATCATTGCATCTACTTCACACCGAGTTACTTGACACTACAATACGCCAACAGTTTCACAATTGCATGCACAGTCTCCGAGATAAAACGGAAAAATTTCGTGAAAATATTGCAAGTTTATTTCGAAACTATTAGCGCGAGAATGTTATCATTGCATGTACTTCACACCGAGTTACTCGACACTACAATACGCCAACAGTTTCACAATTGCATGCACAGTTTCCGAGATAAAACGGAAAAATTTCGTGAAAATATTGCAAGTTTATTTCGAAACTATTAGCGCTGGAATGTTATCATTGCATGTACTTCACACCGAGTTACTCGACACTACAATACGCCAACAGTTTCACAATTGCATGCACAGTTTCCGAGATAAAACGGAAAAATTTCGTGAAAATATTGCAAGTTTATTTCGAAACTATTAGCGCTAGAATGTTATCATTGCATGTACTTCACACCGAGTTACTCGACACTACAATACGCCAACAGTTTCACAATTGCATGCACAGTTTCCGAGATAAAACGAAAAATTTCGTGAAAATATTGCAAGTTTATTTCGAAACTATTAGCGCTAGAATGTTATCATTGCATGTACTTCACACCGAGTTACTCGACACTACAATACGCCAACAGTTTCACAATTGCATGCACAGTTTCCGAGATAAAACGGAAAAATTTCGTGAAAATATTGCAAGTTTATTTCGAAACTATTAGCGCTAGAATGTTATCATTGCATGTACTTCACACCGAGTTACTCGACACTACAATACGCCAACAGTTTCACAATTGCATGCACAGTTTCCGAGATAAAACGGAAAAATTTCGTGAAAATATTGCAAGTTTATTTCGAAACTATTAGCGCTAGAATGTTATCATTGCATGTACTTCACACCGAGTTACTCGACACTACAATACGCCAACAGTTTCACAATTGCATGCACAGTTTCCGAGATAAAACGGAAAAATTTCGTGAAAATATTGCAAGTTTATTTCGAAACTATTAGCGCTAGAATGTTATCATTGCATGTACTTCACACCGAGTTACTCGACACTACAATACGCCAACAGTTTCACAATTGCATGCACAGTTTCCGAGATAAAACGGAAAAATTTCGTGAAAATATTGCAAGTTTATTTCGAAACTATTAGCGCTAGAATGTTATCATTGCATGTACTTCACACCGAGTTACTCGACACTACAATACGCCAACAGTTTCACAATTGCATGCACAGTTTCCGAGATAAAACGGAAAAATTTCGTGAAAATATTGCAAGTTTATTTCGAAACTATTAGCGCTAGAATGTTATCATTGCATGTACTTCACACCGAGTTACTCGACACTACAATACGCCAACAGTTTCACAATTGCATGCACAGTTTCCGAGATAAAACGGAAAAATTTCGTGAAAATATTGCAAGTTTATTTCGAAACTATTAGCGCTAGAATGTTATCATTGCATGTACTTCACACCGAGTTACTCGACACTACAATACGCCAACAGTTTCACAATTGCATGCACAGTTTCCGAGATAAAACGGAAAAATTTCGTGAAAATATTGCAAGTTTATTTCGAAACTATTAGCGCTAGAATGTTATCATTGCATGTACTTCACACCGAGTTACTCGACACTACAATACGCCAACAGTTTCACAATTGCATGCACAGTTTCCGAGATAAAACGGAAAAATTTCGTGAAAATATTGCAAGTTTATTTCGAAACTATTAGCGCTAGAATGTTATCATTGCATGTACTTCACACCGAGTTACTCGACACTACAATACGCCAACAGTTTCACAATTGCATGCACAGTTTCCGAGATAAAACGGAAAAATTTCGTGAAAATATTGCAAGTTTATTTCGAAACTATTAGCGCTAGAATGTTATCATTGCATGTACTTCACACCGAGTTACTCGACACTACAATACGCCAACAGTTTCACAATTGCATGCACAGTTTCCGAGATAAAACGGAAAAATTTCGTGAAAATATTGCAAGTTTATTTCGAAACTATTAGCGCTAGAATGTTATCATTGCATGTACTTCACACCGAGTTACTCGACACTACAATACGCCAACAGTTTCACAATTGCATGCACAGTTTCCGAGATAAAACGGAAAAATTTCGTGAAAATATTGCAAGTTTATTTCGAAACTATTAGCGCTAGAATGTTATCATTGCATGTACTTCACACCGAGTTACTCGACACTACAATACGCCAACAGTTTCACAATTGCATGCACAGTTTCCGAGATAAAACGGAAAAATTTCGTGAAAATATTGCAAGTTTATTTCGAAACTATTAGCGCTAGAATGTTATCATTGCATGTACTTCACACCGAGTTACTCGACACTACAATACGCCAACAGTTTCACAATTGCATGCACAGTTTCCGAGATAAAACGGAAAAATTTCGTGAAAATATTGCAAGTTTATTTCGAAACTATTAGCGCTAGAATGTTATCATTGCATGTACTTCACACCGAGTTACTCGACACTACAATACGCCAACAGTTTCACAATTGCATGCACAGTTTCCGAGATAAAACGGAAAAATTTCGTGAAAATATTGCAAGTTTATTTCGAAACTATTAGCGCTAGAATGTTATCATTGCATGTACTTCACACCGAGTTACTCGACACTACAATACGCCAACAGTTTCACAATTGCATGCACAGTTTCCGAGATAAAACGGAAAAATTTCGTGAAAATATTGCAAGTTTATTTCGAAACTATTAGCGCTAGAATGTTATCATTGCATGTACTTCACACCGAGTTACTCGACACTACAATACGCCAACAGTTTCACAATTGCATGCACAGTTTCCGAGATAAAACGGAAAAATTTCGTGAAAATATTGCAAGTTTATTTCGAAACTATTAGCGCTAGAATGTTATCATTGCATGTACTTCACACCGAGTTACTCGACACTACAATACGCCAACAGTTTCACAATTGCATGCACAGTTTCCGAGATAAAACGGAAAAATTTCGTGAAAATATTGCAAGTTTATTTCGAAACTATTAGCGCTAGAATGTTATCATTGCATGTACTTCACACCGAGTTACTCGACACTACAATACGCCAACAGTTTCACAATTGCATGCACAGTTTCCGAGATAAAACGGAAAAATTTCGTGAAAATATTGCAAGTTTATTTCGAAACTATTAGCGCTAGAATGTTATCATTGCATGTACTTCACACCGAGTTACTCGACACTACAATACGCCAACAGTTTCACAATTGCATGCACAGTTTCCGAGATAAAACGGAAAAATTTCGTGAAAATATTGCAAGTTTATTTCGAAACTATTAGCGCTAGAATGTTATCATTGCATGTACTTCACACCGAGTTACTCGACACTACAATACGCCAACAGTTTCACAATTGCATGCACAGTTTCCGAGATAAAACGGAAAAATTTCGTGAAAATATTGCAAGTTTATTTCGAAACTATTAGCGCTAGAATGTTATCATTGCATGTACTTCACACCGAGTTACTCGACACTACAATACGCCAACAGTTTCACAATTGCATGCACAGTTTCCGAGATAAAACGGAAAAATTTCGTGAAAATATTGCAAGTTTATTTCGAAACTATTAGCGCTAGAATGTTATCATTGCATGTACTTCACACCGAGTTACTCGACACTACAATACGCCAACAGTTTCACAATTGCATGCACAGTTTCCGAGATAAAACGGAAAAATTTCGTGAAAATATTGCAAGTTTATTTCGAAACTATTAGCGCTAGAATGTTATCATTGCATGTACTTCACACCGAGTTACTCGACACTACAATACGCCAACAGTTTCACAATTGCATGCACAGTTTCCGAGATAAAACGGAAAAATTTCGTGAAAATATTGCAAGTTTATTTCGAAACTATTAGCGCTAGAATGTTATCATTGCATGTACTTCACACCGAGTTACTCGACACTACAATACGCCAACAGTTTCACAATTGCATGCACAGTTTCCGAGATAAAACGGAAAAATTTCGTGAAAATATTGCAAGTTTATTTCGAAACTATTAGCGCTAGAATGTTATCATTGCATGTACTTCACACCGAGTTACTCGACACTACAATACGCCAACAGTTTCACAATTGCATGCACAGTTTCCGAGATAAAACGGAAAAATTTCGTGAAAATATTGCAAGTTTATTTCGAAACTATTAGCGCTAGAATGTTATCATTGCATGTAC
The DNA here is from genome assembly GCA_963170755.1 of Amphimallon solstitiale. Lineage (NCBI taxonomy): Eukaryota > Metazoa > Arthropoda > Insecta > Coleoptera > Scarabaeidae > Amphimallon > Amphimallon solstitiale. The sequence continues at coordinate 135,915 of CAUJHA010000005.1, forward strand.
TTCACACCGAGTTACTCGACACTACAATACGCCAACAGTTTCACAATTGCATGCACAGTTTCCGAGATAAAACGGAAAAATTTCGTGAAAATATTGCAAGTTTATTTCGAAACTATTAGCGCTAGAATGTTATCATTGCATGTACTTCACACCGAGTTACTCGACACTACAATACGCCAACAGTTTCACAATTGCATGCACAGTTTCCGAGATAAAACGGAAAAATTTCGTGAAAATATTGCAAGTTTATTTCGAAACTATTAGCGCTAGAATGTTATCATTGCATGTACTTCACACCGAGTTACTCGACACTACAATACGCCAACAGTTTCACAATTGCATGCACAGTTTCCGAGATAAAACGGAAAAATTTCGTGAAAATATTGCAAGTTTATTTCGAAACTATTAGCGCTAGAATGTTATCATTGCATGTACTTCACACCGAGTTACTCGACACTACAATACGCCAACAGTTTCACAATTGCATGCACAGTTTCCGAGATAAAACGGAAAAATTTCGTGAAAATATTGCAAGTTTATTTCGAAACTATTAGCGCTAGAATGTTATCATTGCATGTACTTCACACCGAGTTACTCGACACTACAATACGCCAACAGTTTCACAATTGCATGCACAGTTTCCGAGATAAAACGGAAAAATTTCGTGAAAATATTGCAAGTTTATTTCGAAACTATTAGCGCTAGAATGTTATCATTGCATGTACTTCACACCGAGTTACTCGACACTACAATACGCCAACAGTTTCACAATTGCATGCACAGTTTCCGAGATAAAACGGAAAAATTTCGTGAAAATATTGCAAGTTTATTTCGAAACTATTAGCGCTAGAATGTTATCATTGCATGTACTTCACACCGAGTTACTCGACACTACAATACGCCAACAGTTTCACAATTGCATGCACAGTTTCCGAGATAAAACGGAAAAATTTCGTGAAAATATTGCAAGTTTATTTCGAAACTATTAGCGCTAGAATGTTATCATTGCATGTACTTCACACCGAGTTACTCGACACTACAATACGCCAACAGTTTCACAATTGCATGCACAGTTTCCGAGATAAAACGGAAAAATTTCGTGAAAATATTGCAAGTTTATTTCGAAACTATTAGCGCTAGAATGTTATCATTGCATGTACTTCACACCGAGTTACTCGACACTACAATACGCCAACAGTTTCACAATTGCATGCACAGTTTCCGAGATAAAACGGAAAAATTTCGTGAAAATATTGCAAGTTTATTTCGAAACTATTAGCGCTAGAATGTTATCATTGCATGTACTTCACACCGAGTTACTCGACACTACAATACGCCAACAGTTTCACAATTGCATGCACAGTTTCCGAGATAAAACGGAAAAATTTCGTGAAAATATTGCAAGTTTATTTCGAAACTATTAGCGCTAGAATGTTATCATTGCATGTACTTCACACCGAGTTACTCGACACTACAATACGCCAACAGTTTCACAATTGCATGCACAGTTTCCGAGATAAAACGGAAAAATTTCGTGAAAATATTGCAAGTTTATTTCGAAACTATTAGCGCTAGAATGTTATCATTGCATGTACTTCACACCGAGTTACTCGACACTACAATACGCCAACAGTTTCACAATTGCATGCACAGTTTCCGAGATAAAACGGAAAAATTTCGTGAAAATATTGCAAGTTTATTTCGAAACTATTAGCGCTAGAATGTTATCATTGATGTACTTCACACCGAGTTACTCGACACTACAATACGCCAACAGCTTTCACAATTGCATGCACAGTTTCCGAGATAAAACGGAAAAATTTCGTGAAAATATTGCAAGTTTATTTCGAAACTATTAGCGCTAGAATGTTATCATTGCATGTACTTCACACCGAGTTACTCGACACTACAATACGCCAACAGTTTCACAATTGCATGCACAGTTTCCGAGATAAAACGGAAAAATTTCGTGAAAATATTGCAAGTTTATTTCGAAACTATTAGCGCTAGAATGTTATCATTGCATGTACTTCACACCGAGTTACTCGACACTACAATACGCCAACAGTTTCACAATTGCATGCACAGTTTCCGAGATAAAACGGAAAAATTTCGTGAAAATATTGCAAGTTTATTTCGAAACTATTAGCGCTAGAATGTTATCATTGCATGTACTTCACACCGAGTTACTCGACACTACAATACGCCAACAGTTTCACAATTGCATGCACAGTTTCCGAGATAAAACGGAAAAATTTCGTGAAAATATTGCAAGTTTATTTCGAAACTATTAGCGCTAGAATGTTATCATTGCATGTACTTCACACCGAGTTACTCGACACTACAATACGCCAACAGTTTCACAATTGCATGCACAGTTTCCGAGATAAAACGGAAAAATTTCGTGAAAATATTGCAAGTTTATTTCGAAACTATTAGCGCTAGAATGTTATCATTGCATGTACTTCACACCGAGTTACTCGACACTACAATACGCCAACAGTTTCACAATTGCATGCACAGTTTCCGAGATAAAACGGAAAAATTTCGTGAAAATATTGCAAGTTTATTTCGAAACTATTAGCGCTAGAATGTTATCATTGCATGTACTTCACACCGAGTTACTCGACACTACAATACGCCAACAGTTTCACAATTGCATGCACAGTTTCCGAGATAAAACGGAAAAATTTCGTGAAAATATTGCAAGTTTATTTCGAAACTATTAGCGCTAGAATGTTATCATTGCATGTACTTCACACCGAGTTACTCGACACTACAATACGCCAACAGTTTCACAATTGCATGCACAGTTTCCGAGATAAAACGGAAAAATTTCGTGAAAATATTGCAAGTTTATTTCGAAACTATTAGCGCTAGAATGTTATCATTGCATGTACTTCACACCGAGTTACTCGACACTACAATACGCCAACAGTTTCACAATTGCATGCACAGTTTCCGAGATAAAACGGAAAAATTTCGTGAAAATATTGCAAGTTTATTTCGAAACTATTAGCGCTAGAATGTTATCATTGCATGTACTTCACACCGAGTTACTCGACACTACAATACGCCAACAGTTTCACAATTGCATGCACAGTTTCCGAGATAAAACGGAAAAATTTCGTGAAAATATTGCAAGTTTATTTCGAAACTATTAGCGCTAGAATGTTATCATTGCATGTACTTCACACCGAGTTACTCGACACTACAATACGCCAACAGTTTCACAATTGCATGCACAGTTTCCGAGATAAAACGGAAAAATTTCGTGAAAATATTGCAAGTTTATTTCGAAACTATTAGCGCTAGAATGTTATCATTGCATGTACTTCACACCGAGTTACTCGACACTACAATACGCCAACAGTTTCACAATTGCATGCACAGTTTCCGAGATAAAACGGAAAAATTTCGTGAAAATATTGCAAGTTTATTTCGAAACTATTAGCGCTAGAATGTTATCATTGCATGTACTTCACACCGAGTTACTCGACACTACAATACGCCAACAGTTTCACAATTGCATGCACAGTTTCCGAGATAAAACGGAAAAATTTCGTGAAAATATTGCAAGTTTATTTCGAAACTATTAGCGCTAGAATGTTATCATTGCATGTACTTCACACCGAGTTACTCGACACTACAATACGCCAACAGTTTCACAATTGCATGCACAGTTTCCGAGATAAAACGGAAAAATTTCGTGAAAATATTGCAAGTTTATTTCGAAACTATTAGCGCTAGAATGTTATCATTGCATGTACTTCACACCGAGTTACTCGACACTACAATACGCCAACAGTTTCACAATTGCATGCACAGTTTCCGAGATAAAACGGAAAAATTTCGTGAAAATATTGCAAGTTTATTTCGAAACTATTAGCGCTAGAATGTTATCATTGCATGTACTTCACACCGAGTTACTCGACACTACAATACGCCAACAGTTTCACAATTGCATGCACAGTTTCCGAGATAAAACGGAAAAATTTCGTGAAAATATTGCAAGTTTATTTCGAAACTATTAGCGCTAGAATGTTATCATTGCATGTACTTCACACCGAGTTACTCGACACTACAATACGCCAACAGTTTCACAATTGCATGCACAGTTTCCGAGATAAAACGGAAAAATTTCGTGAAAATATTGCAAGTTTATTTCGAAACTATTAGCGCTAGAATGTTATCATTGCATGTACTTCACACCGAGTTACTCGACACTACAATACGCCAACAGTTTCACAATTGCATGCACAGTTTCCGAGATAAAACGGAAAAATTTCGTGAAAATATTGCAAGTTTATTTCGAAACTATTAGCGCTAGAATGTTATCATTGCATGTACTTCACACCGAGTTACTTGACACTACAATACGCCAACAGTTTCACAATTGCATGCACAGTTTCCGAGATAAAACGGAAAAATTTCGTGAAAATATTGCAAGTTTATTTCGAAACTATTAGCGCTAGAATGTTATCATTGCATGTACTTCACACCGAGTTACTCGACACTACAATACGCCAACAGTTTCACAATTGCATGCACAGTTTCCGAGATAAAACGGAAAAATTTCGTGAAAATATTGCAAGTTTATTTCGAAACTATTAGCGCTAGAATGTTATCATTGCATGTACTTCACACCGAGTTACTCGACACTACAATACGCCAACAGTTTCACAATTGCATGCACAGTTTCCGAGATAAAACGGAAAAATTTCGTGAAAATATTGCAAGTTTATTTCGAAACTATTAGCGCTAGAATGTTATCATTGCATGTACTTCACACCGAGTTACTCGACACTACAATACGCCAACAGTTTCACAATTGCATGCACAGTTTCCGAGATAAAACGGAAAAATTTCGTGAAAATATTGCAAGTTTATTTCGAAACTATTAGCGCTAGAATGTTATCATTGCATGTACTTCACACCGAGTTACTCGACACTACAATACGCCAACAGTTTCACAATTGCATGCACAGTTTCCGAGATAAAACGGAAAAATTTCGTGAAAATATTGCAAGTTTATTTCGAAACTATTAGCGCTAGAATGTTATCATTGCATGTACTTCACACCGAGTTACTCGACACTACAATACGCCAACAGTTTCACAATTGCATGCACAGTTTCCGAGATAAAACGGAAAAATTTCGTGAAAATATTGCAAGTTTATTTCGAAACTATTAGCGCTAGAATGTTATCATTGCATGTACTTCACACCGAGTTACTCGACACTACAATACGCCAACAGTTTCACAATTGCATGCACAGTTTCCGAGATAAAACGGAAAAATTTCGTGAAAATATTGCAAGTTTATTTCGAAACTATTAGCGCTAGAATGTTATCATTGCATGTACTTCACACCGAGTTACTTGACACTACAATACGCCAACAGTTTCACAATTGCATGCACAGTTTCCGAGATAAAACGGAAAAATTTCGTGAAAATATTGCAAGTTTATTTCGAAACTATTAGCGCTAGAATGTTATCATTGCATGTACTTCACACCGAGTTACTTGACACTACAATACGCCAACAGTTTCACAATTGCATGCACAGTTTCCGAGATAAAACGGAAAAATTTCGTGAAAATATTGCAAGTTTATTTCGAAACTATTAGCGCTAGAATGTTATCATTGCATGTACTTCACACCGAGTTACTCGACACTACAATACGCCAACAGTTTCACAATTGCATGCACAGTTTCCGAGATAAAACGGAAAAATTTCGTGAAAATATTGCAAGTTTATTTCGAAACTATTAGCGCTAGAATGTTATCATTGCATGTACTTCACACCGAGTTACTCGACACTACAATACGCCAACAGTTTCACAATTGCATGCACAGTTTCCGAGATAAAACGGAAAAATTTCGTGAAAATATTGCAAGTTTATTTCGAAACTATTAGCGCTAGAATGTTATCATTGCATGTACTTCACACCGAGTTACTCGACACTACAATACGCCAACAGTTTCACAATTGCATGCACAGTTTCCGAGATAAAACGGAAAAATTTCGTGAAAATATTGCAAGTTTATTTCGAAACTATTAGCGCTAGAATGTTATCATTGCATGTACTTCACACCGAGTTACTCGACACTACAATACGCCAACAGTTTCACAATTGCATGCACAGTTTCCGAGATAAAACGGAAAAATTTCGTGAAAATATTGCAAGTTTATTTCGAAACTATTAGCGCTAGAATGTTATCATTGCATGTACTTCACACCGAGTTACTCGACACTACAATACGCCAACAGTTTCACAATTGCATGCACAGTTTCCGAGATAAAACGGAAAAATTTCGTGAAAATATTGCAAGTTTATTTCGAAACTATTAGCGCTAGAATGTTATCATTGCATGTACTTCACACCGAGTTACACGACACTACAATACGCCAACAGTTTCACAATTGCATGCACAGTTTCCGAGATAAAACGGAAAAATTTCGTGAAAATATTGCAAGTTTATTTCGAAACTATTAGCGCTAGAATGTTATCATTGCATGTACTTCACACCGAGTTACTCGACACTACAATACGCCAACAGTTTCACAATTGCATGCACAGTTTCCGAGATAAAACGGAAAAATTTCGTGAAAATATTGCAAGTTTATTTCGAAACTATTAGCGCTAGAATGTTATCATTGCATGTACTTCACACCGAGTTACTCGACACTACAATACGCCAACAGTTTCACAATTGCATGCACAGTTTCCGAGATAAAACGGAAAAATTTCGTGAAAATATTGCAAGTTTATTTCGAAACTATTAGCGCTAGAATGTTATCATTGCATGTACTTCACACCGAGTTACTCGACACTACAATACGCCAACAGTTTCACAATTGCATGCACAGTTTCCGAGATAAAACGGAAAAATTTCGTGAAAATATTGCAAGTTTATTTCGAAACTATTAGCGCTAGAATGTTATCATTGCATGTACTTCACACCGAGTTACTCGACACTACAATACGCCAACAGTTTCACAATTGCATGCACAGTTTCCGAGATAAAACGGAAAAATTTCGTGAAAATATTGCAAGTTTATTTCGAAACTATTAGCGCTAGAATGTTATCATTGCATGTACTTCACACCGAGTTACTCGACACTACAATACGCCAACAGTTTCACAATTGCATGCACAGTTTCCGAGATAAAACGGAAAAATTTCGTGAAAATATTGCAAGTTTATTTCGAAACTATTAGCGCTAGAATGTTATCATTGCATGTACTTCACACCGAGTTACTCGACACTACAATACGCCAACAGTTTCACAATTGCATGCACAGTTTCCGAGATAAAACGGAAAAATTTCGTGAAAATATTGCAAGTTTATTTCGAAACTATTAGCGCTAGAATGTTATCATTGCATGTACTTCACACCGAGTTACTCGACACTACAATACGCCAACAGTTTCACAATTGCATGCACAGTTTCCGAGATAAAACGGAAAAATTTCGTGAAAATATTGCAAGTTTATTTCGAAACTATTAGCGCTAGAATGTTATCATTGCATGTACTTCACACCGAGTTACTCGACACTACAATACGCCAACAGTTTCACAATTGCATGCACAGTTTCCGAGATAAAACGAAAAATTTCGTGAAAATATTACAAGTTTATTTCGAAACTATTAGCGCTAGAATGTTATCATTGCATGTACTTCACACCGAGTTACTCGACACTACAATACGCCAACAGTTTCACAATTGCATGCACAGTTTCCGAGATAAAACGGAAAAATTTCGTGAAAATATTGCAAGTTTATTTCGAAACTATTAGCGCTAGAATGTTATCATTGCATGTACTTCACACCGAGTTACTCGACACTACAATACGCCAACAGTTTCACAATTGCATGCACAGTTTCCGAGATAAAACGGAAAAATTTCGTGAAAATATTGCAAGTTTATTTCGAAACTATTAGCGCTAGAATGTTATCATTGCATGTACTTCACACCGAGTTACTCGACACTACAATACGCCAACAGTTTCACAATTGCATGCACAGTTTCCGAGATAAAACGGAAAAATTTCGTGAAAATATTGCAAGTTTATTTCGAAACTATTAGCGCTGGAATGTTATCATTGCATGTACTTCACACCGAGTTACTCGACACTACAATACGCCAACAGTTTCACAATTGCATGCACAGTTTCCGAGATAAAACGGAAAAATTTCGTGAAAATATTGCAAGTTTATTTCGAAACTATTAGCGCTAGAATGTTATCATTGCATGTACTTCACACCGAGTTACTCGACACTACAATACGCCAACAGTTTCACAATTGCATGCACAGTTTCCGAGATAAAACGGAAAAATTTCGTGAAAATATTGCAAGTTTATTTCGAAACTATTAGCGCTAGAATGTTATCATTGCATGTACTTCACATCGAGTTACTCGACACTACAATACGCCAACAGTTTCACAATTGCATGCACAGTTTCCGAGATAAAACGGAAAAATTTCGTGAAAATATTGCAAGTTTATTTCGAAACTATTAGCGCT
>CAUJHA010000006.1:0-184998 GCA_963170755.1 Amphimallon solstitiale
GTGCCAATCCGTCAGCAGACCATAGATGATAACACATTAAAATTTCTGATAGTTAATAATTCAGTGGCACCCAGACTGTATGGTTTGCCGAAAATCCATAAGGCAGATTACCCACTGCGTCCGGTAGTATCTTGTATAGGTTCGCCTGCCTATAATTTAGCAAAGTTTGTCTCGAGTATTCTGTGTAATGTGGTGAGGGGTTTCCGGTTCAATTTGTCGAATTCATATACTTTCGTCGAGTTGATTGCTGGTATGAAATTACCCGAGAATTTTATGTTGGTCTCACTCGATGTTCGGTCGTTGTTCACAAGCATTCCGAAGTATTTAGTAATGAGTTCCATGGATGCTAATTGGGAACGGATATCTGAATTTACGGCAATAGATAAGACACATTTTAAATTAATAATAGATTTCCTTTTTGATAGCAGTTACTTTAGTTATGGTGGGAAGTTTTACAAACAAGGTTTTGGTACTGCTATGGGTAACCCGGCGTTACCGGTATTAGCTAGCTTTGTAATGAATGATATTTTAAGCAAAATTGCTATTCGGTTACCGTTCAGCACTCCACTGTTTTATTGTTATGTGGATGACATAATTATGGCCGTGCCTTCGAGTGAGATTGATAACATGTTGGGTTTGTTTAATAATATAGATAAACATATACAGTTCACGTTGGAGGTGGAGGAGAATAACAGAATACATTTTTTGGACACTACAGTGATCAGAGACAATGGGGGTGGTCTGCTGACGGATTGGCACATGAAGGACATGAGCTCGGGTAGAGTCTTGAATTATAACTCACAACACAGTTTCCATTACAAACGTAATACCATTTTGGAATTGAAAAATAGAGTAAGTAGGTTAAGCCATGAAAGATTTCGCAGAAAAAACTATGATTTGATTACTGATATTCTCCAAAAGAATGGTTATCCTAAAAATTTTATAAATAACATGTTATACAGTAATAATGATGGATTTTCAAAAGCTCTTGCTGTTATGGGTGGGGAAGTGAATGAAGTTGTTCAGTGTGTAAAAAATGTAAATAAGAGATATTTTAGTTTGCCATACATAAGCGGTTTGACCCCTAGTTTGATGAAAATCTTGAAAAATAACGACACCCAACTAGTCACTTACAACTCCAAAACCATTGCGAATCTGTTTACAAGGTTGAAGGATCCCGTCCCAGTACTATATAGATCTAATGTTGTATATGAAATGAGTTGCATACAATGTGAAGGAATTTATGTGGGACAAACAAAACAATACCTGTCCAGACGTGTACAAAATCATAAACAGGATTGTTTTGATAAGAATGAGAATAAAAGAGAACAAACAGCTTTATCAAGGCATCATTTTGAATTTGGTCATGGGTTTGATTTTGCAAACCCCAGAATCTTAGATAGAGAAAATAATCTCACTAAGAGATTGTTTCTCGAAAAAATATATATCTATAAGTCTGAAAATGCTATTAATATCAAAGACGATTCAGCATTACAAATATTGAACATATATGCAGGGATAATAAGATAGTAATTGTATTCTTCCAGTCATCTTAAGTTTGTATTAGTTTTTTAATTTTTGTACATTTTACATGTTTTGACTGCCGCTGTATATGTATATATGTATGTGTGTGTGTATGTGTATATGCGTATACATTCAGTACTGTACCTATCACTATAAAAAGGAACGTTGTGGTTTTGTTGGTGTTTGATGTGTTTTTTAAAAAAGTATAAAATACACAGGTGTGTCTAACCCATTAGACACTTCGTAGTTGACGCACACACGTGTGAATAGCAAAATTGTTTGTTGATGCCATGTAATTGTTAATAGTATTATGTATTTAACGATAAGAAAGAAATTACAGAGGTAAATGATAACTTAAGAGAATTTGTAGGCAGAATTATATGTATTTTTATTCTATGTTTTAGCTATGAAGAAGTTTATTAATTGAATAAACGAAACGTTGCACATGTAATTGTCAGTTTTATTTTGTTATAATTATCCTAAGACCGACGACAGCGTACTATTAATATATATATATATATATATATATATATATATATATATATATATATAACAAAAAGAAGACAATTAAAACAAGAGAATTCATGCATTTTCATCTATTTTTGCCAATATCTCCTGTTCTAAAAAACATACAAATTTCGCTTTTTACCGAAATGTAGAGGCTTTAATTCTTTATTAACTTATGTAAAAAGAAACATATCATTGCATTTAACTTTTTTGAAAAAAGGCCTAATATTTGTTTACATTTCAGTTAACGCCATCTACCGGTGACGGCAAAAGTTCGAGATATACAGGGTGAGTCCTCTAAGCGGGTAAGGCCGATTATGCCTTTATGAGTAAAGATATTTCGAACCGGTTTTTTCCTTGTGATATCTGTTCATTAGGAGTACATTTTAAAAATATTTTGTATTATGCAACACTTTGCATAATACAAAATATTTTTAAAATGTACTCCTAATGGAACACTCTCCATAACTTGGTGGCTAACCATAGTTATAGTTTTTTTAAATGGAACACCCTATATATTATTGCATTTTTGTATTCCCCGTATAATTTTTAGTCAAAAAGTAAAAAGATAGTATAGGCCTAAAGTGTAAAGTTTTTGACTTATTCCCATTTTTCTGAAAAATTTAATGTTTGTATAAAATTATATTTCTCGAAAACGATGTATTAGATGGACAAAATTTTTTGCAGTATTGTTTACAATAAGAGGTCCTAATAGAAGTATGTTTTATTTTTTTACAGTTACTAACTGCATGTGCAGGAAACTGGATTAAAATTAGATGACACGTTTTTGTATAAAAGTCAATTTTTTTTAAATGGAACACCCTGTATATCAGTTCATTTTTGAATTGTTTATTTAATTACATATCAAAAACATGAAATACGTTAATATGTTAAATGTGACTATTACTGAGCTACTGTCGTTTTTTGATATGCTTTTGTTAGTTTTTGCAAAAAAGTAAATTTTTTTCAAATGGAAAACCCTGTATATTATTTCATTTTTGAATTTCTTATTAAATTTCACATCATAAACATGTAAGACGTTAATACTTTAAAAGTGACTATTACTGAGCTATTGTCTCTTTTTAATATAATTTTGTCAGTTTTGTGGTTTAATTAATATAGTATAGTAGTGACAAATTATATCAAAAAGAGACAAAAGCTCAGTAATAGTCACTTTTAAAGTATTAACGTCTTACATGTTTTTGATGTGAAATTTAATAAGAAATTCAAAAATGAAATAATATACAGGCTGTTCCATTTGAAAAAATTTACATTTTTGCAAAAACTAACAAAAGCATAACTCTGTAATAGTCACTTTTAAAGTATTAACGTCTTACATGTTTCTGACATGAAATTTAATAAACAATTCAAAAATGAACTGATATACAGGGTGTTCCATTTAAAAAATTGACTTTTATACAAAAACGTGTCATCTAATCATCTAATTTTAATCCAATTTCCTGCACATGCAGTTAGTAACTGTAAAAAAATAAAACATGCTTCTATGAGGACCTCTTATTGTAAACAATACTGCAAAAAATTTTGTCCATCTAATACGTCGTTTTCGAGAAATATAATTTTATACAAACACTGAATTTTTCAGAAAAATGGCAATAAGTCAAAAACTTTACACTTTAGGCCTATACTAACTTTTTGACTAAAAATTATACGGGGAATTCAAAAATGCAATAATATATAGGGTGTTCCATTTAAAAAAGTATAACTATGGTTAGCCACCAAGTTATGGAATACTCTGTATAATACAAACTGTTTTTAAAATATGCTCCTAATGAACAGCTATCATAAGGAAAAACCGCTTCGAAATATCTTTACTCATAAAGGCATAATCGGATAGACGACTCGCCCTATATATAGCGAGTTTTTGCAGTTATTTCCGCTTCTCGCATCCTAAGCGCCATTTATCTCTATCGTTCCAGTCTTCTTCTCGTAGACCTCTCTTCCTCATTTCTTCTTTCATATTTTCCAACCATCTCCTTCTTGGTCTGCCTCGTTTATTCCTTTGAGGTGGATTCCAATTCCATACTCTTCTTGGTAATCTTTCTTCCTCCATTCGACGCAGATGTCCATACCACCTCAGCTGCCTCCCATTTATAGCATCTATAATAGTCTCCTTCACCCCTATTCTATTCTCATTTCTGACATGGTCGTATAATGAATTCCGCAGCATCTGCTCCAATATGTCATTTCCGCCGAAAGCAACCTTTGATTCATTCTTTTGTCTATCACCCATACCTCTGACCCATATGTCATAACTGGTTCAATGATTGCTTTAAATATGTTCGTTTTTGTCTTTTTTGTCAGGTTCTTGTTCCACAGAGTAGGATGTAATGCTTTCGTCATATTCTTTGCTCTGCCTATTTTCTTTATTATGTCCTTGTCGTCTCTTCCGTCCTCGTTTATTGTGACCCCCAGGTATTCATACTGGCTTACATTTTTTATTGTTCCGCTGTCTAACACTATATCCCGTCCTTTCCCTCCTATGACCATATACTGGGTTTTCTCCATGTTTAACTGCAAGCCCCGCTTAGTATATTCTTCTATGAGCTTGTTTAACATGTATGTCATATCCTGTTGATCCTACGCTACTACTATTTGGTCATCTGCAAATAGTACCGTATGTATCCGGCTGTCATTTATCCATATTCCCATGGGGCTACATTTTTTGGTCCAATGTTTTAAGGCCGCGTTCAGGTAAATTTTAAAAAGGGTGGGGGACAGACAGCATCCTGGCTTTACTCCCTTTGATGGTGTGAATGGCGATGAGATTTGGGCTCCCACTTTTACGACGGTTTGACTATCTTTATACAGGGCTTTCACTGCGTTTATTTATTTTTTATTTATGCCCGCTTGTTCCATAGTAACCCATAGCCACAGACAATACTTCCAGACAAACCGTCCTTACCCAGCAAACGGCAACTCTATATTTAGTTTAAAAATACGCCAAAAGAGGCCACTAATAGTGCGAATACGCAAATTAAATTTATTCTCATGTTGAAATGCCATCGAGGTTGGCAAATTTCTGCACAGAAATAGTTCTCACTATCACATACGAGATGACGCTATTAATAGGCATCTGTACGCTCGCGTGAATTGTGCGTAGAGAGAGCGCATTTTCTTTTAAATAGTGCAGCTTGTTAGGACGTTTAGACAAATCCATTACGGAGCGGACGTGCAGAAAACGAAAGGAGTGACAGAGTCTACCCCATATAGTTGTATTTTTGTGCCGTACTCCGACATACGTGTTTTTCTTCACAGAAAAAAAAACATGAAAAGAAAAAGTGGCTAGGCTTATTCACAAAATAAAATAACTGCATTTTGTTTGATTTTAATTTTATTTATATCGGGCGATTATGAGTTTACTTTAGAACCGCCAGAATTTCGATTTTTAAGAAAAGGGGACTGAAAAAATATCGATTTTTCCTATTATCTCAGCCAGTTTTAATTTTTTCTTTGTAATAGTTTATCAGTATTTGGTAACAATATCGTTTTGTAATAATGGAACATTATATTACTTGAGAAAATATACAGGGTCCGCCATCCGTCTGGGATTGTCATATTACGGCTTTAATATTGCAAAATTCGAAAAGTTATGTAATGTAGGTGGTAGCCGACTAGTAGGAGCACAAAATAAAATTATTGGTAATTATACAAAGTGTTCAGGAAAGGAGTGTGATGTCAAAGTTGTATTTTTTTAAATGGAACACCCGGTATATTATGTGATTTTTGAATTGCGCAATTAAAAATATTGGGATTTCATATGGTATTGTATTGACCTAAAGCTTACGTTTTGGGAGTTATGGACGCATCAATTGGAAAAAATGCTATAATCTAGCAGGATGTGGATTGGTTAGTATAGTATTTAGAAATATCGTGCTTATCATGAAGTTTTCCACGTTAGTATACTTTTATTCCGAGGTATTAATTTTAAGCTACATCAATCTGTTATACAGGCTGTTCATCATACGCGAATAATAATTTTTCTCAATTTTTTCAAATGGAACACCCTGTATATTATTACCAATTGTTAATAAGGGCACTTCTAGCTTTCATTTGATATAAGGGTATGGCTGTCTAACTCCAATAATTTTCAAGAAACATCGAATTAACGTTTGAAATTTAACATTTTTAATAGCATTAGTAGAAATTATTTACATCTACTCGTACATTGATATTGCACTACGAAAATAAGCACAAAGTTTTTAGTGGCCTTAACGTAATGATCTTTCTTTATTATCCAACTGCCCAGAAGGAAACCTGTGGCCACAGTTGCTCTCTGTCTTTAACAACAAAAATACACATACGAATAAATACGTATTGTATAAAAACTCATGTAGGCATGGCTAGTTTAAATAAAATTGAACAAAAGAGTTTGACTTTTTCCTTGTGCGCAGCTAGTCTGTCATTGCTGTCATAATTTTGTGATTAAAGATGAATTTTTCCGTTCCGGAAATGATAAATATGGTATACATTTTGGGAGAATGTTCTGGTAACTGTTTATTAGCAAATAGGTTGTACGCGCAACGTTATCGGAATTTACGTAAACCTAAGCCAACGGCATTTGAAAAACTAAAAGAAAGGTTCGATGCTAGAGGTAGCGTTGCGTATCCTAAAAAGGTATTCACACATCCTCTAATTTCTAATGAAGATAATAAATTATCTGTGCTGTTATCCGTAGAAGAAAATCCCCATGCTAGTGTGAGTAATATCAGTTTAGATACGGGAATTAGTGAAACATCAGTTAGAAGAATACTGAAAAAATACAATTTTCATCCTTATCATATGGAACTTCATCAGCAGTTAAATGAAGATGACTTAGAGCATAGACTAGGATTTTGCCAAGAAATGAGACAAAGGCTCCAAATCCGCCCAGAAATGTTAGACTGTATTCTGTTTAGTGATGAGGCGTCATTTCGACACAATGGTTCACTTAACAGGCACAATATGCATTATTATGCCACCGAAAATCCCCACTGGGTTAGATACATTGATCATCAACATCAGTGGTCATTAAATGTTTGGGGAGGCATACTAGGATCACATGTTATAGGACCGTATTTTTTCAATGGTAAATTGACTGGCGAAAGATACTTAGAATTTTTAAGAAATGAACTTCCGCTGCTTTTGGACGATGTTGATTTAGCAACTAGGCAACAGATGTACCTACAGCAGGACGGTGCGCCAGCACATTATCATCAAGCAGTCAGGAATTATTTGCAAGAGTGGCTTCCTGAAAGATGGATAGGGCGAGGAGGTCCTATCTCATGGCCTGCTAGGTCTCCTGATCTAACTCCGGTAGACTTTTTTCTGTGGGGACACATAAAACAACAGGTTTACTCAGTAGCACCAACAACAGCCGAAAATATGCAAATTAGAATTTCTCAAGCATTTAGAAATATTTCTCCTGAAATTTTGGAACATGTTAGGATATCGTTTATTCGAAGACTTGACATTTCCATAGCAAATGATGGCCGAGTTTTTGAACATTTGTTGTAAGTTTCCATTTTTGATATTACTTTGTGCTCATTTTCGTAGTGCAATATCAATGTATGAGTAGATGTAAAATAATTTCTACAAAATGTTATTAAAGATGTTAAATTTCAAACGTTAATTCGATGTTTCTTGAAAATTATTGGAGTTAGACAGCCATACCCTTATATCAAATGAAAGCTAGAAGTGCCCTTATTAACAATTGGTAATAATATACAGGGTGTTCCATTTGAAAAAATTGAGAAAAATTAGTATTCGCGTATGATGAACACCCTGTATAACAGATTGATGTAGCTTAAAATTAATACCTCGGAATAAAAGTATACTAACGTGGAAAACTTCATGATAAGCACGATATTTCTAAATACTATACTAACCAATCCACATCCTGCTAGATTATAGCATTTTTTCCAATTGATGCGTCCATAACTCCCAAAACGTAAGCTTTAGGTCAATACAATACCATATGAAATCCCAATATTTTTAATTGCGCAATTCAAAAATCACATAATATACCGGGTGTTCCATTTAAAAAAATACAACTTTGACATCACACTCCTTTCCTGAACACTTTGTATAATTACCAATAATTTTATTTTGTGCTCCTACTAGTCGGCTACCACCTACATTACATAACTTTTCGAATTTTGCAATATTAAAGCCTTAATATGACAATCCCAGACGGATGGCGGACCCTGTATATTTAATATTTCCTCCTTATATTAGATGTTTATTATAAATCACAATAAAGTATTGTTATTGAACTGCATCATACAAAAACTTCCTTGAACACTGTAATGTGCGGAAAGTGCAAGTCATTCCGCCCCTTGCAAACTCGTTTTTTCCTATTATCCTGGCCAATTTCGACTTTTTCTTTGAAATACTTTGGAACAATTTAGAACAAACCTAGAACAACCTGAAGCGACTGTCAGAATTTGGATTTTCGAAAAAAGGGGGGCTAACTTCTCACTTTTGGATTTCGTTTTTTTTTTTGCAATATCCTTTGATATACGGTTTTGAGGCATTAGAAAAATGTTTAGAACAAATCTAGAACTACATGGAACAACAGTCAGAATTCAATTTTCGCAAAAATGGAAGCTGTAAGAATATCGTTTTTACTTTCCTATACGTAGTATAAGCAAGTATTGTGATGATGAAAATTTTCGACCTCGAGATTTTTGCACTATTTGAACTCCCCTGATACCGAAAAAGTGGTTTTTAAAAAATTTCTCTCTCTGTGTGTGTCAGTGTGTATGTGACCACGATAGTGGTCAAACCGCTATAGCTAGCAATTCAAATTTTGTATTGACGAGTGTAATCTCCCTGTTGAGAAATCGCCAGACCGGAAGTAGTGGTTTACTTCAGTAAAAACATCAAATTTTTCCAATATTATGTCAACTACTAATTTTAAACAAATTTATAAAGAATTCATATACAGCTTGAGCGCGCGGGGTATGATCACCCGATATCAGTCGATATTCTTCGGACGTATATTCGGCAAATGATCTCCGCTAGCTGTGTTGGCCAGATATAGATATATTATTATAGATTTATTTTTCCAGAGTTGTTATTTCGTTATATTTACTGGAGAGAATCTCTAATTTTAATTTCTATTTCAAGGGTCGTTTTTATGTTATTTTATGGTATTCCTGTTATACTTATTTATACTTTTTTTTTACCATGAAATTTCTATTTATTTATTTTTCTCTAGACATCTTAGTTTATTCTGCAGATGTTTCAGGCGGATTGTTTTTATTTCATTCTAAAACCCAGTTGTACTGCTATAACTTTGTACACAACTACTTTATTATTTAATTTCATAAGGATAATCATAATTACGTTATAAGTATTACAATCTTCGCGTTATTATCGACTTAGTTATCTAAGCAATCGTCATCACTTAAAGAGAAAATTTAATTTGTTCTTTTTGTCAATCTGCAAAAAAATAATCAGATCACTATGAGTTCGAATATGAGCAGGCAATGCTAGTATGTTGTGCCGTTACTCTAATATGTATTATCGGACCACGTTTAGATGCGAGTTTACGTATACCATCGGGTGATCATCCTCGCGCGCTCTTGCTGTATACTCAAAATTAAGTTTGAGAAGAATTTTATTATGAAAGTTTTTCAAAATTCAGTAGGTTTTTTACTCTTATCGAAAATCAGTTTTTTGCCAATATTTTGCAAGTCATGCTTTTTAGGCAGGTACGTTACGAGTATAAAAGTATTTAGAACTTAATATTCAATAACTTTTGTATAAAAAAAAAAATTCAAAATTCGGACCGGAAGTACCACTTTTTCTCTTTGCGAGTAGCACTTTCTTTCGAATATCTCGCAAAGTATGCATTCTACAGAGATTTATTAAGAGAATAGAGGTACTTATAATAGGATTTTAAATAATTTTTATATAAAAAAATTTTAAAACTCTATAATTTGAAACGCTCATAGGTATAATAAAGTCGTGTGGTGGTCACACCTCATTGTTTCTTATTAACTCAGCCAATTACGATTTTTTATTTGAAGTACTTTGGAATAATCTAAAACAAACCTAGGATAACCTAGAACAACCGTCAGAATTTTGATTTTCGAAAGAAGGGACGCTTGCAAAAAATTGGTTTTTGCCATTTTCTCAGCCGATTACGATTTATTTTTTGAAATACTTTGGAACAATTGAGAACAAACATAAAACAATCTCGAACAATGATCAGATTTTCAATTGTCGAAGAAAAGAGGGGCCAACTTCTCACTTTTGGATATAGTTTTTTGGCAATATATTTTGATATATGAGATACGGTTTTGATGTATTAAAACAGTGTTTGGAACAAATCTAGAACAACCTAAAACAGAATTTCAATTTTCGCAATAAGAAAATCGCTTTTTTTTTTTGAAATACTTTGGAAAAATTTAAAACAAACCTGGAACGATCGTCAGAATTTTGATTTTCGAAAAAAGGGGCCCTGGCAAAAAATTGTTTTGTTTTTCCCATTTTCTCGGCCGATTATGATTTATTTTTTGAAATATGTACTTTGGAACAATTGAGAACCAACTTAAAGCAACCTGGAACAACCGTCAGAATTCCGAATTTCGAAAATAAGAATTTCCGGAATATGTCCCAGAGTGACTAATTAAGAATTTTTTGGATTACGAAATACTCGCACACGCAAATATACCAGCACACGTACCTATACAATACCACTTGAAGGAAGAACTTTAAGACCTACTACCTGACGAGTTCAAGAAAAGGGTCAAGGGCTGCTGATGGAGAGGAAGTACTACGGCGTCGAAGATTTTCTGGCAGTTAACGCGAGCTGCTGAAATATATAACATTCTATTCTTTTTATTATTTGTTTATATCGTTGTTTGTCATATCGTTGATACAGTGATCTTGTTATATGCACTTTAATTTAAATTAATTTATTATGCCCAGTTCTTTGGTAGTTTTTATAAATCTTTTTCAGTAAGCTGGTTTTTAATTACTTTTGATAATAAATGGCAGTAAAATATCTTCCAAATGTGACAAACATCTATCGATAATGTTAATAAATTCAGGTGCTGGTGCTGTAAGACCACGTCCAGATTTTATGCTTATGTTACCGTAAGTTTTGTGCAAAATAAGTAATTGAGTAGCGTCGTTCAAGTGTAAGTCTGTTGTTGAAAATAGTTTACACGACAAACAATTAAATTCTTCCAAACACTTTCTAATTAAATAGCCCGCAAAATAAACAATAGCGCATTCTTGTAGATTTGCTTCAGTAGTCGGCCCAGTTAACGTTGACATTTCCTCAACTGGTGGCGATGAAGAAAAAGAAGAATAGGAGGAAGAAGAAGAAGAAAAACAAGACAATTCACAGTGGACTTCATCATAGTGGAGTAGAGACATTATTTCCATCATTTCTTCAGTGTCAGGTTCATAATTTGCACTTGAGGGGTGGTTTCATCAGTGAGTTAATGGCGGCACCCCCTTGCAGTTGGATTACGATTATAACCACCTTTTTGTAGAACAACTGAGAAAAAAATTTTAATTACGTCTTGATTTAACCGACTAGTTAAAATATACTGTTTTTCTTCTTGAAACAGCTGTAGCACTCCTTCCACTGTTTGCAACAATCCATCAAAACATATTTGCAAATGCTTTGCAAACTAGATTTAGCGTCTGTGACTTCCAAACTTTCATAACTGCAGAAGCGTAACCAGGGGAGGGGGCTTGAGTGTTTGAACCCCCTCCCCCGGCCCCATCGAAAAAAAGAAAAAAAATGGGGTGATTAAGAACTTTTTAAAAGTCCTGACAAATGTATTATTTTTACACACTCTGATGGAAAGGAATAGAACCACTACCAGTACTGACAAATGCGAAAGAAAAACGAGTTTGAAAAATGGACGATCATGGCATATCTTTGAAGTGACTTCGAAAAACTTTTTTAATAAAATTCTTCTCAAATTTAATTCTTTATAAATTTGTTTAAACTTAGTAATTGACGAAATATTGGCAAAATTCAATTTCTTCACTGAAGTAAACTACTATTTCCTGTCTACCGATTTTACTGAAAAACTAATCAGATCTCAAGAGGGAGATTATACACGTAAATCCAAAATTTGGAATTGATATCTGTAGCGATTTGACCGCTATAGACCGTCACACACAGCATAGAGAGACAGGCAGACACACAGACATTTTTTAAAAACCCCTTTTACGGTATCGAGGGACCCGAGGTCGAAAATTTTCGTCATAACAATACTTCCTTATACTACGTATAAGAAAGTAAAAAAGTCACAAATATTCAGTAATCTCTATATGGATACTCGAATTTCATTGTTTTATTATTATTAATATAAAGTATCAAAAATTTAATAATTGCTAATTATTATGTGCCTATCTATATACCTATGCATCTCAAATTCTTGCCTGTGTTCTATATCATAAGTGTAAGTATCATAACATCCAATGTTTTGGATTTTAAAATTTTTAAATCATATTCTTTCCAGAGACTGCATTCATTATTTACATTAACTCTTTTTATAACAGTCCGGACACTGGACTGTATAAGAGAAATTTTTTTCGCGGTCATAAATTACTTTTGGGAACTGCGTTTGTCTGGTGCAATTTCTGAAGTTCGGTGTGGAAGAAGTACGTACCATCCATCTATCTCTATCTACATTAGCCAAGTTATTTTATTTTTATTCTGCACATTAAAAATGCTGTATATTTATAAATATTATTTAAATATTTATACTGGGTAATATTCAAAAGTCTCTAAAATGGAAGATTTGAATTTATATTTTATTAAATTCTAAAATTTAAATTTTGTTTTCTTAATCTTAAACAAAATGACATCTATCGGTTAAAAGTAATAAGTCAGCATAATCCTCTTTGGTGGTGCCACCTAAAGTTTGCTCGTGGAATTTGAAAAATACAGTGGCGACGCCTAACGCTTGCATTCTTTTTAGCGCTGCCTAATAATCTATTCTAGCTTTGAGAATTCTTCCGTATACTCTTCCCACTCATGACGTAACGCTTATTCCTCTATAATTCTTGCAATCTTTTCTACATCCTTTTTTGTAAATGGAGTGTATATGGGAATTTTCCAGTCATTTGGTATGTTTTCTCCTTTTAGGCACTTATTAAATATATTGCAGACTATTTCTAATGTTTTTGTTGTGGCATGTTTTATTAACTCCATAGGCAGATCACCTGGCCCCGGCGCTTTATTGTTTTTCATTTTTTTGTAGAGCTTTCCTCACTTCTTCCACCGTAATTTGATCCAGTTCGTCTGTATCTGTTTCCTCTACATGTGATTTTGTGTCCAGGTACTCAATTCGTTTTTTTATCAGTAGATCACTATAGTAGCTCTTCCACGTTTCAGTATCTATTGGATTAATCTTTTTTGCTACATTTGAGTTTTGTCTAAGACTGTTTATTGTTTTCCAAGCTTCTCTGGACCTAGATCCTCCTATCACCGACTTTATTTGTGCGCATTTATTATCCAATGCCGACTTTTTTACCTGTTTTATTTCTTTCTTGACAAGGTATCTATATCTGTTATATTGTTTCCTGTCTTCCTCGTCTTTCGTAGTTAAGATACTTGAAGTATAACTTTTTCTTTTCTTCTACGACTTCGGATAGTTCGTTCGTCCACCAGAAATCTTCTGTCGGTCTTCTTATCCCCACTCCTATCGCTTCCTTTGCTGACTTATGCAGTCTATCTTTAAGTTTTCTTAATAAATCTATATAGAATCATAATTTGAGAAATATTTGGAAAAAAAACTGCTATTCGATGTGAGTAAAAGCGTTACTTCCGGTCCGAATTTTGAAAATTTTTATATAGGACGTGTCCCAAAATTCGTGGAACACCTGGATGGTACGTTATTATGTGGGGACCAAGAATCATGAGAAAAATTGGAAAAAAATCCATCGCTGTTAATTTCAAAGAAAATAATATTCGAAGCTAACACTTTAGATGTCGTGTGTCTAAGTTATTGTAAAACATTTTAAAGATTAGTTTTGATATGGTCAGTAGGATAACAATTTTGAACAACTATAATCAGGTTTGTAATTAATCATTTCTTCTAATTATCCCATTTTCAGAAAATCATTTTACGCCAATTTTACCTGAAAAAACATATGGCAACGTTGTCCTGAATTTACACTTAAACCACTTTGACTTAAAAAAAATATAAAAATCGAAATTGCTTATTAATGTTGACATTTATCGTATTTGTTATTGACATTAAAATTTTTAATTCATTATTCTTTCTTATTCTCATGGATACGGGCAACTTTAGTACCCCATCCATTATTAAGATAAATCAAACGTCTTCCCAAATTTAACTTTACAAAAAAGGCCAATATCTTCTAGAATGAACAATGATTTTTTAAATATTTTTTTCTTTATCGCTACTTCAAACTGTAGTGTGGAGCTGTTCCGTGAATCTTGGGACACGTTGTATAAAAATTGTTCCAATTCGAACTCTAAAAGTTTTGGGTTCTTAATAATCTGTATAGAATGCAAAATTTGCGAGATATTTGCAAAAATCTGCTATTTGATAAGAGTGGAAGTATATATTACTTCCTGACCAAATTTTAAAATTTCTTTTATACAAAGATTGTTTCAATTGTAGCTCTAAATACTTTCGCACTTGTAATAATTCTATATAGAATGCATAATTTGTGAGATATTTGCAAAAAAAAACTGCTATTCGATAAAAGTGATATCTCCGGTCCGAATTTTGAATTTTTTTATATACAAAAATTGTTCCAATTTAAGTTCTAAATACTTTTGTATTTCAAGTAAGCCTGTATAGAATGCAGAGATATTTGCAAAAAAACGTTTTTTGATCAGAGAAAAAAACCTACTTCTGGTAGGAATTTCGAAAAACTTTTTTATGAAATCTTTCTAATATTCACTTTCTCCAAAAATTTGTCTAAATTTGTTGACGAGATAGTAAAATCGGTCTACCTGTGTGACCACGATAGCGGTCCAATGGCTATAGATATCAATTTCAAATTTTGTAGTTACGAGTATAATCTCCCTATTAAAATCTGATTAGTTTTTCAGTAAAATCGGTAGAGCGGGAGTGAAAACATCAAATGTTGCTAATCTTTCGTCAATTACAAAGTTTAAACAAATTAATGAAGAATTCCAATGTATTCAAAATTAAAATTGAGAAAAATTCTATTAAAGAAGTTTTTCTAAATTCTTACCGGAAGTAGGTCTTTTACTCTTATCGAAAATTAGTTTTGTGCGAATATTTCGCAAGTTATGCTTTTCAAACAGGTACATTACGAGTATAAAAGTATTTAGAACTTTATTTTCAATGCCTTTTGTATAAAAAAAATATTCTAAATTAGGACCGGGAGTAACACTTTTGCTCTTATAGAATAGCGATTTTTGTAAATATGTCGTAAATTATGCATTCTATATATGTATATTTATCAAGAGTACAATACAAAAGTATATAGATTTACATATATAAAAAATGAGGTGTGGCCACCACACGACTTTCTTATACGTATGAAAGTGTTACTTCCGGTCCGAATTTTGAAATTTCATTTATACAAAAAATATTCCAAATCCAACTCTAATGGCCGTTTGCACCGTTGTTGTTAAACTAAGTTTAACGCTAAACTGTAGTTAAAGTGTAAATTTCTCTTGCGCCGTAGCCAAAACTAGGATTAAATTAGTATAAACGAGGCTTAAATTAAACGGTCAATTTTGGCGGCTTAATTTTTATTTCTAACCTAATTTTGTTGTATTATTGTGACCAGTTGTGACTTTTGCTTGAATTTTGACATTTTTGTGGCTTGAAATTTGTAATTCTGTACACAAAAATGGACATAGAAGGGGACTGTGATATTGTTGGCATACACACAGAAAAATGGTTTCTACACCCAAGAAAACATACTTACTTGACCTTAAATATTAAATCCAAGAATTTATTTACTTCAATCAAGAAAATATATTTCCTGCAAGTAGGTGAATTTTTTTGGAAGAAATAAATTATTTACTTGAGGTTCTACTGGTGAGCACCAAATACAAGTATATCTTTGTCTATCAAATTTTATGTCGTTCTTTATTTGATTGGCGGTGGGGTATAGAAGGAATGAAGCGTTGGTTGTCACGTGATATGTTATTGCGTGATATTAAATAGGCCCTCTTTTGTTGTTGATAGTCGAATTACGAAGTACTTTCTGCGTTTGATAAAAGCATTTGTACATTTGTGTTGTGTCAAGTACCTGTAAGTATATCATTTTTGTTCAAAACTTCTTAATAGTTCACCTAGTTATTTGTGTATATTAATAGCATATATCAATGAAAAATGGACAATTTTTATGCGCGTTTGCATCATAATGGGCATTTTATATGGTGCAACCTCAAGGCGACCATAGAAGATGCGGTGAGAGAAGGTAATAATATATACTTAGATATATATTTAGGTACGTGATGCATGTGTATCTCATAGATGAGAATAAAAAATATTAAATTTGTAAAAACGTGTACGTACTCATATATTTATTTACATATGATAATAAAAATATTTGTATGTGCGTATCGAAATCATTAACCTAATAGTAATACTAATGGACGGAGCTATGCCCTCTAAATAAAAACAGGAAAGTGATGACAACGTTAGAGAGATAAAGTCTTGCATTTTTAACAAGATAAAAAAGATACATTGACGCTTTTGACTTTAATCACTTTAGATTTTATAGTAATACTTAAAGAAAATAAGGACTTTTTATTCTCATTTTTAATTTGAAAATATTTAAATTATCAAAAAATAATGATATTATTATTAAATATTTTACTCAATACTCTTTGTTGAATAACACATCAATATTTTCTTGTGGCATATATATTTACTGTTTTAGAATTCCGATCAAAACGAAGACCCCATATATGTTGAAGTACTTAATTCAAATCATGTAGACGATCTTCCAAAGTTTGATTTAGAAACGCTATTAAAAATTTCTCCACTGGGGAACAGTATCACAAATTTCGATAGTGTTAATAGTTCTTTAGATAATTCTAAACGAAATAGATTGGTGGATATAATATGCAAGCATATATATAATTATATATAGTTAAACAGTAAGCGATGCTATAAATATATAAATTGAAAACAATAACCCATCTCTTTCAGTCGGCTCAAACATTCCGAATATAATATATGAACAGCCAAAATAATATGTGTTTTTCCAAATGAATGTCCAGAAACATATTATATGCCAGCAGTAAAGAAGGCTGAAAGCCCAACTAAAAAACATATACTAGCAAAAGGGAAGTTAGTGGACAAAATAAAAAAATTACTTTTTCGTGGAGGCCTAACGAGCAAAAAGACACCAAATGAAGATCCATTAAATAATGTGTGCGGTAAGTGGTGAAAATTATCCGTGTTTCTTATTATTATTGTAAAATAGAGTATAAAGAAAATGTTTATAAGTACTGTCATATGCTAACTATTAGTATACTTGTAGATATTTCAGAAGATGCCCAGCTTGCTGCATTATGGCTGAAATCAAGAAGTGAACCATGGCATGAAGTATGTAGTAAGTGGCAGATAAGTTACCCCTTAAGAAAGCAAGATACGTCTTCTAGTATAGAAGACTATTTAAAAAACTGGCCTATGTTACTGGATAATAGAGCAGAGAGCCTGGTAGGTTATTGTAACAGCTTATTTTCATAACGTAATTATAAATTCCTTTAGATAAATTTGGACTTCGACGAATTATATTCTGAGAGTGGTCTAAATTTAATAAATCAATGGCATGTGTTCTTTGAAATGCTATATTCACTAATGAACAAAAACGACGTATGCAAGGAATTATATGTATCCCTACAAAAGAACTCTAATGACAGTAAGTATACACACCGTTTGCATTAGACAAATTCCAATTTTGTTATGACATTCAAAAAAAATACGATTTTTTAGATTCCAAAGTTACACTACAATTATATATGTTATCACATCTAATACCTTGTAAAGGAAGAAAAAGACTGAACAATGGACATTGGAAGTTTTCTATCCAAGAAAGCCTGGAGTCTATAATTGGCCATGCAAAGGCTAAGATATAACATAATACTCCAATTTTATACCATTTCCAAATAATTTTCAAAATATCCCACTCTAGAACATATGTTGCCAAGTGGAATGAATATATCTAGTATTACCGAAATACATACAATTTAGAAGTTAGCTGTACTATATAAATAATAACACATATTGTTATATACATACATATATATGTATAAACACTGTTATTTTTTTAATTTGTAAAACTGTTATACCTGCAATAATATGTAATGTTTATTATATCTATATTATTAATACACGATGTTCATTAATACGTATTTTTCTATCTATTATTGTACCTGAAATTCTAATGTAATTAGATTAGCCTGTTTCTTAAGCAAAGTATGTTATTTATTTAATCAAATGAGTATCTAAATTGTAATTTAATACTACCTGAATAATTATTATTATATAATTGTTATTAGTACCTTTTTGTACTAAATAATAGGCGTTGTAATGATGGCTGTAAATATTATTTAGTATAAAAAGTAAAAACTAATGATAATTATATAATTAATAATTATTCTGGTAGTATTAAATTACAATTTAGATACTCATTTGATTAAGAATACAATTTACTTCATGCAATAAAAAACAGTTTATTGGCTCAAATATTTCAATAGTTTTATTTGAAGTAAATATTTTCTTGGATAAAGATAACGAATTATCATTTTATCATTTTAAGAAAATCAATTATTTTATTCAAATATACATATATTTAGATTGAGAAAAGGCAGAATTGAATTAAATATTTGAAATTCTAACAAGAAGGTAATGCTTTCTTGACCAGAAAATTTAATTTCTTGTATCAAGTAATCAAGTTTTTCAATTGAGAAATAATCTACTTAAGAGAAATATTCCCTTTCTTGAAATAAGTAAATCGCTTCTATAACCAAAACAAAATATCTTTGAATTAAAAAGGCAAATACTTGAAGCAAGAATATATTTTCTTAAATAACAAGATTTTTTTTTTCTTGATTGAAGTAAATATTTTCTTGCGTATATATAAACGTGCCGTTTACTTGACTCAAGACAGATCCACTTGATCCAAGAAAGTACTTTTCTGTTTGTAGTAGTAGTAGCAGCAGCTGTGGTAACAGCTTGAATACTAGCTTCAATACATGATATAGTGACACTTGTATAGATCACCACAACAAGTCTGTGAGAATGTAGGGTCCTCTTGTACTGTCTGCAAAAAAAAACATTAAGAGTTAAATTTTTTCTTTGCATTTGCTTCGAAAAATATTGAAACACTGCTTTCTGGCTGCATAAACATACCTCCAAGCTATTTTCATTCAAGCTTACCAATACTTCTTTTTCTTGGGCCACCTGCGAAAAGTATATTATTAATTTAAAAAACTTATGTATTATAAACAAATAAATACATACTGTATTAACCTCAGTATTATCACTGCTATAATCTTCAATAGTGTTATCTTTATATTCAAATACTACATTGCCTGTGGTTTGATTTTGTGAAGATTTGTTAAGGTATTTTCCATCTCCATCTAATCCACCATTGTCTAATCCAAATACTGATTTGGTGTTCATAATGGATAGCACCACATCATGACATGGATCCTTTTTTTATTATTTTAGGTAAGCCACCTCCGGTACGATATGTTTCCTTCTTTTCTTCGGCTGCAATTTTTCTTTTTTTTTTATTCTCTTAGAATCGTCGCAAACAATCCGCCGCTCTATATGTACCATTCGGTACAGCTGAATTGAATTTTTTGGCAATATCTAGCCACGCATTCGCCTTCTCCTTTGATGTAACCCGGTCGGTCCTTTTATTTTCAATTACATGCTTGTATTCCAAGCAAATATTTGCGATCAACATTTTTTCATCACTTGAAAAATAGATGACCTACTCCTTTTTTTTGTTCGTGATGGACTTGATCCATTTTGTTTCAAGCCCAAAATAGAGGGAATATGAAGGATGAAGGAAATCACAAATCGGGCAGGTTATTCAGAAAAATAAAACAAGAATAACCTTAAAAAAAACATATTTACCTCGCATGTGAAGTTAGTTGCGAATTTTTTTAAGGCGTTGCCAAATGTTGCTTTTCTTTAATCTTGGTTTACTTAACTGGCGAAAAATATTTTACGGTGCAAATCAATCGAAACTTAATCCTAGCGTAATTTTAAACAGGGATTAGTTACACGCCGTTTAATTTATAAACGGTACAAATGGCCCTAAATACTTTTGTACTCTTCATAAATATACATAGAATGCATAATTTACGACATATTTGCAAAAAATCGTTATTCGGTAAGAGTAAAAGTGATACTTCCGGTCCGAATTTTAATTTTTTTTTTATACAAAAGATATTGGAAATTAAGTTCTAAATACTTTTATATTCGTAGCGTACCTGTCTAAAAAGCATGACTGGCAAAATATTTGCAAGAAACTGATTTTCGATAAGAGTAAAAGACCTACTTCCGGTAGGAATTTCGAAAAACCTTTTTAATAAAATTGTTCACAATTTCAATTTTAAGTACATATGAATTCTTTATAAATTTGTTTAAACTTAGTAATTCACGAAATATTAGCAAAATTCGATTTTTTCACTGAAGTAAACTACTACTTCCGGTCTGCTGATTTTGCTCAAAATCTAATCAGTTCTCAAGAGGGAGATTATATTCGTAAATACAAAATTTGGAATTGATATCTGTAGCGGTTTGACCGCTATCGTGGTCACACACACAGACAGACAGACACACAGAAATTTTTTAAAAACCACTTTTTTGGTATCAGGGGACTTCAAAACGTGGACATCTGCAAAAATCTCGAGGGGTGCGCGTGCGCGTGTGCGTGCGCGTGTGCGTGTGCGTGCGCGTGTGCGTGTGTGTGTATGTGTGTGTGTGTGTGTGTATGTGTGTCCACGATAGCGGTCAAACCGCTGTAGATATCAATTCCAAATTTTGTATTTACGAATATAATCTCCCTCTTGAGAACTGATTAGATTTTGAGCGAAATCGGCAGACCGGAAGTAGTAGTTTACTTCAGTGAAAAAATCGAATTTTGCAAATATTTCGTCAATTACTAAGTTTAAACAAATTTATAAAGAATTCAAATGTACTCAAAATTAAATTTGAGAAAAATTGTAATAATTAAGTTTTTCGAAATTTCTACCGGAAGTAGGTCTTTTACTCTTATCGAAAATCAGTTTTTTGCGAATATCTCGCAAGTCATGCTTTCTAGGCAGGTACATTACGAGTATAAAAGTATTTAGAACGTACTTTTAAATATCTTTTGTATAAAAAAAAATTCAAAATTCAGACCGGAAGTACCACTTTTACTCTTATCGAATAGCGATTTTTTGCAAATATGTCGTAAGTTATGCATTCTATATATATTTATCAAGAGTACAAAAGTATTTAAAACTATATTTGCAATATTTTTTCTATATATGAAATTTCAAAATTCGGACCGGAAGTAGCACTTTTACTCTTAGCGATGAGCACTTTTTTGATATCTTGCGAAGTATGCATTCTATAGCGATTTATTAAGAGAATAAAAGTTCTTAGAATAGGATTTTGAATAAGTTTTGTATTAAAAAAATTCTTAAAATTGTACAGTTTGAAACGCTCATACGTATAAGAAAGTCGTGTGGTGGCCACACCTCATTTTTTTTATACCATTATAATTCCATAAATTGGTGTTTTACTCCATTCAGCATTTCAAGACGAATTAAAACAATATAAACACATAAAATTGTATAACGTAAATTTTTTTTATACATTTCATACTAGGTATTGGAGCATACAGATTGTTTGTTCTTTATGTATTTGATGTAGTTTAACAAGCAGGTTATTTATTGTGTACCTTTGTAACATGCCTTACATGTGACTTTGAGTTATCAATTTATGCATGAATATGATGCCTATGCGTTCAAGTTAAAGTCCGCCCTAAATGCGCTCGGTTCGTGTAGATTGGCAACCTTTTTGTTGAGTGCACTGTACCTTGCCATTTATAACACTGCACTAGTTACTTTCACAATGTTGCGAGAAGTTCAAGAAAAACCAATCACATATTGTCTTTGCAAAATCCAAAACGAATATTATCTCTTTATTCCATATATATACCATCTACACAATATGTTTCATCGTAAATTTTATTATAAAGCACATACAGTATGTGCGTGATTACAATACAATTTAATGACAGGAATTGGAATATGTATTTAGCAAGGTATAAATTAAAAACAAACACTTCACTATCTTACAGGGCGCGGAATCGAGCGAGCTAAACTACCACGGAGCTACAACCGAGCAAAGAAATAATGTAAACAACTGTGTGTTGTTTACCTTATATCTGAATAGCACTAATTCATAGGGCGAACTGCAACATCTGTTTACGCTCGACAAGAGTCCGAGAATCAGAGAAAAAAGGGCAATAAAATAAGGAATTTTATGAATAAAATCCTTTCTTCTTCGGCGTAGGTACAAGGGTGACGAGTTTTTAAAATTTATTATATTTACCTTATATTTCGCAATATAATATACAGTATGTGTCAATTTGCATTAGGTATAGGGATTCAATGTTTACGTGCGATTTATACATATACAAGTAATGCGTGGCAACATGGCACCCTACTGTCCGTCACCAATCCCGGCAACAATCGATATCATAACGATTTTCTCCGATCTTCCCACTTCTCTCCACCAGATTTTACATTCAATGTTTAGCTGCGAACACGTTGCGATCTAGTTTGCAATAAAAGCCGTCTTATTACTGGAACGGGAAACATCAAATGGCCGCCGCGATCTCCTGATCTAGTAGTTTATTATTATTTTCAGAATCCTTTTTTATTTACCTTATTTTTAATTTTATTAGAATTACGCTTTTGTTTGTGTCATGCAGCGTGAACGCAGCTTAATAATTCTCTGCATTTACTGAAAGGAAAAAGAAAAACAAATCCTTGCAACTCGTAAATATTATTTCTGAACGCATTACAAACACCCAAGCCGGTGGTCGAATAGTTACTGCTAACCACGCTAACTTGTATTTGTATTTACGAGCATGCATCGGTCGTGCTGGCATTGGAAAGGAAAGAAGGGATACTAAGTTGCCACGTACTGTATGGATTAATCGCCTATGGCTAATGAAAATTGACACACGCTGTATACCATAAGACCGCGTGCGTCTACATTATCGCGATAGCTGTAGGGTAAGCGAAACAGATAGAGATGTCTGTGTATTAGAACGGTAAACAAGTGGACGCAACGTTATACTGGATTAAAACAGAGCTAGTATTTCGCATATGCCTATGATGCACTCGCATTTGTCCGAAAAATCCACATTTATACGGTGTAGTTGCGCAGTCGCATTAGCCGTCGCTTCCACATATGGGCGTCAGTTCGAGTTTTACTACTGCTTAAGAATAACATTTTTTTAGCTAATTGCCGGTTAATTGCAATGTTGAATTACAATTCTGTTTTAAGAAGTAAATATTTTATGGTTCAGTATTTTATTATAGTAGAGTTTTTAGATTATAATATTTGTTGAAAAATATCATTTTAGTTAAGAAGTTTTTTTTATTTTAAAATCTAGGAGTTATTTATTATTTATTTTTGCTCTTTTATGTTGTTTATGAAGCTGTGATGAGTTACTTCACTGACATATTATCAGTGATTATCTGATGCTTCAAATAACTACAAATAATTACTTACAACGGGAACGCAGTACCTATTATACTGCTTTTCACTTGATTTGCCTACGAATACATTTATACGTATAACTTATACGCCCGCTGTCGGTGTGGCAATTCAAGTTGGCACGCCCATTTATAGTCGACCAGTAGTTACTAATACATGCATCGCGCTATGAACGGCGGCCACACGGTATATATAATATGTACGCGAATGTTTCAATAACATACGCGTACATTTTTAGTTATCATTTATTTAGATCTAGAACGATGTTTATGTTACTTTTTCTGATATGAAAATTAATTGTCAGTGGTTCTGAAATTTATTGCAAAGTTTGTAAAATATCGTCACTTAGCTTTGCTAAAACATACACAGAAATAGTTTTTAATGCCGAGAATTTCGATAGTTTACAAAATTTCGTCACATGTTTAAATGACGATGCTCGAAGTATTTCTGAGTGCAAGGAACCAACACAAATCCCGAATTTAAAAAATCAGTTGTTATTCCTTCAGGAACACTTTGGAAATTTGCCTAAACTAATGACATATTTTGAAAATCGAATTTCAAATTCAAAAATGAGGGGTGGCCACCACACGACTTTCTTATACGTATGAGCGTTTCAAACTATACATTTTTAAGATTTTTTTTACACAAAAATTATTCAAAATCCTATTCTAAGTACTTCTATTCTCTTAATAAATCGCTATAGAATGCATACTTAGCAAGATATTCGAAAAAAGGGCTACTCCCTAAGAGTAAAAGTGTTACTTCCGGTCCGAATTTTGAAATTTCATATATTCAAAAAATATTGCAAATCTAGCACTAAATAATTTTGTACTCTTGATAAATATATATAGAATGCATAATTTACGACATATTCGTAAAAAATCGCTATTCGATACGTAAAAGTGGTACTTCCGGTCTGAATTTTGACATTTTTTTTATACAAAAGATATTGAAAAGTACGTTTTAAATACTTTTATACCCGTAACGTACCTATCTAAAAAGCATGACTTGCGAAATATTCGCAAAAAAACTGATTTTCGATAGGAGTAAAAGACCTACTTCCGGTAGCAGCTTCGAAAAACTTTTTAAATAAAATTGTTCTCAATTTTAATTTCAAGTACATATGAATTCTTTATAAATTTGTTTAAACTTAGTAGTTGACGAAATATTGGTAAAATTTAATTTTTTCACTGAAGTAAACTGCTACTTCCGGTCTACCGATTTTACTGGAAAACTAATCAGATCGCAAGAGGAAGATTGACACGTAAATACAAAATTTGGAATTGATATCTACAGCGGTTATCGTTGTCCCACAGGGACACACAGACATTTTTTAAAAACACTTTTCGGTGTCAGGGAACTTCAAAACGTAGACATCTGCAAAAATCTCAAGGTCGAGAAAAATGGATTAACCACATTAGATGTGGCTATTAATAATTCCAAGTGACTTCGGATGTGGCTTTCGGCAAAAGTTAGACGCAGTTTTTAATAGAAATCCAGGTTTAATAACATTGCGGCAATTGTGTATGCTAAATACGCTGAAATAAAAGGTTTGTTCGAACCTGCAGTTCTGAACGGTTCTAGAACTAGTGCGCATGTCATTTAAGAAAAAGACTGTTCGGACCATGCAGTTCTGGAACTGCAAATTCTGAGAACTGATAGTTCGGTGTTCGGTCTTTCAGAACTAGTAATTCAAGAACCGTTCGGAACGGTTCTAACAGTTCTCGATGATGGGCTAGTATTTGAAATTCTGATAAATCCGGAGCATGCGTAATTGTCATTCGTATCAGCTTTCGCATTTTTCTGGTTATGTTTATCGTATTTATGTTGAACTTTAGAGTTTGGAGTTGTTGTAGGTTAGTTTTTAAGTTAACGTTCAAGTACCTATTTGTTTTTTATTTTAGTTTGTGATATTATTAGAGTATTGGTGTGATTCGGTTCATCAAACCTATTTTTAATTCTTTTTACAGTTTTTATTCACACCCATTATATCAATTTTGTAATAGCCATAGTAAACAGCTATAAGTATGTGACTAAATATTAGTTTCTTCAAATGGTGGTTTATTGTTTTAGAAATTACTGCATTGACTACCATGTTCTTGAGTCTAGCAAGTGATTCTTCCTCTAAGAATAAAGTGAATGTAATGGTACAATTATAGGAACTTGCGAACATGTGAAAAGTGAATTTATAATTATCATATATTCGTAGAGAAACTGACATATTTGTTAAACTTAGACAAAATAGTATTTAATAAACTAAACTTATAATTTTTGGTTCGATGTGTCCCCCTTGAGACTTCAGAGAAATAAAGGGAATTTGTGATATCAACATATTAGATATCCGAACAATCTATTATATGTATGTGTTTGTACCAGCCTGTTACGTCATGAAAATTATAATAAATTGCAAGTTAATGTGACTCCTAGACTTGTGACACAAAACACTCAGAGTCTGATTGATATGTAAGTACCAAATCATGTAGGTATTGCAATTCAAATTACCAAAAAGGCTTCAATTCTCCAAAATCGATTGAAAGACTGTACTACTTCACAGATTAAAAAAAAGAAGAGGAGTTGGCTTTGAACATTGAAAATGTATTATAATATATTTGTTTAAATTCATCATGATTGTTGATTTTATAGTTATGTAATACATGTTTATTAATGTGTGTGTGCATTTGATGCACGTGCCAATTATTAATAACAGCTTGTATAAAAATCCTTGTTTTATTTACCCGGTTTATCAGAAATATCCATTACAAAATTTTGAAAAATGTACTTCTGAACAACTTCATTATTTTTTAAATCCTGTCGTAATTTTGAGGTGTAACATTTAAATGTTCATTACGATTGACATTTGTCCACCAGTTTGGTGTTTTTTTTAAAAAATGCAGAAATATCCATAACAAAATTTAGAAAAATTTATTTCTTATAAACAACTTTTTCACTACTTTTTAAATGCTGTCGCAATTTTGGTGGTTAGATGCAGATGCAGTAACATTTAAATGTTCATTTCATTACGATTGATATTTGTCCACCAGTTTGGTGTTTTGTAATATATAAATATACGCTTATATAAAAAATGCAGAATTATCCATTACAAAATTTAGAAAAACGTATTTCATATAAACAACTTTTTCATTACTTTTTAATCCTGTCCCAATTTTAGTAGTTAGATGCATTAGCTGCATTAGCTATTTAACGTTCATTACGATTGATATTTCTTCCAATAAGTTTGGTGTTTTTTTAATATTACTATTACTAAGTTGGTAGTACAAGTTTCCCTAAAATTCCAATTTTAAAACTGTTCGAACCTTCAGGATTTCGAACCGTTCTAGAACCAGTATTTGGCCGGACATGCGCATTATTTTCAGAACTACTAATTCTAGAACGGTTCCGGAACTGTTCAGAACTGGAGGTTCGAACAAACCTAAAACAATATTATATACAGATTGTCGTAGTTAAAAGTTAATATGCATCTTCAAATACACACACATAAACATGTACCTATGTATAAGACCGGTGGTGTGGGGAGATAGTGGGGAGATCGAGAGCGGGGACAACACATTCGTTCCGTAACTTTAGAGCGTGAACGTACATACAACGCCATACAAATGATTACTCGTGAAATGCTATCGAATGTACGAAATGGGTTTTATAATCGTTTAGGGTACTGCTTGATGCAAGAGGGACAGACATTTGAACATCTTCAACATTAAATTTTGTATAGTTCATTTAATATTTTGTTTCGTTTTAAATGTGAGAATTTTATTTAATTTTTTATAAGAATTTTATTTTAGTTACAAATTTTATAGAGTTTTGTTTCAGTTCAATGTTAATACATTATACATCAGTTACCAAAATATTATACAAAAGCCGTAAAGAGCGTAGCAATTCCTTAAAGCAAACGTCTACATACTAACTTTAAACGTTTTGCACTAAAGCCTGGGTACCCCGGTGTCCCGATATGAACTCATCTGTACTCCCCTACTATCGTACCCCTCCATTTCATGTTTGCATGCACATGTGTGCGTGTTTGTATTTCCCTATATCTACTTTTATTTCAGTCAAACGGTATACGATATTATATAATTATTATATAATTATAATATTATATAACCAGTTGCGATGTAGAAAGAACGTTTTCTATCTACAGGGATGTACTTAATTCAAATAGAACAAGTCTTACAGAAGAGAAAATGAACAAATAGTAAGGTATTTTGTATTTTATAGTCACCAGCCACTTGTTATTCAATTATATATATAAAATTAAAACCTCTTTAAAAATACAACATTTCAATAGCGCGCCCATGGGCGATGAGTCATGACTCGCTCGATTCCGTGCTCTAATTATAAATAATGTGTTCATCCTTCCAAGTTATTCTCATAATCATCAATGCATCATGACAATAGCCGGTCAATCTCTTCTTAAAATTTCCAATCTCATAATATTATTATTAGGCCACGGACATGACCGAGTTAAACTACGACGAAGTTACAACGGAGCAAAGAAATAATGTAAACAACACACATTTACTGAATAGCATTATTCACGCATTATTCATATGGTGAACTGCAACATCTGTTATTGACTCACATGTTGACGGAAAAACAACACAAAAAAAGTCCACTTAAGTCGTAATATCCTATTTTCATGGGCGGAGATATAAGAACGTCAGAGGTTTTTAAAAGTTATTGTATTTAGCTTATATTTCGCATGATAAATAGAGTTATATGTATATGTGTATACCTATTCATACTTACATTAGTTTCGTTTTTTCATTGTTTTGACAGTTAATTACGTACTTCGTAATTTATGTAATAGTTCCTGTTTAATCCCGTTTCATTGAATCGACTTCTCTCAATTATCTAGACGTAAGTGTGCAGTGGATTTCGTTCAGTTTCAATAATATACGCATACATTTTTAGTTATCATTTATTTAGATCTAGAACATTGTTTATGTTACTATGATATGGAAGAACGTCGAGAAATACATTGTGAAACAATGGCGAGTTAGACTGAGGGTGATACTGATTGTATGTCCATTGACGAGAAACAATATGCTTCATTCAGACGACAGGTACAGGGAAAAAGTACTTTTATTTGTTAGTGACAGTGCCGTATATATGTTAAAAACAGGCAGACTTTTAAAGGAAACATATCCTTATATGCTGCATATTACTTGTGTAGCACATGCTCTCCACAGAATCTGTGCATATATCAGAGTGTCCTATCCGGAAGTTGATAGACTTGTATCCGCTTTTAAAAAAAGTTTTCCGAAAAGCACCATCGAGAGTGGCCCTTTACAGGGAAAATCTTCCATCTTTCGCAAATTCCATCTATTCTTGGATCTGCTAAGTATTCTTCTAGCACCCAATTGATCTAATAGATGTGTCCTTTTCGTAGATTTGTAAAAAATGCAGGTATATAACGCATTCTTTAATTTTGGTTGACGCATATTCTAATATGAGATTTAACCTGTGAGCACAACAGTGGGTAAACAGTGCTTGAAGAGGAGCTATCCATTTAATTCACCGGCCATCACAAAAGCTCCACTGTCTCATCTACTTGCTTAGTTTCAGAGAATAGTAAACAGTTTCAACACTAAAGCTTTTTTTCACTTCCCGTTTGCCAGTTATATTTCTCATACCACCTGCTATTAAATCATCTACTGCCTCTATTTGTTTTTACTTTTAATAATTAAATTAACCATTTTCGGTCGAGGTTTTAATTTTATCACAAAAAGTTTATCATCGAAATTTAATTTGCTAAATTTTGTAATGTCTAATGCTTGCTACTTCTACTCTTACATTTGCGCTTATGTTACCCTAATATTGATGCTAATGGTGCAACTAATAAAGCACTGCTTCAATTAGCCATAAATAACTGTCCTCTTGGCAGTGGCGTCGCGTGGTTCAATACTTTGGGGATCCACAACCTTATGCCGCCTCTACACATCGTTGAACGATGTGTAGACAGTTTATTCGGCAAATATTTGAAATTCCCGTCGAACACGAATGTGATCCGTTCGGAGTCGGTTTTCGTTTCACACATCAAAGAACATTCGTATTCGAACACAAATAATCTGACTACATATCATATAGGTACTAAAGGGAGATGAACGTATAAGTAAATACATAAATCCTAACGTAAACATATAACCTATAATTTAAAGGCTTTCAATTAAAAAAATTAAGTGTGGCTACCACATGACTTTCTTATACGTATGAGACTTTCAAATGACAGAATTTTTTATATAAAAATTATTCAACATCCTATTATAAATACTTCTGTTCTTTTAATAAACCTCTATAGAATGCATACTTTGCAGGATATTTTTGAGTAAAATTATTCTCAATTTTATTTTTAAGTACATATGAATTCTTTATAAATTTGTTTAAACTTAGTAGTTGACGAAATTCGATTCTTTCACTGAAGTAAACTACTACTTCCGATCTTCCGATTTTACTGAAAATCTAGTCAGATCTAAGAAAGTAAAAGGTATTATTTAATAATAGAATTTATGGAACTGTACTAGGCAGAATCCGTTATATATGATCTGAAACAACCTGGCTATAGAAATAAAATGAACGATACTTAGGTCAGAATGAAACGTGCCCTCAGTGTTGAATTTGAAGTAGTAGTCTTAAAAAAGAAAAAAGATTCTTTAATGGCAGCTTTTCGCCATCACATGAAAAAGAAGAAGGCATCTTTTAAATCATGGTGCTAGTTCTTATGAAATTTACAAACCCTCATGGTTTGCTTATGAAATCATGGAGGCCTTTTTAGGATCCGTTTGTGATTGTAATTCCAGATACAATACTACAATCTGTTACCACAAATGTTTAAATAATAATAGCAAGTACTCATATAGTATAGTGCAGCAGCAACTTGCTTACCTTCCATCATTCCATCTTCTTTTCAACGCGAATATTGCGAATACGATGTGTTGATAAGCAATTCGTTCATATTTGTGCACGAATTATTTGACGAAACATTCATATACGAATCTTCGGTGAATACATTCGGCGATGTGAAGAGGCGGCATTAGAATAAAAGAGAGTGTTGTTGGTAAATCGCCAGAGGCCAAAGATTTTTTAGGGGCCACGCCCAAAAATCCTTTTTTTGTGGTATCAAATCGTAGAAATTAAAGGAGGTTATTAAGAAATTAGAAATTTAGTAACTTACCTCGCTGAGAACCTTGCCCCCCCCCTCACCCCCAAACAATTGTTTTTATAGATAAATGTATAATAGTTTTTATGTTTCACAAACACGTTTTGTATTGAAAATCAAGTCGTCTCTCCTTTTTACTTTCTTATACGTAGTATAAGGAAGTATAGTGATGATGAAAATTTTCGACCTCGAGATTCTTGCAGATGTCCACGTTTTCCTGATACCGAAAAAGTGGTTTTTAAAAAATGTCTGTTTCTCTCTCTCTCTCTCTCTCTCTCTCTCTCTCTCTCTCTTTTGTATAAAAAAAATTTCAAAATTCAGACCGGAAGTACCACTTTTACTCTTATCGAATAGCGATTTTTTGCAAGTATGTCGTAAGTTATGCATTCTATATATATTTATCAAGAGTATAAAAGTATTTAGAACTGGATTTGCAATATTTTTTGTATATATGAAATTTCAAAATTCGGACAGGAAGTAGCACTTTTACTCTTAGCGAGTAGCACTTTTTTGATAATATCTTGCAAAGTATGCATTCTATAGAGATTTATTAAGAGAATAGAAGTACTTAGAATAGGATTTTGAATAATTTTTGTATAAAAAAATTCTTAAAATTCTATAATTTGAAACGCTCATACGTATAAGAAAGTCGTGTGGTGGCCACACCTCATTTTTTGAGATACATTCATCAATGAGCAATTCATTAAAATTAAGAATTTCTATAATTATAACAAAGATTGAAGATTGAAATCAAGAGCGAAAAAAGTCTTTATTATTATTACTCTCTACCAAAATACATCAGCCTGTTACATGATAATTATTTTTTTTTTTCAATGTTTCAACTGTACAGAAGCATTTTTATTCGAAATATCATTTTAGTTTACTTTCAAATTATTTGCCCTACCCTTGTACATATGGAAATTTAATTTATTTTTAAAATTATCTCATGTTAAAATTTATGAGAAATGTGGGTTAAGTAAGAGAAACAAGGAACATTAAGCAGAATATACATCTTACTACTTATTTAGCAATTTTAAATACTTTCCTTGTACTATAGGTATAATTTTTTGCCTAGACGTTGCTTCTTTTAGTTAAACCCTCGCCGGTCACGAGAACAGAGTAGCTTTCAAGAAATCATAAAAACTACGTCTGCGTGTCGGGCTGTTTACTTAATGCAGTCTGAATAATTTTCTTAGACTGTTTTCCTAAACGTTATATTACAAAACTGAATGTATTGAGATGAGTCTCACTCTCGATTAAAGCAATGGGGAGATATAGAAGGCTCTGGAGAAACAACATTCCAGTGCACAGATTTCATGTGCACGTGGAACAGCTTAAAACATCGAACGTCGCCTGACTGTCGCGGAGAACAAAGAGTGCGGGCGGCAAAGGTTCCACTAAGTAGATTTAATATTCACATGTGCAGTGAACGAAGCGATTAAGGTGGGCATATGATAGAAAGAGAATCGTCATATTGCTCTGTCCTTTTCCAACCATTAGGCGTGTATTATGTGTTCCATACGTGACCGTATTTTTATTAGCCATCTGGTTGCAAGTAGCAGCGATATAATTTGTAAAACAAATTTATTGGATAAAAGATGGTACTACTAACGCAACGTATGTCTTTGATTGAACCAAATTATACAGACTAACGGACCAGACCGTTTTTTTTGCGTATGAGACAAAAAAGCAGAGTTTTTGTCTCATACACGTTTAATAGAATACGTGTCTAATTTGAAATCATTGCTATTTACCCTAAATTGTAAAAATGCAAATAACGTCCTTACAAGAATAATAGGAACATACTGTTACATGTAATGTTTGTTTTGTAAATACCTATGTAGATCTATGTCCTTTATCTATTTGATTTAGATAATAAACAGGTATTTTTTTAGTGATGAAAAAGGAATATATAGGCTGATTCAATTTTGACGGTCACCATGGGTATTTCGCGTATTATTTGGAATAGAGAGTAGGTTTGAGTTTGGCAAAGTTGGTAAATTTTGTGTTTTGTTATATAACACGAGCATGTACCAAGTCTTAGTTGGAAGAATTAGATTGGTAGATGAGAAGTAACACTTGATCGCGAAAAACATACTTACCGAGTATCTTGTCACTTAGAGTATCTTGTCAGTGGTTAGTTTTTCAAAATTTATAATGAATACAAAATTATTCAGAAGTAAGTTTGGAACAACGTTTGCATAAAAAAATCTACTTTC
This sequence comes from Amphimallon solstitiale, assembly GCA_963170755.1. NCBI lineage: Eukaryota > Metazoa > Arthropoda > Insecta > Coleoptera > Scarabaeidae > Amphimallon > Amphimallon solstitiale. The sequence goes on from CAUJHA010000006.1 coordinate 33,165, forward strand.
ACAGAGGCAGTACATTTTTATTCTTATAGATAATAATACGGTCAATTTGTGCTCAAAAGGGCCCCTGGTGGGAAAGTTGTGGGGTAGTTTTGATTTCTTCCATTCTCTATATTTTTTGGGGTGCTGAATCCGAATCTGAGGTTTGCTAACAAAATTTCGTGACGCAACATTGAAAAAAATGAAAAAAAATTTTTTGCCGGTTTTTTGCTTATAACTTGCAAACTATCAACTTTTCGTAAATAACCTTCCTATTCAAAATGAAAGTACATAAAATTTCCTACAAATTTCATTATTTAGGTTTTTTTCTCCGACAAACCGTTCGGGCTCAAGAGCTAGTTGAAAATTGGAGTATTTCGGCTGTCTCCGCAAAAACCCACTTTTTCCATTCCAGAACTCTAATTCATTATTGAAGGCTGTCATTTAGTGAATTCCTCCTAGTTTTTAGTTGAATACAATGTAGACTGGTTTCAACTGTTATGCTCTCTCCAGTACTGAAAAAATAGGATTTGCAAAATCACATTATATTTAAATTCTGTGGAAATATAATTCCGTGTTGTACGTATTCTCATTTTATATATTCTCTCCCGGCCTCCCCAAATTATTTTATAACTGTCCCGTCTGGTTTAAAAGCCCTCTTTCCATCCATTCGACTCCTTCGGACACGAGCCAATGCCAACTACGTCACCTTGTACCTGCGTTCCCAACCTTCTGTATTGTTCACGAGGGGTGCTCCCCTCTACCTCCACCACAAAAACACCGCCCATCTGCTCACTGTCAGCGGCAGTGCCATGCGAAGGGAGTCGTTCGGTGTTAGAGTCCAACGACAACACAAATCAACAAGTTATATTTACGCGTAGTGTTAAAAATGGCTTCAAACGTGTGTTTTATTTGTGATGAAGTGCTGGATAATGATGTAGAGAAGGTGGCTACAGTGCGGGAAAAAGGTTTGAAAACGTTTATCGAGTCAAGCAAGAAGAGGAAGGATGGTGAACATGTTCAGCTAAGTAAAAAATCTGCAGTTGAGGTTCATGAACGATGTCGTAAAAACTATAGTAATGAAAGAATGATTGCCGCTCATTTGAAGAAGGTGGAGCAGGGTAGGGAGCAAGTCAAAAGACGTTATACTGAAGCACCTTTCAGATTCAAAACTCATTGCTTTATGTGTGGCCTCATCGTAACACCTGAGTTTATAGAACAACAAAGAAAAAAGAAAACCAATCGTAATATTGTGTATCAGGTTCGACTTTTGAAAGTGAAGGAAACTATCATAAAAAGAGCAGAAGAACGTGGTGATGAGTATGGACAAGCCATAATCAAACGGCTTTTGCCTGTCTCAGACTTGGTGGCTTCTGATTGTCAGTATCATAGTTTATGCATGAGAAAACTGTACAATCGCCCAAAAACTGAAGAGAAGAGAAAAAGCGGTCCATTCGCAAATGATGTTGAAGCAGCAATGGAAGATGTCTACACTTATCTTGAGAATGGTGATGGAGAGTGTCAGTTTTCGCTCAACGAGTTGATGGAGCAAATCAAGGGTGATCATCGTCCTGACAAAAAGACAGTCAAAGCTCATCTACTCAAAAAATATGGAAGCGATATAATTATTGCCTTTTCACCCAACAAGAAACCGGTAGTGTGTTTCAAAAACACAGGGTATAAAATTTTGAATGATGCTTGGTATCAGCAGGCGTTAAAAAATGAACAAGAGGAAAGACTCCGGATTGTTAAGACGGCTGCTGCAATTATTGTTGAGGATATCCGGAGCCAGGTTTATGAGACAGAACAGTACCCCCCACCTGATAAGTTTTTGGAAGGAAATGAGGAACTCATTCCTGAAACGCTTCGTACATTTATGGAAACAGTTGTACTAAATAAAAAACGTGGGGACCATGATAAGTGGAAGAAGAAGAGCACAGCGCTGGCTCATAGCCTTGCAGCAGCAGTGAGGCCCAGATCATTCGTCTCACCAGTCCTTGTAGGGTTGGCAGTGTTTTTATACAAGAAGTACGGCTCAAGGAAATTGGTCGATGTGGTTTCCTCATTGGGATTTTGTTCCTCTTATACAGAAGCTGTTCGGCTGGAAGCATCAGCAATCAACGGCGATCCGCTGAAAGTCAACCAGCCGTGCTTTTCACAGCAGGTGTACGATAACGCTGATTTTAACGTACATACAATCGACGGATACAACACCTTTCACGTCATGGGTGGCATTTCCTGTATTGCACCAAAACATGCAGTGGCTCCCAATCAATTCATTCCTCGGCTAAAAATGATACCCCCACCTGAGGTTTCTGGAAGTTATGGAGCTGTTCAACTGATCCATTTTGAAAGGACAAAACCTGAAGGTTTAGCTGAAATCAGGATAAAAGATCTAAAGGGAATGTATGCACCAACTGAAACTGTGATTCCATCTGTGCCTGATCTTTTGTGGCTCTATGGGAAAAGCAGAGACATTCCTGGCCTCTCCGGATGGAATGGATTTATGGAAGATGTCACAAGAGACATCCCATATGAAGTAACATTTGTTAGTTATCAGCCATTTATCAATGCTCCTCCAAGTGATTATGATACAATATTCACAGCATTGTTGACCGGAGTAGAGAAGACTAAATCCTTAAACCAAGTTACCTGTCTGGTGACATTTGACCAACCTCTCTACCTCAAGGCACGAGACATTCTTGCTAGCCGCCCCGATGATCCAGCTCTGTCAAATGTTGTTTTAAGGCTCGGTGGATTTCATTTACTAATGTCCTTCATGGGGGCAATTGGTTACATTATGCAAGGTAGTGGATTGACTGAACTTTTCAATACCATATATGCGGCGAACTCTACTGAAAAAATCATGTCTGGCCACGCCTACGCACGGGCGGTACGAGCTCATATGTTGTGTCACAGAACTTTGGCCAAACTAGTGATTCAATCAATGGCCCTGTCGCCAACAATGGCAGATCAATTGGAGGAGATCTTGTTCAACATGGACAGAACAGTGATTCTTTCTAATGATGTGAAGGAGATTGTCAAAGATGTACAAGAAGAATTCAAAGCTAAGCTTCAACTGTTGGCAGAACGTGGCCCCACTGCCAAGCTCTGGGTTGTATATTTTGAAATGGTGACTTTGATTAAGCACTTCATTGAAGCAGAAAGAAGCAGCAACTGGATCTACACCTCCAAGCCATATATGAAATGCTCCCTTTCTTTCACGCCAGTGGCCATAATCTGTATGCTAAATGCAGCCATCTTTACCTCCAGGATATGCATACCTTGAAAACTGCAATGCCATCTGCAGAAACGAGTGTTTCACCACCCGGGGATGTTTCACCATTCGTAGGAGTGAGAAACTGTGGTGTGGCACCTGGAGTGATATGGCGATTGAACAAACTCTAATGAAGTCAATGAAGACAAGCGGTGGTCTCACCCATGGCCGTGGGGTAACTGCAGGCGTTGTGACAAGATGGACACAAGGGATGACAGCACTGCATAATGTGTGCCAAGAGATTGAGCATTTTACGGGAGTAGAACTCGCAACGTCAGAACAACACATTGACAGCAGAGATACAATGCAAAAGCGAGACAACACTGACGCACATAAGTTGCTGAATTGGTTCCACGAACATCCTCCTTTCCCAGAGACCACTGACCTAATGTCACTAAGTACAGGTGTTCTCGCAGATGAGAGGATCAACTGCCACTTGTCCAAGGAGATGGGCATGAAAGGTATACAGCGCACTATTGGTGGTGATTTTCAAACTGTAAAATTCAAACGAAGCGAAAGAGTGCAGCCTCTTGCGATCATGAACAGCTCTATTCAGATACAAGACAGGGCTGTAATAATCAATCCAACCACACTTTTCCAGCGAATGACCATCGTGAAACATTCAGACGAAGAGCTGCGAGAATTTTTGCGTTACGAACTTAGCCCCTACCCTCTCTCTCTTTTCGATGAGCATGGGATAAGGAAAGGAACAAAATCGAGCTTGTACAGGGCTTTTGCACCGACTGAACAGGCGGACTTGAACGATACAAAATATGTCCTGGACGGAGGGTTTTTGTTACACCGGGTCAAATGGCACCACGGCCAGACATATGCAGAAATTTGCAGCAGTTATGTATCATATGTCAAGTCAAACTACAAATCAAATGCGGTTGTCATTTTCGATGGCTACTCTGACGAAGCTTGTGAAAGCACCAAGCGCATAGAACGATTGAGAAGAGAGCAAAGGAAACAATCTGCTGCAATATCATTTACAGAATCGATGGTGCCCACTGTCTCGCAGGAGAGTTTCCTTGCGAACTCCAAAAACAAGAGCCGGTTGATATCTATGCTAATGGAAAAATTTGATGATGCAAAAATTGATTCACAGCAAGCTGTTGAGGACGCTGATATCCTAATTATCACAACAGCTCTTATGTTGGCCCCGACAAATGAATATGTGACAGTGGTGGGGGAAGATATCGACCTTTTGGTGATTTTGATTGGCCTGTGTACCCCTGATATAAAGAATGTCTTCTTTTTGAAACCAGGAAAAGGAAAGGTGCCACGAACCCTCTACAATCCTCATCTTGCCGCTGACAAAACCCTATCAGACCATATATTGTTCCTGCACGCGATGAGTGGTTGTGACACCACTTCTGCTTTGTTTAATCAGGGGAAACTGAAATTTCTCAAAGTCCTACAGAAGAATAATGGCTTGCAAGCAGTCATTGATGCTTTCAAAGACCCTCATGCACACCAGGACGAGATTGCCGAAGCAGGAAACGTGTTTCTCATGGCTCTGTATGGGAAAGGACATGAAAGTAGCCTGAACAATTTGAGATACAGGCAATACGTATCTTCATCGTACAAGAGTAAAGCCAACATTGCCTCACTACCTCCCACCGAAGCTGCTGCACGACAACATTCACTGAGAGTTTACTTTCAGGTGCAGCAGTGGTTATCCGGTGAAACCACACTCGACGTACAACAAAGAGACCCGAACGAGTGGGGGTGGAAAAAAACAAGGAGTGGTCTCGTGCCAGTGCCAACCACTTTGAACCCAGCACCGGACTCTATACTCCGGCACATTTCTTGTAAATGTAAAAAAGGCTGCCAACGCACTTGTGGATGCAGGAAGGCAGGCCTCCATTGCTCTCTTATCTGCACATCGTGCGAAGGGCTGTGTGATAACGTCGAGCCGCCGGAAGACGGCATTGACATGGACGAAGAAGAGACCGAAGGAAGAGACCGAGAACAGACTGAAGAAAGACGCTTACACGATGCGGAAGGTATGTCTAATCTCACAATCTATTTCGTAATCATTCATCTCTCCTTGAGATATGATCACAAGTTATTCTTTTCTCACCACCTCTTCCATTTTCCAGACGAACAAGCCCCGTCTCTGACGAATGAACAACCCGAACCTGTGCCAGGACCCTCTGCCTTCGAAGAACCTCAGCCAGGACCCTCTAAACGACAACGGTTCATATAATTTTTGCTTATATAATAATGTAATGTATATACTCATACATAATATGTGTAATAATTTTTCAAGATTTTTCGATGGAATTTCAATTTTTCCGTAACTGAATTTGTACAATTTCGGACTTCATTAAATAACTTGAACATTATGTAATTTTTGAAAAAATCTACCTGTACCTTTACATATACGATCTAAATAAGGTATGCACAGAGAACTGCGAGGAGTTCACCAAATGACAGCCTTTAATAATGAATTGAAGTTCTGGAGTGGAAAAAGTGGGTTTTTGCGGAGACAGCCGAATTTTCAACTAGCGCTTGAGCCCGAACGGTACGTCGGAGAAAAAAACCTAAATAATGAAATTTGTAGGAAATTTTATGTACTTTCATTTTGAATAGGAAGGTAATTTACGAAAAGTTGATAGTTCCCGAGTTATAAGGAAAAAAACGACAAAAAATGAGATTTTTTACTATTTTTTTAATTTTTTTCCATGTTGCGTCACGAAATTTTGTTAGCAAACCTCAGATTCGGATTCAGCACCCCAAAAAACATATCGAATGGAAGAAATCAAAACTACCCCACAACTTTCCTGGTAAAAACACAATTTGACTGGATTATAAATAGTTTTTTTTATAGAAGTATCTCGCCAAGTATTTATTCAAATTCGACTAAAAAATGAACTGTTTATTTAAGAAAACCCGTAAGTAGTGAACCTGTCAATGTAAGAAACACAAGGCCTATTGTGTGTGTAAAAGTAAGAAAAAGAGAAACAATCAATATGTTTCACATACCTATAACACTCTAATTAAATAGGTTAAATCTACATGTGTGCTCAGAAAGTAGTCTTGGATATTATAAAATGCTTTCTTTGTATTACTTTTGATACCGTATCAGCTATTAGAATGCCCAATTCAGTTGGAAAAAAATTTGAAACACCACCCGAAAATTTATCCGACAGTGTGGATTTCCCACGTTAATAATAATTTACTAAAATATAATTAAAAACGAGATCTGCAGAATATTGAATTAAATTTCTTACATATTGCAGTGATCTTGAATAAATAATAATATGTAAATAAATAAGTATAATCAAGATCACTTTAAGATTTTATTTAAATTAATTTTTACTTTATTCATTTTTACTATGATGTGTATAAATATTCACTATATTGATAATTTACTAAAACTTTATTTTTATCTAAGTAAAACGATAAAAGAATCTTAGTAAATTTTTATAAGGTTATAATATTAAGACGTATTAAATGTTACGGGTAAAGGATCGAGCAGGTGTTTCTCGCACAAACACGTCTGGCTTTGGCAGGGATCGACCGGGTGGACCGGCACAAAAAGTATTGTTTATCAGGTGTACGGCTGAGTCATAATATATAGACGAATTTATATTCGCATGTTTGTTTACCTTTTTCAAGGATCATATATGCGCTGTTTCCCCATGCGACCGATAATAGCAGCACCGTCGATTTACAATTTTGGAAGTGGATTCGTGTTTGCCGAAAGTGGCCGGATGTTTTTATAAAGAAATTTAAGCATAAAAGCGCGGACGGATAAAATTTCGAGGATTGCTGGTGAAAACCGCAATATTAACTAGTCTAAAAGTAGGTAATAGACCACTCCCTCCTTCTTTTTAAAGGATTATTTTAAAAATCCGGACTTAGAATAAATTTTGAGATTTTCGATACTTATAGAATTTTTACAAGATTCTACACTTATAATAATTTTATTTTTAACATGCAGCGCGTATTACATTAAAATGTCTAGATGTATTTGAATAACTACCTATGTATGAAATACTTTTATTTATGAACTCGGTTTTGAATTTATTTAATTTCATTTTATTTTCTTTTTCCTAGAGAGTTTTGTTTTGCATGTAGGGGTACTATGCCATACATTATGACAAAACCTTCTAGCATTTGTAATGATAACTTTGAATAGCATAATCATTTTCTTTTCCGTATAATTTATTTTTCTTTTAAATTTATTCATCCTACAAAAGATATTTGAAATTAATAATTTTGTTTTATGTGTATATAGGTTATATATAAGTGAATAAAATTTTTCATTGAGAATTATGGAAGAGTTTAATACGATGTATGAAGAGTTAAGGTGATTAAACAATATTTGTTATAAATGTGTGTATAGTGGCGTCTCAAAATTCTTTATTTGTAGTGGTGTTTTGTATTGGAATTTCGTGAAAAAGGTAAAGTTTATTTTCTTTTAATGTATATATATATTATTTCTTTTGATATGAGAATTAAGTAGGTTTTGTTGTATTTGGGTGTTCAATATTAACGTGTTGGATAATACATCAGGGATGTGTGAAATGAATTATGTCATTATTTAATTCATAGCATGGAGTCCTGGTGAATTTGAAATACACGAATTGGTCTTGGTGGTACTGCGTTTGGGAGCGAGAAAAGGCACCAGGCAGAACTAATCAGGGCTGAGTTAATTTATTGAATACGTAGATACATTATTTTATTTCATTTTATTTATTCAATTTAAAAATTTATATATTCCTTAAGGAATGTGCGCATTGTGATGTATGTTCGGGTTGCGTCCGACGAGCTGAAAATGACATGCTCGTAGGGTGGAACTTTGGGATACTCATCTGTGTGAATTTGTTATCTGATGGTACTGTGTTGGGAGCGAGAAAAGGCGCCGGACAGGACTAATTAGGGCAAAGCCACTTCCTTAATGTCTATATTTTGTTATCAAATAGTAGACCGCACAATTTTTATTTTTTTTTTTTAATTACATTCCAGTACAATTCATCACGGGTAATTTATTTCATTTTTGATTGTTTACATGTATCTATGACAAATATTAATAATAATAATAATCACGTTCACATTTTAGATATAAGCTGGCACGACATGATGATTTCATTTATTCTTTATTTCTTGTAATATTTTATTGTTTATGATGTATAAATTTGAATTATGACCGAATATTGATTTTAGATGTGTAAATATTTGTAGATTAAAACTTTTGAATTCATTTAAAATTATTTTATTTTAATAAATTAGATGTTAAGATTTATTTTGTATTTTATTTCTTTACCTGACCTGGAAATGATTAAAGAGAAGGAGAATCAAGTCATATTTTCTGCCCCTGAGAGAACTATTTATTTTCAAACTGAGCTAGTTACATGTAGAATGTTTTGCTTAACCTACCTTTCAGCAGAAAGTTCACCGTATCATAGTCTAGCATAAGGTCTAGCACTAGGATGCGTGCTTGACTCTCAGTTACGTATTAATTAAGTAAATTTAATTTATTTTATATATCTATAAATTTGTAAGAGTCACAGCAATATGTAAGTAATTTTTATTACAGGATTGAAGAAAATAGATTAAAAATTTTGTATAGGTACCTAAATAACTTGCCTTATAATTAATCTAGTGGTCAACCAGTGGCCGAAATTTGATCTCAATTCATTAAATTTTTAAGTTTGAGTTATTGAGGTTCTTTTGTCAAAAAGTATACTTCTATAACCATTGCATACAATTTTGTTCAATTTTCTATTACGTCAGCTGCGAGCGTGTAGAAATACGTCATTATGCATTAATTTTCGAGTTAATTAATTAATGTATTTGTTTGCAAAGAAAAATATCTCTCACTGTGTGACCATGATAGCGGGCCAAACGGTAAAAGTCATCAATACCGAAGTGTATATTTAGAAATATAATCTCCCTCGGAAATCTGATTATATTTTCAGTGAAATCTATAAATCCAGAGTAGTACTTCATTTCAGTGAAGAAAACAAATAATAGCAATATCTCGTCAATTACTAATTTTAGACAAATATCTAAAGTATAACAAAGTGATCAAGAGTAAATTAGAAAACAATTTTATAAAAAAAATCCTACCGGAAGTAGGTGCTTACTCTGATCGTAAAACAGGTTTTTGCGAATATATCGCAAGTCATGCATTCTAGGCAAATATATCGAGTGTATGAAAATATTTAAAGCTCAATTTTGAATATTCTTGTAATAAGAAATTTCCAAAATTCGAACTGAAAGTACCTAGCAATTTTATTCTAGTCGAATATCAATTTTTTGAAAATAGCTCGAAAATTATGCATTTTATACAGTATAAATGTATTTAAACATGGATTTGGAATATTTTTGTAAAAAAAAATTCAAAATTCGGACCGGAAATAACACTTTCGACAGTGACGGCTTGTGAGTACGTTTTAGAGAAGCAATTAGACAGACAAGACTGATTCGTTTATTATCGGTGATATGTTCGGCCACTGGGAGTATATCAGCAATAATAAACGAACCGGTCTTGTCTATGTAATTGCTTCACCTAAACGAACTCATCAGCCTGCAACTGACTTTCACTCTTATCGAAGAGCAGTTTTTTGAAATATCTCGCAAATTTGCTTTTTATATAAATTTCTTAAGTAACTTGACTATAGCACCATTTATCGGATCCCTGCCTAGCTGTGAACCATCGTCTCGACGATTGAGGTCATATTCACGCAATATATTTAATTGCGTGAATATGACCTCAATCGGTCAAGTCGTTCAGAAGCTACAAGATCGCACACAAACGTACCAACGATTTATATATTGTAATGAAACAAGCCCACAGAGAAGCAGGCATCCGGGAGACGATAAAAGAAAGGCAAATATTCGGCGCGGCTGGTAAAACAATCGTAAAGTAATAAATCATCCATTTATATATGTACTGCGAAGAGACAGAATGTCTCTTGAATGTTCTACAAACATCGAGAAAAACACTAGCGTTTATCTGGTGTGTTCCAGATGTTTCGAACGAGTATATAAAGGCAGTTGCACCGATGGATGAGTAATTCCGGTATAAGAAAGTCCTTAAGTACTCGTCGCGCGGAACAGACTAAAGTAAAAATAAATATAAGAAATAAATAAATAGTTCAATGTGTGGTACGGTGTTATATAAATAGAAGTGATATAAATACGGTAGTGTTACATAAATGTTAGTAATAGAAATAAATACCTGTGTTAATTTAAATCGTAGTAGTTTAAGTGTGATACATTAGTTTTACATTTTTATATTGTAATTAATTTTACGTTTGTGAATATACAGACTGTTTTAAATAAATAAATTGCACGGGTTGTTTATTGCGAACCCGAAAACGTTACAATTGGTGTCAGGTGTGGGGTAAACAAAATAAGTGCAAAAAAAATAAATAAATAATTGGCTACCAAACGTTTGGAAGAATTAAAGGTCTCCGAGTTAAGGGCAGAATTGGAAGAAAGGGACGCAGATACGTCTCGAAAAAAAAACAATTCTCCAGGATCTGCTTCGTGACCTTTTAATAAATGAAGGTGAGGATCCCGAGAAATATTTGTTTCAAGTAGAGGCTGATTCAAGCTTAATTATGGAGACTCTAAAAGAAATTGCAAATAATTTTAAACAAGTCGAGACTATTATGGAGACTCTAAAAAATGAAATTGCAAATAATTCAAAAGCTTTAAAAGATAAAATTGCAAATAATTCAAAACAATTTGAGAATACTATGGAGACTCTAAAAGATGAAATGGCAAATAATTCAAAACAACTCGAGACTACTTTTAAGGAAGACATTCAGAGGAATTCATCGAATGGGAGACAGGAATTTTCTGGGGCCATCGAAGCCGTAGAACAGAAAGTTGAGGAGCGCGTGTTCGGAATGGGGGACGAGTTTGGGGTTCAGCTTCAGTTGCCAGCGATAAACGACTGCGGTCCCCATGACTCCTCAAGCGGAAGCCTGGAGATCTTCCGAACAGCAAAGGCAAAGGTAAAACCTCCCACCTTCGATGGGAAGACGTCATGGATGACGTACCGGAAACAATTCGAAGCCGCTGCAGGAGCAAATGGGTGGACGTCCCAGAAAAAGCTACTGCTCTGATTGTGTCGTTAAGAGGAGAGGGCAGTGATATTCTGCAGACCTTACGTCCGGAAGAGTGTCAAGACTACCTTAAATTAATCAAGCGTCTTGAGATGAAATATGGGCATGCACACCTGGAACAGGTAGTCCGACGATTAGTGAATCAGGTGCAACCTAAGAGAAGAACGCTCCGATGATGGAATTGGAAATGGAAATGGAAATGGGCCATGTGCATAGTAAATGCGGGAAGGAGCCCAAGAAAACGAAGAGGCAATCGTCGACCCAGTATCGTAGAGCCTCAAAATCAATAACGCGAATTGCATCTCTACAACACCAAAACGCTGATGCTGTTGCAAGGAGACCACGTCCAGAAGACTGCAGGCATAGCAACCGACTAGAAGAAAAATCGGCCAACACATTCAGAACTACCGTGGTTGACGATCAGTGGCAACCTGACAATTTGCGGATCGATCAAGAAGCAGATAAAGACCTTGGTTCATTGATGGTTTGGAAAGGTACTGGTCGCGGACCGGCTTGTCAAGAAGTAGCTACTCGTTCAGAGGGACTGGAATCCTACTGGGCTCAATGGGACTCTCTGTAGGTGGAGGATGGCCTACTCAAGCGTGTTGTGGAGAACGCAAATGGAGAAGACTACGTCAGCGGACCCAGGCGAATGTTGGAGGAAGCCCACGAGCGAGTACGCCATCACACTCAGGATGCCAGCGACAGGACGAAGGATCGTTACGACGTGCAAGCCGAGAGAGGTGGTTACCGAGAAGGAGAACTTGTTTGGTTGTATAATCCTCAACGTCGCCGAGGCCTGTCCCCAAAGCTCCAACAACACTGGGAGGGACCATGCGAAATACTAGAGCGAATAGATGACGTGGTTTATCGCATAAGACTAACACCCTATATTGAGCCAGGGGTGGTGCGTTTCAACCAATTGGCCCATATCATGGACGTGACAGCGGTGATGTGGCGGATGTCGACAAATTACCGGAAAACCTAGAGAGCCAACTTATGGGAAATCCCTTGTCGATTTACGAGGACGAGGACTCGAATAAAATATAAGGAGGCTGGCAATTCCGAAACTGGGTTGCGGATTAGACCGGTTGGAATGGAGAACCGTAAGAAACATGCTGGAGGTAGTATTTCGGCATACTGGTATGGAAATAGCCGTATGCAGCTATCGGACCAATCAGCCCGTTATGCAACCCAAGACGGTGGATTGCTATTTCTACAAGACAACTGGGTGCACCCGTGGGTCCCAATGTAGATTCCGTCATCCGCCAGCGACAAGAACATGGAATAGCGTGTTTCGGGACGAAACGCATTTTTTTAAGAAGGGAGCAATGTAATGAAACAAGCCCACAGAGAAGCAGACATCCGGGAGACGACAAAAGAAAGGCAAATATTTGGCATGACTGGTAAACAGTCATAAAGTAATAAATCATCCATTTATATATGTACTGCGAAGAGACAGAATGTCTCTTGAATGTTCTACAAACATCGAGAAAAACACTAGCGTTTATCTGGTATGTTCCAGAAGTTTCGAACGAGTATATAAAGGCAGTTGCACCGATGGATGAGTAATTCCGGGATAAGAAAGTCCTTAAGCACTCGTCGCGCGGAACAGACTAAAGTAAAAATAAATATAAGAAATAAATAAATAGTTCCTTGCGTGGTACGGCGTTATATAAGTAGAAGTGATATAAATACGGTAGTAAATACCTGTGTTAATTTAAATCGTAGTAGTTTTACATTTTTATATTGTAATTAATTTTACGTTTGTGAATATACAGACTGTTTTAAATAAATAAATTGCACGAGTTGTTTATTGCGAACCCGAAAACGTTACAATATATTTGAAAATATGTATATATATATTTAAAAATGATTTGTTTAATCATAATACACAATTTCTACACTTTCTCTAATCTTCAAATAATACAACTTACATCATTTCATCGTATAATTTTAGAATACTTTCTTTAAATAATATGTCATTCTCAATTTTAATTTTTTTTGAAAATATTTGACCAAAACACGTGTTCATAAAAAAATCATTATCACATTGTTTTTAAAAGTAAAAACATAAACTTTGGTGGTGCTTGTAGTCAAGAAAATTCTGCATCATTTGGTATAAGTTGCACTTCCTAGACTTCCTACTTCCAGAAATTTTGACATACCAAAAACTTATTTTTTTTTAATGGAACACCCAGTATTTTATTGTGGCATTTTGTTTCTTTTTTTTCTCTTTCATTTTTGTAAGCAATGTTCTGTACCTATCTTTTGTAGTTTCTGAGATAATCACTATAGGAGCAATTAGCGGTCAAATAAAGAAGTACAAGCGCTGTCTATGCACCCAAATATTCGTTCAACCAATGGAAGGCTGGATGGTGCCCGACCTCCTTATTCAACTGTCATACAAAGTAAAGGTTAAATCCACTATCCCAAAAGTAATAATTTTACAGAATGAAGGGCATCGCGTTTCAGTTTTTTAATTTCGGCAATATCCAGTTGTAGTATTTCATTTCTTAAACTATTGGTTATCAACCAAATAAAATAAAGCGTATGTTTACTGACATATTTGAAGAAGCCGCTTCTCTAAAAGGTGTACGAAACAACGCTGCTATCTTCAATTTAATTTGCTTAATTGCTCGTATTCTTTTATTGTTGAAGCTGTTCATAACTGATGCCTGTAGTTTTTCAAAAGTATAAATTGATGTCCTAAAACTTTAATAGAAATAAATTTTGCAACAAAATAACGCAATTTAAATAACCTAAAAGTATTGAGCAACGTAACAACAATCAAAAGTAAGAAAAACAAATTTCATTAAAGAATATGTTCAACATAACCACAAGTTTGTGCAATGCACGTGAGTATTCTGTTTTCCAAAGAAGTACTAATGTTGTATAAAACTTTTACATATTCTTATGAACGCTTCTCTGATTATAATGTTCATGTCTTCAAAAAGATTTGAAAATCCGTCCGTAGAAAACGAAGATACTCTCCTTCATTTAACATTTTCATCAAAGAAATAAGGTCCAATTATGTAACTACCACTGAATGACCAACAATTTTGAAAGTTTGCAGGTGTGATAAAGTGAAGGTTTTTATGTGTTATAATAACGAAAATTGTGACGATTAACGTATCCATTTTAATAGAAGGTAGCTTCGTCGGTAAACAACAAAAAATTGGGAAAGTCAGGCTAATTTATCTGCTGCCCATTGACAAAAATGTAATTAAAGACAATGACAAAATGTTTTTTTTTGGACGTGTTTTGGTTAAAAAATTAAAAAAAAATAATTCAAAAACTATTGCCTCAATTTTGAAAAGGAAAAAACAAATGAATAGACAATTTAAAACAGTACTAAAAAATCCAAAAATATATAGAGTGAGTCATTTAAAAAAATTAAGTTCCATGCATTTCCGGTGAAACCGGAAGTGCGTCAGGGATTAAAGTATTTTTAGAATATGCGCCTCAAGTAACCATGAAACTTCCTCTAATTGTTTTTTCTTTTATTTAAAACCTAAAAGAGCAATCAAAGAAACGGCTACTAATGACTCACCCTGTATGTTGCAACATACTGTACATATGTTGCAAATTAAAAGCAAAATTATGGAAATCGACTGCAAATTAAATGGAAATTAAATCAGAAAGTATTTTCAGATTCGCATGTAATTTGAGATACACTGTACAACATGATCACCAAAACATAAATATTTTTCGTAAAATATGGTTGAACAATAGGTACTTGAAATACTCTGTTGACCGGATATTTCCAGTAGATTTATTATTAAATGAGAATCCGAGACGCATAGTTCTATTTTCGGTTTTTTGTAATTGAGGAGCATGTTGTTTTTAAATATGGGACTTTTTTTCTTAAAGATTACTCTTTTGATGCCTGACGGAAACACATATATAACGTAACTGAGATGACTGAGTAAGCTATATACAAGTATGTCGACCCTGTATTTGCACTAGACTTTAAAATTTTGCAACACTCAACTTGGCAATTAATGCCCGATCGTTGGCAGCGCCCTCTGTTTAAGAATTGCTGCACCTACCACCCTGATTATAATGCAATTATGTAGAATATAAATCCCAAAAATTGTGAGTCAATTACGACACGAACGCCAAAATTAAAAACCCCCGAAAAGTGTTTAATGTGCCGCCTATGGATTTAGCATGTGTCTATATGTCGGTATCGCGCCAGTTAGGCCAGACAGCCGACGTCATGAGTCGTAATAAATAATATTTTTATGGAACTAAATAAACACGCATAGATAATAGATACACACACCGCAATAACGGTTGTAAACGTTATAAAAACCCCAATGATAGCATTGTTTACTATTTCTAAACAGGTGTTCATGCTAAGAGTTCAACAACCTTAATATGAAATATCAGCTGATTTGGGCAAATTTGCCAGTAAAATTGATGGTACTTTATTCGATTTCCTTTGTTATCTTTAAAAATATCTTAGTTTTCAACAACGAGAATTTTTTTATTGAGATGCCGACTGTATGAATTTTGTAATTATTTTAATATTTGCGAGGATTATTTAGATATTACATTTTCGTCCGCAATAAATGTATAGTAAGTACTATTACTGTTATTATGATTAAATTTAACGACTTTTTACTCACAAAAACAAATTTGTGTTGTAAAATTTGCCCAACTCTACTTATGAGAAACTTTTATTTTAATTGGACGCAAGTGAATTAAAAAAAAACATAATTTATTAAATTATAATAAAAATAGAAATAAACGTAAAATAAAGATAGTTTATTTTTTACAGCGTTACTGTGCTCGTTCTCCTTTTTTATTTTAAAATTGTTGGTTCTGAAAAGAACTGATTTGTAAACAGGTGAAACAGGTGGAAAGCTCACAGGAAATGTTCAAAGTGTCCGCCTTCAGCGCGGAGGCACGCCTCTAGGTGACCTGAATAATTTTCACGAACTCGCTGCAGATGTGCCTCTTGTCAAATACGCTGTGCCGCGTCAAAAATTCGTTGCCGTAAGTCTTCTACGATTTCAATCTCTCCACCACTGTAGACAAGAGTTTTCATATAACACCAAAAAAAAAGTCTAGTGGATTTAAATCTGAGCTGCGGGGAGGCCACGGTATGGGACCTCCACGTCCAATCCATCTAGGATATGTGGCATTTAAAAAGTCGTGTACTGCTCATGAAAAATGTGGGGGTGCCCCGTCGTGCATAAACCACATCTGCCTTCGTATGTCTAGCGGTACATCGTCTAGATAGTCCGGCAAAACGTTTTCCAAAAACCGTAAATAACTAGCTCTATTTAGCCGCTCTGGAAGTACATATGGTCCTAGAATAGTATCTCCGAAAATGCCGGCCCATACGTTCACCGAAAATTGATGCTGAAACCTATGTTGACTTACCATATGCGGATTGGCATCTGCCCAATGATGTGCATTATGATAATTCATAATACCACATCGCGTAAAACAGCATTCATCGGTAAATAACACTGTAGCAGTGAAGTTTACATGTTCTGCTACACGTTGACGAAACCAGGTGGCAAATGTAATTCGTAACGGACGATCATTTTCAGTCAGTTCTTGTACACGTTGAATATGATAGGGGTGTAATAAATTACTTCTCAACATAGTATGTACCGTACTGTGAGACACCCCCACCTGTCCTGCTGCATCTCGTGCACTTACACCTGGATTTTCCTCTTCAATATCCAGTAACTCTTCTTCCGCACGCAAAACTCTACGGGGCCTTTCACGTCCTCGACCTTCGTAATTTGGTAACAATCTACCTGTTTCCCTTGTTCCGAAGACGACATCCATTACGAACTTGTAAGATGGGGCTCGACGATTAGGAAAACGCAACCTATACGTCAGACAAATTCGACGTGCATCTCCACCCGTTTCACCGTAAATGTACAACATATCGAACAGTTCGTATGTTGTGTAAGCCATAGTCGAAACATCCACATGTAACAATCGAACGAGACTGACCTCTCTGCTCGCACGCCTTCACACTCCTACTTAGTACCCCACCCTTGCATACCCTACAGTCGTATTTAAGTGCAGTGGCGCGACAAATATTTTAAAAATATCTTTGTAATTTTTAAAATTTGAATTTGCGCAAAATATTTTGGATTTGAGTCTAATAAAATTAAATCTTTCCATTAATCATACTCTGTCCCCTTATTTCAAATACAACCTGTATAGGTACTCTTAAATCCAAATCAATCGGAATTCGGGGTGAAAACAATTAAAAGCACATGACAGCTATAAAATACGCTTAATTGCTTTGTATTAAGCATCAAAAGAAAGAGAATTTTTTTCTCCAGGGGCTAAGCTACCTAATATCTTGCAATTATCTATATATTCCAAGTAATTACGAAATAAAGTAGCAGATTTTTGGTATAAAAACTTCCTGTTTTTTAACATTTTTTTCTATATTAATCGAACAAACTTCCATTATTAAAACTACCCAGTCCCCTGGAGATAAGTTTGTAGATTATGCTCGTATTTTTTTATTGTCATTTTATTGCTTACTAACGGATTCTGGTGCGATATGTTCGCAACATGTTTGCAATGTAATTGAGACGGGCGAGATGGCCACCTTAAGCGACGCGGTGGACTCTGGGTTGCTTGGATATTAGTTGGAACAATTTCGTGTTTCAATTTCTGATCTTTGCGTCTTTGACGAATTATTTTTGGAATTAATAGGCATGTAATAGGTACTTGTTATTATAAAATTATTGAAAGAATGATAAAATTAAAATATTTTTTAATAAGAAGGCACATTAAATTTGGGAGTGCACGTGCATATATGCACTTAATGAGGAACCGCCACTGCCTCTTGGTGGTTACGATGCACGACGCGATTTACATTTCAGCAAGCCCTTTGAGTTTGAGTCGACTGAAGCAAACGATATTGCACGAGGACTAGCGACATCACACGATAGTCAAGGCCCGACCTACCGATTTATTACATAACTTGTTGGCTGATTTTTTTAAATTAAATTTAAAGCTTTTGAAGCTCCAAAAAACTAGGATGGGCAGTGCCCAACTGGCCCAGCCCGAGTAGCCGCCGCTGCATATCATCTGAGATCTGTGGTGTACAAATGTGTGTCAAAGTGTCAAAATTCCTCAAATTTTCATGTTCCATACATGTTCTATTAGACATACATCAAAAAAATTAAAAGATCTCGGCGAAAAGATTGGTATGCGTCTCTTCTGAGAGGATGTTTAATAGATTTTTTTTATGAACAATTTAAATATTCTAGTATGTATCATAGCGATACAATTACCTAATTCATGTTAAATTTACTGTGTTATTTCTGTACATTACTTCGATGTAGATGACAACAATTCTAGAATACAAGAATACCATTATCTAATTCATTATTATTATTCTTGAATATTTTTTTTGTCGGTGGAAAATCCTTTATGAACACCGTACAGGGCATCGTTGTACAGTAGTGTGGGACTCCCAAGACCAGGATTCACTCCTGCCTGGTATACCCACTAAAAACCACCCAATTCTCTCTCCATGTGCTTCTGCGGAACCACCATTTAGATTTATACATCACAGAAACACCGAGTAGCCTCATTTCTCTTACGCTTTAGTCTCTGGTCTTTCTCTCCTCCTCCCCCTTAGTTTTTAAATTTGCTTTAATCATTTCGTGCAGGTTTATCCAGTTTTCCCTAGAATGAAGCATTTCATCGACTAAGTTTTCTGCTGTTATTCTTTTTTTCCCCAAACCAGCCATCGTTCCCTCCCTTACCGCATTCCAAGGACCACATAAAAAATTGTGTGCTCCACCGTGTCAATATCTATGGCGATGTTCCATGATATGTGTTATATGTTACACAAATAAAAGAAAATTGATTTTAGATTAGCACTTAAGACTTAAAAAAAAATAATTAAGAGAAGGGAAAAACGTTAAATTTACAAAATCATGGTTTCGATTACAAAATCAAAATTAAGAATTAGTTAAAGTAACTTGTTTACAAAAGTTGAGTTATTAAATGACGCTTTAAAAAACAAAGGAAAATTTAGTAGTTAACTCAAAAAAATCTACTGAGCTTACGGTATAGAATTTACAATTGCATAAATAATTTTAAAAGCTCAGAAATTTAAAAAACATACATGAAAGGCAAAGTTTTAGCGGTAATGAATTTTCTAGAGTTTTATTTGATTAACATAAAAATTCAACACATCAACGAGAGCCCTAATCAACTCTTACTTAGGGTCACTCTGTATACAGCAATAACAATTTGCAATTTTAAACAGTAATTTAGATAGGATTACACGTGACCTCGCAATTGATTAAGTGGTGCATTAGGTATCTTATAACCACCCAAATAGTCTTAGATCACAAAAAAAAGTAAGGTAAAAGTCCAGATCACTGGCACAAAAATTATCGGCAAATTAGTCGAATGATACGTCGAAAACTACGAATATAGTTGTACTTATCTGGCCACGGTGCGGAGAAAGTCTCCCTGGCTGGTCGGAGAAAATCCACCAGAAGCCACTAAGAAGGTTGGAAAGGTACAGCTATTAGAGCGACGATGGTAGTCACTATGTTCTTCAACAGAAATGTACGGCGGCCATTTTCAGTGAATAGCTACTGAGGGCTAAGCCTCGTGCCCAACAACAAAATCCTATTAAATTAGAAAAGAGGAAAAAAAACAGAGATAAAACCCCGAAAATTAACACAAGATTTACCCCACTTACCCCAAATTTATTGGAGATCCGCTAAATCGTCTCACAAGTCACACAAAAGTACAAAATTTAAATTCAAATTCCAACACGTGGTAAATCGTAAATTCGGAAGCGGTATTACGATAAGATTTACGATAATTCACCTATACTAAGGTATCGACACTCACTACTTATTTCTTCAGAGCCGCCTAAGCGTAATATCTACTAGACATAGTAAAATTACCAAACAAAATAAGCATTCTGTACTGATGTTCTTTAAACAAGATGGACTTCGTAAGTGAAACGAGTACGTGTTTCCCTGGATAATGCGCTACAGCCAATCACGCACGCCCAAAATATGACGCAACTCGGAAATGGTTTAGAATAGAAAGCGGAAGAATTCAAATAAAAGTAACGACACAGGACTTAATTACAAAAGAGAGAGTCAATAACGTGACCTATATAATTAAACACAAACATCCTCGGAACTTAAGGCGATGGTAAAATTTATTAAAACACACCTACAAAGTACGGAAGATTGAAAACGCTAGTCAACACGCAGGGCAATTTCGCGCTTAAGGTTGGTCACCTGTTTGTCATCACACCAAGTTCATGCCAACGACAGCGAATGATGGCAATCAAAACAAACCTATGTTATAGCCAAAATTTATTACGGAAATAAGACCGGATCTTGCAGGTAATTATACAAGAATTACAAGCTATTAAAACGCTTCGATAAGGCGGTTGATAAAACCGGCCTTCCCATGTATTACAGGGTAAACAACGGAGATCTAACCTCGGTACGCAACTGGAAGATATCAACAGGTGTTTAACAATGCAGCCAGGAATGTCGAAGACTGAAGTAAACAAATCACATCACGAAAACATTTAATAGTATGCCCGTTATTCTACAGGATTTCCTTATTTAATATCTATAACGTTTTAGGGAGATATTTACGATAGAAAAACATCAATCGGACGAAACATGTGTGTGTTCTTAGGTGAACGTATGAACACAAGCGACAGTAAATGCAACAAAGCCTGACTGTTGTCTCGAGGAGTTTAAAGCAACAACAACTACAAATAATCCCATAAATGCCACATATTGGATACATTTCGATGAGAACGGAAGGTATAATTAAGCAAGTGTAGACAAAGCTTAAACAAAGCATATAAAAGTAACTGCTAATGCAAGTAACCGAGACTGCAGGTAGGTTAGAATAAGCCAAAAATAAGATAGGTAGTTTATATACAGAATTCCCCACTCGTAAAGAGTGTATTTGACCGAAACTGCACTAGACACATCTGTCAGTGCCATATTACATAACTCAAAGTTCCGAAAGCAAATAATTAGGTATAGGACACGCTCAGATAAACAACTAAAGGTCATTTCCATACAGTGTACCGAAAGATGTACAAGGTTCACTCGATTAGTCTCGCTCTCTAGTCAATTCCTTAAGAATTTCAATAATAACGAGACCCACATACAAAATGAAATTTAGGGCATAACAACAGATACTCCCTAAAAACCCCATGTCCCGTCAGAGCTTGTGTGAGGTAGAAGTCCACTTTTTTATGCTCACATTTTATCCAGTTCCCTATATTTGGTATTAATCGTTTGGTCCATTGTCCTTTAATTCTATTTCCATCCCATCTCTCCTGCCACGTCTTGAGCGTGCGATCCTCGACTTCCCTATAAGTTTCGTTTTGGCCCTTATCGTGCCCATAGCTCCTCTCCCGGACCAGCAAATCCAATGGTGGGACTCCCGTAATGACCTGTAAGGCCACCGTGGAGGCGGTCCTATATGCCATTCCCGCACTAATCAATATTCTTCTTTGCGCCTTTTCCATCAGGAGAAAATTACTTCTAACCTCCATTGCCTTCCCCCATATTGGTGCACCGTAGAGTAGTATAGAATGTACCACACCCACGAGCAGTCTCCTTTTATAAATATGGGGTCCTCCCATGTTGGGCATTATGCGTTGCAATTTCCCTATTTTTTCATCGGCTTTGCCCGTCACTCGTACCAGATGCTCCCTAAAGCTGCCCCTTTTATCGAAGAATACTCCCATATAACTGATTGCTTCCTTGGGTACGATATCCACATTCCCTATCTTAAACACTACGCCATCTATCTTCCTCCTTTGGGTCATAACAAGGGCCTCCGTTTTTTTTGGTGCAAGATTAAGCTCGTTTTGCGTCATCCATTTCTCTACTCCTCTTAAGTTCTCATTTGTAACGCTCATCAGGTTGTTACTTGCTGTCTGCCGTAACAATCATTGCTACCACTAAACCTTGATATAATTGCACGCTGAAAAACCCATTTGTTTGGTCCAAACAAAATTTGATTACGCCAACCAAAAAATACGATTAAATATGGGCAAACAAATGTTTGCTTGCGGTAAGCAAAAAAATTGTTTGAAGTACTTTAGTTACTTCAACCAAATGTATTGTTAAAATAAATAATTTTGAGCTCCGCGTAAATATAGAATTTATTTGGGACAAACATACTTTATATTTGGAATAATTCAATATCCCATTAGAACAAATAACCCATTTTATAAGGCTAAGCATATATTTCTATTAGATGAACAATATACAATAATTCAGCCAAACAACTTATTCACTTAAATGAACAACTACTAAATTCATTCAATTTACATTTTATTTATTATTATAAATTGTATTTGTTTGTATGAACTAAATCATTTACTTGTATTAAGCATTAATATGGTCAACAATATATCAAACAGAGTTCTTGTTTGAGACAACATATTTTCTATTTGATGTGTTGTTTGCGCTATTTCCATCGTTTGTCGGATTTTGAAAGAAAACGATATTTCGCCAGACATTTTTCTGTCTTCTTCAGGGTAGCACTGTGAAGGGCTGCTTGTTGCCAAAAAAAAAAGAGATTAAATTTGTGTCATCAAAATATTTTTTAAAAAGCACTTATGACATTTCACATGTTAATGTGGCGAATTATGTCATGACATTTAGAAAAGTTAAAAAAAGTGCTCTTCAAAAGTTATTTTAATATATCACAGACTTATTTTATTTTGTTTGGCAAGAAACAGCCCTTCCCAGGCTACGCTGAAGGAGATGTCTGCCGTAAGGTCGGTTTTTCAAATTCCAACAAATAATGGAAATAACACAAACAACGTATCAAATTATACTCCGTTAATAATTACACGTAATGAGCTATTTTCTATATTTATTTAAATATAATTTTATTGATACAAGAATAACATTTATGTGGTCAAAATACGTACATTATTATTCTACAAGTGCCATATTATTATTCCATTATATATCCCAAGTTACTGCAAACACATAAAAATATCTGCAAGATCATTGTAACAGATCTACCTCGTACATATTTCTATGAATGTGTAGTTAGCAAGATATAAATTATTATTAAAGGTGATTATAAACAATATATGTAATTTTTGATCATATAAGTGTTATACTCGCATGCCTAATTGTGGAAGGTATAATGTGAAACAAAAAATTAATCTGTATTAATAAAATAATATAATAATATAATATTAATTAGTAAGGTCAAGTTATACATACTTATAATATTCATACAAATACATTGCCTAATTAATTATAACAAGAATTTACATTACTAGTTCAATGAGTATTCATTGGATATGATGAATATTAAGCGTTTCAATTACAAAAGAAAAAGGGCTTTTCCAATATATCTAATTCATAAGCTCTAATATGCGAATACAAACTCACTCTTTTATATTGCTACCTATAAAATAAACATTATCATTCTCATACAAAATATACAAAAGTCTTCCATAAACAAGCATATTATTATCATCTAACACAATAATGTTTTGAGGCTTATATACAAAAAAACACTATCGACATCTCCAGGTATCTATAAAATAGTACCTACATTGTTAGTTGATTTTGTCATTATGTTGTAATAATACCTTTGAGTGTTAAATTAATCCTTCTTGACTCTCTATGATCGAAGGTTTCCAATGTTTCTTGTTTTTAAGAAGCTTTCTTCCACGTGGTGGTACTAAGTAAGGTAAGAGCATACTAATTTGTATAGTTACTCTGGAATCTATAAATAAAATATATACACTTGCACATTTATGTAAATAATTAATAATAGTTTTATTATCTCTTACTTTCACTTAAATCATCATCTAGGTAAGACAGTAACTCAAGAGCTGCACCATCCTTTACAAAGTCTTCGTAAATCTAGAATGGTTTCAAAAACTTTATTCCATGCTTTCAGAAGTTTCATTGAGGCATTTTCAAACACAAATTCAAAATCTATGTCAATCTAAAGAGTAAATTTAATATTCATTGTAAGTATGTGTATAATGGAATAACTACTAAAGTATTGCCTTGTGCTAAGGTTAAAGATTATCACTCTGTTAAAAACTCTTGAACTGTTTGTTGCTTGTTAGATTGACGGATGGGGAATGTTATCTTCCAATGGTGAATTACATCGTCCCAAGGGTTATTTCTACTTTTTAACCATAACATGCTATTATGACTACCTGCAAGTGAATTAAATAGATTAATTAAATAAACCAAATCGAAATATATAGATAATTATATGTAGTGGTAGCTAATAATTCATTGACAAAATTACCTGGGTAATTAGACAATGTTTTTCCTTCTCGTTCTTCAGTATTGTCAATATTTATCCCCGCTAATCTTAATTCTCTTATTCTGTTGCGATATTTATCGACTAATTTTCCTTTAGATATATGTATTTGATTTACTGTTTGATGATCTGGCTTTTGAAATCGGTGGAATATAATATAATTCCTTAGGTTCATTAGGAAATACTTCAATTATTTTCTCTGATATATATTCAAAATCTGCATTTGTAAGTCGACTAAAAATTAATTTTTGTAGACAATTGAAAGCAAATAAATTCTAACTAGACTTACTTGTTGAATTCTGTAAATACTTTTGTTAGTATAATATCCACTAATGCAATTCTAGTCTTAGAATCAAGTGTTTTCTTTTTTTGAGATGCGTACACTATACATTTACCCTTTTCTGTTTCTTTCAATAATTCGACTAAATTTAGATGTTTCTTCAAGGCTCGCGAACATAGGGATACCAATATAACTTTTATTGCCTGTTGAACATGCCTTTTGTTAATTCTGGAATTGATAAGGGACCTTCTTCATCAGAAATCTTAAAAGAAAAGCGGGAATGTTACCAACCTATTTGCTAAAGAATGTTAAAAGATTATAAATAATAAGTAAAACAAAAGGCAACGTGACTAATATTTGCCGTATGACATGTTATATCTGACATAAGAATTATACTCTATGTTACTTTATCAAATATAATTTCACACAAAATAATTAATTAATGAGGATATTTGTGAATATTTGGAAACGGTTTCAAATATTCCTAAAGCACATTAAAAACGCTTTAAAAACAAATATTTAAACATCTCGTTTCTTTAGAGATACTTTTTACAAAATAATGACGAAGTACGCTTGTCCAACACTATCAAAAAAATACATACAACATAACGGTTAACATATTTACTTGTCTGGCATTATATTTAAATTGAAAATTTTAATATCATAATGAACTTACCTAATTCGGGAAAATTCCATTTACATAATAGTTCACTTACACTTTCCATTGTATTAAAAATATTCGAAAAGTTACACAATTAAATTTTCAAGCGTCGGCGAGACTGCTCGCCATATAATTAATAGCTTAGAGGGTACACATATTGCACACAAGAAAAATACGACGCGTAATAAAGGCAGGTGGATGCTTAGAAGTGTATTGGCTGGAAATGACATGATCTATTCTTACCTCTTTTCTTATTGGTCACAAATAATTTTTTGAGGAAAATAAATATTTGACTTCCTTGAACTAAAATATATCTTTCGTGCAAGAAGTTTTTATTTGGGATAACAAACCCATATGAGTTATTGCAAATGATCCTATTATTTGAACTGTATTATATATTTTAATTCTTTCAACAAAACTTTTCGTTTGAATCTTTATACAAGTAAATTATTTTCTTCAATGTAGGGGAGAGTGTTGTACCTTGGAACAGTTGTACCTTGGAACATTCCCGTTTTTAAACAAACAAATGCCATCTGGTACCTAGCGTCACCACTATCTGGCGACAGCTATTACAGAGACAAACTAGTTCTATTGAAATTGTTGTTGTGGCTCAAGCATGGGCGTAGCCAGGATTTATAACAGGGGGGGGGGGGCAAACCATGGTCCATGGTCGTTCAAAATGTCAAATTTTGGGATAAAAAGAAAAGGCAAATGAAAACAAAACTTTGAGATTTTAATTATACTTAAATTAAATTAATAACATTTTTCTTGGGTTGAAACTAAATTTATCCAAAACTTTCTTCACTATGCAGTCCTGATTTTCCTTAAAAAATTGTCGATGCACACTCATCAAACACAACCCAGTGAGTCTGTCATCACCCATTGTACTCCTGAGCCAGGTTTTTACCCTTCGTAGGGTACTGAACGATCTTTCCACGGTAGCAGTAGTGGATGGGAAAGCACTTAATATTAGCAGTGCGTGCCTTGTTGCAGGGAAAAAAACATTAGCTTCCTCCAAAAGTGCAGCCACTTCAATGTCCTTTAATTTGTCTTCTGCTAAATTCTTCTTCTTCCACATATTGTACCACAAATCTAATTCTGCAGAGACATCACCCAACTTATAAAATTCCATGAAAGATTCTGCATTATTTTTGAAATCTTTTGAAGCCATTTTGAGCATGCTTGAAGGATGAAGATAAGTTAAAGCAAAAGCAGCTGTATTTTCGTTGGAGAATCTAGCACCCAAAGACGAAGTTAAAGAATCAAGATAGGGGATGATTATTGACCGCTTCCAGTATACAACTGCAGACTCAGATGGTGGATTACTTCTGTGTACTTGCTTTTGAGTGACTCGTGGTACTGACAACTCAACCCCTACTTTCTCTGCGATATCAAGTGATTTTTTATATAATTCATAAGAAACATTTTCGACATCTTGTCGATCTTCTTTGATTACATCTAGAATATCATCAATATGTTTCTTCACCATAACCAAATCCATACTTTTACCTTGTAAAACGTTTACAACGGGTTCCAAAATTGCAGAGTATCTTGCAATTATGTTTAAGCCTAAGATGAAAATTGGTTTAGTAACTGCACAGTGCAATTGGTAGGCACATTTTCTTGTTGCATAGTTTCCTTCGACAGATAGATGTTCTAGTGCTTTAACAATGTCAGTGAAGCTCTCTGAAAATTTTTTTATGCTCTTGTATTTTTCCGACCATCTGGTCTCACAGAGCCTTGAAAGATTTGGAACCGATTTCCTACGGGCTGGCGATTCACGAAAGAAGGTTATTGTGTCTTTAACCGTTGCAATTGTGTTTCTTATTTCTGGTAGCTTGCTAGTATCATTGACCACAAGATTTAGTCTGTGGCTGGAGCAATGGAAAAATAAAGACTTAGCGTACTTTTTTTTAAGAATGGCCTGTACACCACCTTCTTTGCCGGCCATCGTAGAACACCCGTCAAATCCGAATCCCACACAATTATCGGCGGAAAAATTATTATCTTCTAAAAAACTTTGAATTGCGCTAGCGATTGTAGAAGCATCTTGACATTTTAACTCAATGTAGCCTACTAATTCCTCCCTGATTATTTTTTGGCTTTCATCATAGAACCTTAATCCAATAGAAAGCTGCTCTTTTCCAGCGATATCTGCTGTTTCATCAGCCATTACAGCATAAGCTTTTGCCCGTTTACAGTCTTCGATTATTTTTTCTTTGATAACTTCACCGCATAATAGTATGATCTCATTTTGAATTGTTGGTGAGGTATAGACTGCGTTTTTTTGACATTTATCCAAGTGGCTCTTTAGCTTCTCATCACCAGAGTCAATCCTCAAATTTAAAAGGTCAAAGAAAACTCCCTCATTTCCTACTTTTCCTCTAAGCGGCAAATCATGAATTCCACAAAATATTATGCATGAAATAATTGCTGACAATATTTGTTTATTTTCTTCAATCGTCTTATGGTGCCCTATTTGCAACTGGACATCAACAGGAGCATTTTCAAGAAATGCTTTTGCAGCAGCTGTCGAAGATTTGTGGTAATGGGTGCCAACGTGCTTTCTACAATCTTCATGTATATCCTTAAACTTCATGTAAGGCCTTACATAAATGACCCCAAAACTCCTTTAATTGTAGCAATTCTTGGCGGAAATAAAACACAATACAAACATAGAGCACCTTTCAAACGACTTGAGTACACCAGCCATGGAGTATATTGATCTAACCAGCGATGGTTAAATTTTCTTTTCAAGTGAATGGCATCAGAAGCAAAATCGTAATTGGATGATGGAACCCAAGGGTTTGTCAACAATTCCTTCTTTTTTTCAGAAGGCAAGTTATTGGCACAACTAACATAACGACCAATGTCATTTTCATGGTAGCCATTGCGTTCTTCAGTTTGTTTAGAGGTCCCAGATCCAGAGACAGCTTCATGTAGATATGAAGAACTACTTGAGCCTTCTACAAAAATAGATTCCGATTTTGATGTTCCGACCATTTTATTTTCATCGTCATCACAATCATTGCTTCCACTTCCACTACTGTCATTATGAACTTTTTTCCGGTTTAGAGATTTTTGACCTAAAAATAATAACCTAATATCATTCTTGTTCTTAGTCCCTAGTATAAAAATTAGTATAAAACAAAACTACCATGTAATGATAGTGATAGCTTATAATGTGGATATACTATATCTGATGTTAATATTTTTTCTCTAGATTAAAAACACAAAATGAAATTAATAGCACGTACAAAGTGCTGTTTGATCTTTAATATGTACAAATTTCAAGTTTTAATTGTGAACAAAAATTAACATGGGATATAACATATCTGCATTATAAGCTATCGTTACATGGTAGTTTTGTTTTATTTGGTGCTGGTCGAGCAACCAATTTTCAAATTTTTGGACCATTTCTAATGGAATTACTCTGACTCTAAAGTTTTAATTAAAAATTTAATTTTCTACTGAAATTATTTAACTTACCTTTTTGTAACCAATTTCTTATATCCATATTGTCTCTTCTGTCTCTTTATTCTGTGGTAAAACTATTGTTACGGATTTTCCCTCTTGTTTCTCGCGCCTCGCTTTCTATTCGCCGTATGCAACTTCGTATCCTGCACTATGTACTGTACTGTACTGTCTGTCTTCGCGCCGGATAGACAACTAACTTTATATACGCTTTTGAGCCTAGAAATTGCCAGAACATTCGCATCGCCGGTTTCCGTATATTCCTCACTTGTATCTCGATTTTTCTCGAACTCGAAGAAAACCAGTGGCGTTTTGTTACACTATTAAATAGGACACTGTCGCTAGACAAGAGCACTTACACACCAACTCAATAGTTGTTATCAGAGTATTTAATTCGGATTCTGATGTAGGATTGTGTATTGAATGTTTCAAAATATTTCACGCTAAAACTACTTATTGAGTAAATTTATTTTAATTAATAGGATTAAAAAATGTAGTTAAATGAAAACAAACAAAAAAGTGACGATTTTTTTACCATTTTTCTCAAAAATGTCCGACTGTTAAGTGGTTGAATCGAACACTAAAAATTGACGTATCCTGAGAGTAAATCGAACACTCCTTTTTATCCAATTCTGGTGTGGGACAATTCTGGTGTGCACCAATGCATAGATCGAAAACGCTATTAATATATATTTAGCACTATGTCAGTTTTTCAAACAGCTTTGTTTTTTGCTGATGAAATATATTTTAGTGACAAAGGACACGCGAATAATTTTATTTATCAGAGCTTATTAATTAATTTTAAAATGTTCATAAAAGCAACCAAACGACCACAACAACAAACAAAATATATAAAACAAATAACAAAAAAAATATGCAGAACAGAAAAATATGTATATTTTAGATTTAATTTTTCGTTTATTAAAATTTAAAAATTATTTAATTTATTTTTGCTTCCAGGGGGGGGCAGTTGCCCCTCCCTGCCCTTCGCTGGCTACGCCCATGGGCTCAAGGATTGTATAAGAACATAGGATAGCCAGATCCCTATACCGGCAGTGTTGTTCGCATCGAGCCGTGACTCCGCCTCCTGTGACGTCACAAACGGACCAGTCGCACCTTTAGGCTCGGTGCACACTTGCTTCAAAAGTTATCGGGACGCTGCGTCATTTCAATCTGCGTCTTATCACCATTCCAATGCACACTTTTACGGAGATAGACCTCAGCGACAGCCTCTCATTTGGCACCAATTGAAATGAATCGTATACGTGCCCCAAAATTGAAAAAGAAAGTTGTTTTTGCGTACGTAAATCGTACAAATGAAATTAGAAAAAGGAGGTACATGATTCATCCATACAATAGCAAGAGATACTTGAAGGGAGCTTTTTATGTTTGCTTGACGGATCTCAGGGAAGATGATGACAAGTTTTTTAGTTATTTTCGAATGTCAATTCGATCCTTTGACGAATTGGCCGGTCGTATCAGCGACGCACTACAAGGAAAAGAAACCTACATGAGATCTCCTATATCACCCTTGGAGATGCTGGCAGTAACATTGAGGTACGTAAAAGACTTCCCAAATTACCAACCGGGTTTTTATTTCATCAATGAAAAGTTCGACATCCACATTTTCATCAGACATGGTGTAGACTTCACAAGCTCGATAGGAGGTATGACGCTGCTGCTAATGTGCACTCAGCCGTAAACAAATGTGTACTACCAGCTATCGCGGTATAGAAATGTGACGCGCGTCCCACAGGTCCCTGCGGCAACATCGATAACTATCTCGGCGTCAGATAGGTATCAGCTTCACGTGTGAATTCCCACATGAGTTGCTATGCATTTCTTCTTATGCGATTGTAAATGACGCAGCGTCCCGATAACTTTTGCAGCAAGTGTGCACCGGGCCTAAAGTAGTGTTTTAATTTAGTTTTCGCCGTTACCCTTGGTAAATTAGCGACTGAAATGCCGGGACGTCGTTGTGCGGTAGTTGGCTGTAATAACAGTCGTATTTCTACGAAAATTACCAATAGAGAAATCGTTTATCACAACTTTCCAAAGGCGACAAACTTCGTATCCGATACTGTCCGTAAAGAATGGATAAGGCGCTGCAAACGAGTAGATAAGTGGAATCCAAATACTAGCCAAATTTGCTCAATCCACTTTAATGCAAACGATTATGAACGTGATATGCGCAACGAATTATTAGGTAATAAATGTATTTATACGTTATGAGATAAATTATTCTAATATACATAGTAATTATTGCTAGGGTTACCTGTACAAAAACAGCTTAAATACACTGCTGTGCCTAATGTAAATCTTCCACAAATGTCCAAAGATATAAAGAAAGTTGCGACAAGAGGGGAAGCATATTTAAAAAGAAAAAAGGAAAATGAAAGCAAAGAAGAAGTAAATAGATTGATTGCCGAACAATCGATAGCTTCATGTTTAGCGGCAAGTGAGCTGTCAACAGCGTCTTCAACAGCAGAATTTAAAACCGATAAGCCTTTAACTGTCCCAGCAGAAAATATACTATCTAAACAATATGCGGAGCTTCGTGAAAGTCACACTAAATTATCTACAGAGATGGAAATTATGAAACGCAAATTGAATTTGCAGAGAAAACAACTTTTATACTATAGAAGAAAGAACAAGCAAGATAAACCTGCACAAAAACAGGAAACGGTAAAAATACTGAGAAAACTCTTAACAGAAAATCAAATTTCTATTCTTCTAAACAAAAAGAAACGCATTAATTGGACTACTGAAGAGATTGCAGTTGCTTTTACTATTCGTTACCTCAGCAAGAAATGCTATATATTTTTGCGAACTAAACTTAATTTTCCGTTGCCAGCGTTGTCATCTTTGAGAAAGTGGGCATCAAAAATCAGAATAACGCCGGGAGTTTTAGAAGATGTACTAACTTTTCTAAAGGTAGCAGGAGAAAATATGTGTGCAAGAGAGAAAACTGTAGTCATTTCTTTTGATGAAGTCAAAGTTAAAACCACTTTAGAGTATTGTGTTGGTGAAGATCAGGTGCTAGGTCCTTACAATTTAATGCAAGTCTGTATGGTTAGAAGCTTATTTTCTACTTGGAAACAGCCTATCTATCTAGACTTTGGAAGCTCGTTTCCATCATCAGGGATTTCAGAAATATCTGATGCAAAATCACCAGAAACAACGGACGATGCATTTGAGTACATTGCTGGTTTTATAGCGAAGAAATTTAAAAACAGTCATCCCCAACTCGGCGATTATACTTATAAAATTAAAGCCGATCACGCCTACTATTTACCCTCATGGGTACAACAGCTCTCCTTTGGTGGTCTTATTAAGCCCTCAACAGATTTCTTAAGTACCATTAAACAGTGGAACAAATATTTTGAGATATATCATGGCGATAATAAACTACGGAAAGAAACACTGGTTGTTAAAAGACTAGCTTTAAAAATTAAAAAGCGAGAAAATTTTTGCATTGTTATTATAAAATTATTTTGTAAATTAAGAACTGTTATCCGTATGAATTATTTAAATACAAAAAGAACCCTTGACAATGCTAAAAAATCGAGTAAAAGTAAGCTTTCTACTAGTACACCGTCAGACACTCAACGAACACTAGCTAATAAAATGCGAAAAACCACTACTTGATTCGTTTTTATTTAATTACTGCGTAATAAAACATTGCTATATACTGACTCTTTTAATTGAAAAATATATATTTTTTGCTTTGTATAGAGAATACATGCTCATCGGCTTTCTTTATTTATGTTTATGTACCTAATAAATGTGTGTATTTGAAGTTGGAAAAGTTTTTTTTTTAATTATAACCCAAAGTATAACCGTAGAGGGAATATATATAGAGAGCCAGCCCATGCAATTTTATTTTTTGGGCACGCCATTGTGGACGTAGAGGAAAGAACGGCTACATCCAGAACTAGCGGCAGCACCTGCTCCTGGGATTAAGCTTATGCCTGGTAGATGTCGTGAAGTTTTTTCAATTATTTTTTAGTATTAATATATTTATTATTATTAGTATATAAACAAAATTGTACCTAAAAGATAGTATTAATTCACTAATACTTAATAATAAATTTTATTATTTAGATTTAGAAATAAAATAAATACAATCTGTTATATAAATTCCAACAAAATACGTATATAGCAAAGGCAAGAACCTTATTAAAATACGCATATATAAAAACTTATGAATGAATGTGTAAAATCAAGCCCGACTCTTCCTGACAAGGAAACAGAGAACTAATACATCAAATTTTGTGTTTACATAGATGGTCATAAAACTCATAAAATAACATTAGTATTTTATTAAATTCCTTGACTTTAAATCCTTAAGATATAATATAATATATTGGAATATAGACATGAAAAAAACCAACCAAGGCCAGTCAGAATATTGTGTTTTGTAATCATATGACGTTATTTAAAATTATTTTGTAATATTTAGAATTGGATTTTTTTCACAAATTGAGAGATAAAGACATTATCTCTTAATTTATGAAAAAATCGAATGTTAAATGCTAAATTTTTAAAATTATTTTGTATAACAAAATAATTTTAAACGTCATTTGATCACAAAACACAATTTTCGCCTTATGACAGTGTTGCTGCCGATGTGTGACGTATTATAAGCGAGTTATATACAGTCTGTCCAGATTTCGATGCTCACCATTGGTATATCGGTTATTCAATGCTCGCAACAAATCTCATTTCAAATTCATTTGGACTTTTTACAATTTTGAGATATTTTGAAAAAACCAATATTTGCCGATTTGAATCTTCCTCAATAAGTTGATAACGCCTAATGCGATCGCTTTTAAACTAACATTGTCGAGACACTTTTTTAAGACAAATTTTTTGGTGTTAACAGTAACCCCCGATTTTCATTTGTTTCGAAGTTCTTAGCGCTATCTTTTGTTTTTCGTATGGCGGCCATATTGAATTTTTAATTAGTTAGATAGTCCTTAAAAATAGCTTATCAATAATGTACAACATGCCTAATAAATCTTTATTTACACGAGAGATATGAACGTTTGAATAAAATTTCACTGTAACACGGAATTAGTTGGCTATGAAATTAAATGGTAGTGTAAAACAGACGATAAATAAGCTCTGTCATTATTGACATGTAAAAGTGCAGTGAATTGGTGGGAAATTTAGAACGTTGTGTAAGTAATTACCGTTAAGCAAGAATTGATATTGATACACACATTTTCAAATGAAGTAAAGGTTGATATGTTGCAAGTTTATTTCAAAGTAAACAGAATCTCGCAAAATGCTTGCACAAGTTACACTCAGCGTTTTCCGGAAAGACCACAACCACACCCGACAATTTTTAGCAGAATAATCAGAAATTTAGTGAACTATGGAAGCTTCGAACAAAAAAGATCTATCAAGTTAACAGTGCTGAACAATCCAAGTACATCAGTACGTCGAGTGGCTCGAGAAACTGGAATTCCGAAATCTAGTCTTTACAGAACGGTGAGAAAAAACAAATACCACCCATACAAACCAACAATTGTGCAGGGTTTAAGCGATAATGATTATCAGCGAAGATTACAATTTAGCACATGGTATCTACAAAAATGTGAAGATGATACTGATAATATAATAAAAAACAAAAAAGAAGTCAATAAAAGTTCGCACCAATCAAACCACACCAGAGATTAAAACCAAATAGAACTTGAAATCTTCTTCGATTTACCTAATATGGATTTTCAGTAGACCAGTGATGATAGTTATGCCTATTGAACACTCGGCAGTTGGTAAACCGTGTTTCATCTGTCCAAAATATTTTCCTAGGAAAATCGATATCATCTTCACGTTTTTGTAGAAACCACCTGCTAAATTGGAATTGTATTTGTTTTTTCCCAACGTTCTGTAAACACCAGATTTCGGAATTCCAGTTTCTCGAGCCACTCGACGTACTGATGTACTTGGATTGTTCATAACATATTGTAAAATATTATTTTGAAGTATATCAGCATTGTTAACTTGATAGATCTTTTATGTTCGAAGCTGCCATAGTTCACTCAATTTCTGATTATTCTGCTAAAAATTGTCCGGTGCGGTTGTGGTCTTTCCGAAAAACGCTGAGCGTAACTTGTGCAAGCATTTTCAGAGATTCTATTTACTTTGAAATAAACTTCCAACATATCAGCCTTTACTTATTTGAAAATGTGTGTGCCAATATCACAATTCTTATTAGTCTCCATGATTAACGGTAATTACTTAAACAAAGTTCTAAATCTCCCACCAATTTCACTGCACTTTTACATGTCAAAAATGACAGGTTATTTATCGTCTGTTTTACACTACCATTTAATTTCATAGCCCACTAATTCCGTATTAGAGTGTTCATATCTCTCGTGTAAATAAAGATTTATTAGGGATGTTGTACATTATTGAACAGCTATTTTTAAGGACTATATACCTAATTAAAAATCCACTATGGCCACCATAAGAAAAACAAAAGATAGCACTAAGAACTTGGAAACAAATGTAAATCGGGGGTTACTGTTAACACCAAAAAATTTGTCTTAAAAAAATGTCTCAACAATGTCAGAGTTTAAATGCGATCGCATTAGGCGTTATCGAGTTATTGCGGAAAATTTAAATCGGCAAATATTGGTTTTTTCAAAATATTTCAAAATTGTAAAAAGGCCGAATTAATTTGAAATGAGATTTGTTGCGAGCACTGAATTCTGCAAAACATTCCCCATTTAACCGTTCCTCTAGTCTTCTAATAACCGATATACCAATTGTGAACATCGAAATCTGGACACACTGTATAAACAAACACAACCTTATAAATTTTTTTTTATTTGCGGGGTAATTAGTTTCTGATTAATAAATCTTCTGAATGTAGCGGTAATAAGTATTATATGTACAATAGGTCTTAAGGGGGCTTACGCAGACGTCACGACTAACTGCCGTGAGGTAGGACGTAAGAGGGTGGCGCCATAAGCGCTAATGTAAATTCTGCCGATGTAAGGTATTCGTTAAAATAAAACAAACAGCAGACATGTTTGTTTTTCTTATTATGTTTTGCATTAAATTGAATACAAAGGATTAATTAAGGCTTCGTTGGGAGCACTTTCTTATAATTCAAATTATTTACTCCTACATTTCACTCTCAAAATTGGCAAAATTTACAACAGCATAACACAGTTTCAGAAACTTTATTTTAAAAACTAATTCCAGTGGAGCATGCATTGAGCCTTTGTTTATTTGTGTTTTAAATTTCGTTTTGATACTTCGTAAATTAAAGCGGTTCTATTGTTTTAACGAAACCTTCTAAAGTCCAGAATTTACATTAGCGCTTATGGCGCCACCCCCTTACGTCCTACCTCACGGCAGTTAGTCGTGACGTCTGCGTAAGCCCCCTTAAGCTGAAAAACTTTAAATATGAAGAAATTATGAATGAATACTTAAAAAATATCGTGTCCGGTAAAACAGGAAATGTATTTTATTTTTAAATTGGATTATACTTTTTCTGCACGCTCATTAAAAATAATTTCAACTTATTAATATTTACACCTATATTGCACATTTAGAAAATAGAATTGTTCTATTTAATCAGGTTATCCTAAATATTAATAATTACATTTACTGTTATAACAGTAAAATATTTGATGACAGATTTTAAAACTTCTAATTTTTATAAAACAGTATGTGCAATTTCCCAATTTAATTTGTGCAATTCTTTAACAGTTGAATTTGAAAATTACTATTAAGACAAGGGCAATGGATAATTAAAAAGCAATAAATCAGTCAAAAGCATCAATGTTTGATGTCAATTCGAAATATTCCCTAAACCGTGATTCTGAACAGGCTTTTCAAAGAGTTAAATAATTATATAGCAAAAGATTACTTACACTATTAAGGCAGAAAATATGGGTATAAAAAAGTAAAAAGCAAGTCATTTATAAGATGTAAATACTAGTGTCAGAATATATTTAAAGTTTTTTTTAAAAAGCCATAAATTTTTTGTTGACAGTAAGCAATAAATCTCTTTGATAGGATACTTATGTGTGTATATTTCATTCATAATCTACTTTTGGTGTTTTTATTTAGTTCTCGGATTACAGTTACAAATAAATTCCGTATGGTTTAGTTTCGTTGTTAGTGTATAGATGGTAATAGTTGTCTTAGCTGCTTTCTACCACCAGATACCAGCACATTATAGCAGGATTTACTAGAAATTTTATGTTGCCCGATTTCCCTATTTGATGGGCTCTCTATATATATATTCCCTCTACGGTATAACCTTATGGCAATAAAAACGTGTATTATATTTATAACAGTACACTGACGGATATGTTATTATCTAATGAAATATTATATGCCATAATAATAGCACTAATATAACTCGATAATTAATTGTTGTAGTAGCTAAACACATTTTATAAGGTGCTTTACAGTAGTGAACGCGTTCAACCTGGTCCGTTTGTGACGTCATGGCTCCCCACTACGCGGCGAAAATATTGCGGGATCGAGCAATCCTATGTTCTTATACAATCCTTGGTTGTGGCTGTTCGATATCGCGAAAATCACGTGTTCATATTTTTTTGGTTAGTAAGTATTTTTGTGAGAGAATAACTGGTGACCTCAAACGTTATTGTGAGACTACTGAGAATCATTTAGATAGTAATTACTTTAACGTAAGTATTTTAAAATATCACAGTAGCATGAGAATGTATATAGCTCTAACCTAAAAATATCAGTAGATGTTTTTAACTTGTTGTGTAGTGTATTGTACCTTGGAACACAGTAGATATTGTACCTCGGTACGTTCCAAGGTACATTACATTATGTTGGTTTAAATTTAGTATTTGAAAAATCGTTTTGTTAATTAATTAAGAAATACTTCTCAAAATCTAATATTGTAAAACATAAACGGTGTTTCCTTTTGGTGATAGTATTTTCCTTGTTACAGACCTAAAAATGCCTAGTAGTAAGGTGGGTAAGAAACGAGAGCAAATTCACAAAAAAGATATTAAAAATGCTGTAAACGCTGTAATTACTAATAATATCTCATTTCGAGAGGCGGCTGCAGTTTCTAATGTCAGACTCTCTACGCTGCATCGTTTTGTCAAAGCCCTAAGGTCCCATGAATCTGACAAATTTGAATACAAACCAAATAATGCAGTTAAAAAGGTTTTTACAGACGTTATCGAACTAGCACTCTTAAACTAAGTGAAGCAGGCCGCTCGCATGCACTACGGCTTAACCATGAAAGAATTGCGGAAATTGGCCTTCGGATATGCCAAAATTAATAACCTTAATTATCCTCACAAGTGGGATGAAAATCAACTTGCCAGTGCTATCTACTATCCTTGGGTAGATGTTCTTGGTTCGCTAAAACCTCCTGTACA
Source organism: Amphimallon solstitiale (assembly GCA_963170755.1). Classification (NCBI taxonomy): domain Eukaryota; kingdom Metazoa; phylum Arthropoda; class Insecta; order Coleoptera; family Scarabaeidae; genus Amphimallon; species Amphimallon solstitiale. The sequence continues at coordinate 71,641 of CAUJHA010000006.1, forward strand.
AGCACAGTATAGAGCTGTATAGACACAGTAGTTTCTCTCGCCGTCGGCACCTTTGATGTTTGTGTCCCAAAATGGTACTACGCATTCACGCCCGTGCAACCAATTCTTCCATTCAGGAATAAACCAGTGGCGTCAGAACCAAATCGTTTATGAGAAAATTATGATAATCAATTTTTAAAATTATGAAAAAGCTATATCAATAATCCAAAAAATGAGGATAACACTTTCTTTTTATTAAGTACATATTACACGCGCATTTAAAATGTAATACATTATACGTACAACATAATAATTCCGCCACGACTCAACAGCTGATAGCTGACTACTGCGCACTCAGAAATTGGTCCGCACGCGTCGGTTTGCCGGTGGACAATTATTTCCCTCGAGAGAAACTACTGTTTCTATTACATAGCTATATACTGTGGTACAAGTGTCAATGAGAGGTTTTTATAGGATTCCGGAACTTGACAAATTATTGCAGAGTTATTTCTAATATTATATACTAAATATTATTTGTTCATTTGAATTTTTGTTACAATAAAAGTGATATTTTGTTTATTCAATACATTCTTAAACAACGATATATATATATATACATATATACCATAAGACCGCGTGCGTCTGCATTATCGCGATACCTGTAGGGTAAGCGAAACAGATAGAGATGTCTGTGTATTAGAACGGTAAACAAGTGGACGCAATGTTCTACTGGATTACAACAGAGCTAGTGTTTCGCATATGCCTATGATGCACTCGCATTTGTCCAAAAAATCCACATTTATACGGTGTAGTTGCGCAGTCGCATTAGCCGTCGCTTCCACATATGGACGTCAGTTGCAATCAGTTGCAATTTATACTTCGCAGGGGAACAACTCGCTCACACTGTTTAATAAATCGCGTTGTTGGTAGGTAGCTAACGGTCATATAAAAATGGAGTATTATACACCGGAGCAAAAACTCTTTATGATTAAACAATTTACGGTGGTAATTCCGCGGAAGTAACCCTAGATTTATTTGCAGCTAATTACCCCGAATGTCAAATTCCCACCAATGCAAGCACCATTCGTAGGACAGTTAATCGGTTCGAAACTACATTCTCTTTAGTAACTATAAATAAAAATAAAGTTGTTCCGGATAAGAATATAAGCGATATAGAAATTGAAGTAAATCCTACTATGTCATCTCGACAAATTTTCCGCGAATTAGGTATCTGTAAAACAACGGTTCAAAAGATTTTACGTGCTAATAAATATCGTTCATACAAATTTACAACTTCACAAGTACTTTTTCCCGATGATTATTATCGTCGTATGCAATTTTGCGAAATAATGATCAATACATTCACGATAATGAATTCTTTTATAAGAACGTTTTGTTCACAGATAAAAAAACATTTCAGCTACACGGACATCATAATCGCGCAGTTTGTCGCTACTGGTCGCGTAAAAATCTACATTTAAATATACCAACGCGAAGGCAGTATCCAGAGAAGCTAAACGTATGGGCAGGTATAATTGGGGATCATGTAATTGGGCCTTTTTTTATTGACGGTAATTTAAACGGAAATAGATATCTAGAGTTACTTGAAAATAGTATTATCCCGCAGTACGGGAGCGGTTCAATATTAATGAAATTTGGTTTCAGCAAGATGGTTGCCCAGCGCATAATACCCGTTATGTAACAAACTTTTTAAACGTGGTTTTTGAAAACAGATGGGTCGGTAACTCGGGTCCTATTAAATGGCCAGCGCCATCTCATGATCTAGCACCTAATGATTTCTTTTTATGGCCCTTTTTACATAATTCGATCTACGGATACGGTGATGAACGGCCATCAAACCTAGAGGAACTTCGCGCAAAAATTATTGAAGTCACTAATACTGTCACAGCAGATATGTTAACAAATGTGCGTCGGAATTTTTATAATCGGTTGGGTTTCTGTTCGGGTCAATAGGGAGGTTTATTTGAACACTTAACTAATTAATTTATTTCGAGTTTTATTATTGCTTAAGAATAACATTTTTTTAGCTAATTGCAGGTGAATTGCAATGTTGAATTACAATTCTGTTTTAAGAAGTAAATATTTTATGTTTCAGTATTTTATTATAGTTGAGTTTTTAGATTATAATATTTGTTGAAAAATATTATTTTAGTTAAGAGGTTTCTTTTATTTTAAAGTCTAGGAGTTATTTATTATTTATTTTTGCTCTTTTATGTTGTTTATGAAGCTGTGATGAGTTACTTCACTGACATATTATCAGTGATTATCTGATGCTTCAAACAACTACAAATAATTACTTACAACGGGAACGCAATACCTATTACACTGCTTTTCTCTTGATTTGCCTACGAATATATTTATACCTATAACCCGTATAACTTATACGCCCGCTGTCGTTGTGGCAATTCAAGTTGGCACGCCCATTTATAGTCGACCAGTAGTTACTAATACATGCATCGCGCTATGAACGGCGGCCACACGGTATATATATATATGTCAAATATGATTTTTCTGCTTAAGCACTGAGTAATTAAGGTAAATTTTTAATTAGAAAAATTTAGTAATTAAGGTAAATTTTTAATTAGAAAAATTTACCTTAATTACTCAGTGCTTAAGCAGAAAAATCATATTTGACATTTTCTACGCTGAGGAAAACGAATTCTAAAATTATTTAAAATTTACATATATATATATATATATATATAATATCACAATTGTTATCGACCGTACAAACACAATAAAACAAAAAGGAATTGCGGGAATGCGGTCTGTATTATTAATGAAACTCAATTGTTACACTCAATATTTCGACATGTATTCCATATCATCATCAGGAGTAACTACAATGAACACAAATTGATAAAAATTACAACAAGAACTCTAATAATTTAAAATAATGTCTTTTAAAAGAAGAATAAAGTAAAAAGAAAAAAAAAAACTTACAACATAGAGTTAATCACTAGCAACTAATCATAACAGAAGGACTAACGAAATTTACCACAGTTACATATCATCTCGTCCTTAAATATTTTAAAATTCCTTAAAAATACATATATATATAAAAGTAACGTTCGAGACGGAATGAAAAGCAACGAATTTGTCAGGATGATAACAAAACAATTTTTTCTTTCTTTTTTATAAAATACTGATAAAAATAAGCGAAACCTGAAGGAGAAGAAAAAAAACAAAAAAGAGAGGAAACCAACGAACAAACACAGAAAAACAAAAATTGACATAATATAATTGTATTAAAGATTTTAAATATTGATGTAAATTACACTAAGTTTATCCGTATCCGACTTGTAATTAATACTTTGTTTATTCTTGTTAATGTGAAAGGCCTCCAAAAAAAGTCGATTATTATAATTATCTTTCACTGTTAAAACCTTCACATTCTCGAAATCAAAAACGTGTCCCGTCTGGAGATGGTGATCCACCAACGCACACGATTTTTTGCCTATACGGCAGTCACTTTTGTGTTGAACGAGCCTTTGCTTTAGCCATTGGGAAGTCTGACCTATATAACACCCCTGACAACCCATGCAAGGAACATTATAAATAGAATTAACTATGAGTGGTAAGGGGGTCTTATCCTTCAACCTACTATAAAAAATCTTTGTGGTTAAGTTATTGTATTTAGCTATTCTAATATTTCTATAAGTTTTAAACAACTTCACAACATTATCAGTTAAATTATTCACAATGGGCAGTCTTTTAAATTGTACATTAGTAGCCTCACCATACTCCAAGGGACCGTCATAAAAATTAGAGCTATATATTAACTTTCTTAACACGTGACTAGGATATCCATTATTCAAGAACAATTTAAAAAGTTTTTTTAGATTCTGTTGTAAGAATTGCCCATCACTATTTGTTGTTATCCTGTTCTTCATGCAAATTACCGTATTGAATTTTTGGCTTTTTGTGTGATTGGAATAGTAATTTAAGAATCTTCCTGATGATGTGGGTTTCTGATACCAATCAAAAATGATGACATTGTCAACAGACCTTATAAGTCGCGTGTCAAAAAACGGGACACTGCAACCCACCTCCGTCTCAACTGTAAATTGGAGATGATCGTCCACTGAATTAAATGTGTCAAGGATCAACTGCACCTTATCTCCAGGCACAGCACAAACAATGTCATCAACATATTTATATATAAACGGAACCCGAAACGGTAACAGAGGCAAAACACTATCCAGCAAATAGTCCAACACAATCAACGCCAAAATCGGACTAATGGGAGAACCCATTGGTGTACCGAAAGTCTGTGAATAAAACTCATTGTCAAAACTGAAGTAAGTATTATCGAAAATGAATTGAACAAGTCTCAAAAACGATGCTTGTGACAAGGTTGTCTGAACCTGCACCAAACCCCAACTCCGTCTAATGATGTCCAAAACCAATGGTAAAGGTATATTAGTAAATAAGGAGACCGCATCAAGGGAAACTAGTACATAATTCCTTGGTAATTTGAAACCATCCAAAGCATTGACTAAAGAAAATGAGTCCTTAATATTATACTCTGTTCGTTCGGCAAAAGTTAGATTTAATATACGATCCAAAAACTTCGACAAACTATAGGTTGTGGAATTGATCGAACTGATTATGGGCCGCAAGGGAATATCTGGCTTATGAACCTTAGGAAGACAATACAACTTAGGGGTGGTTGAGTTATAAATCGTAAGTTGTTTCGCCACATTATCTTGAATTTCATGACTGTCCCTAAGAGACTTAATCAATAGATTATATGATCTCTGTATTCTAGTAGTTGGATCTTTTTGTAATTTCTTGTAAGTAGACTCATCATTCAACAAGATTTTTGTTTTCTCAATATAATCAGTTTTATTTATCGCAACCGTACAACCGCCCTTGTCAGCCTGCAAAATATATACATCAGGATGATTCTTAAGAAAGGCTTTAGTTTTATTAAACATCGATTGAAAGGGGGACACAATTGAACGCGAATGATGCATAAAATTAGTAACCACGTTAGTAACTCTAGCTCTGATAGTATTGCGAGAATCGTCCGGCACACTATCTATGATGTTTTCTACATCTGCCAAAAAATTCTCAATGTCAAAATTACTTACATCACAAGATACACCGAACTTTGGGCCCAGTGAAAGACAATCAACAACGTCCCCGGGAAAGTCAACGTCAGATACGTTCATAAACCACTTACTATTATCAAAAAACAAGTTAACATCAACACAATTTCCTCTCTTTAAGCCTTCAAACTTCCGTATGTTGTCTTGTTTAACTCTACTAAATTTCTTATTAAATAACACTAACATTCTGCGCTTGAATTCATTAAAAATAGTATGAGGCAACACCTCTTTTACACGAGATGTAAAAATCTTAATATTATTCTGATATGTTTTTATACAATTACAAGTTAATTTTATTTCTAACGATAAAGTTCTATTTCCTAACCTATCTAAAAAATCATCAACCTTTTTTGCAAGTACTCCATTGGTCGTAATAAGGAGGCTGTGTAGGTTTTTTCTTCCATTCCGAACGTGTGACGGTAAAATCTTGCATCTCCTACATCTTAGTAAAAAATTCCTTCTATTAAGACTGCCAGCCAGCTTGATGTTGAACTTTGCCCATTGCTTTAATAATATAGTAGTCGAACGTCCATATCTTCGACCAATATCTTGATAGAATCCCATCTCAATTAATATCACAATTGTTATCGACCGTACAAACACAATAAAACAAAAAGGAATTGCGGGAATGCGGTCTGTATTATTAATGAAACTCAATTGTTACACTCAATATTTCGACATGTATTCCATATCATCATCAGGAGTAACTACAATGAACACAAATTGATAAAAATTACAACAAGAACTCTAATAATTTAAAATAATGTCTTTTAAAAGAAGAATAAAGTAAAAAGAAAAAAAAACTTACAACATAGAGTTAATCACTAGCAACTAATCATAACAGAAGGACTAACGAAATTTACCACAGTTACATATCATCTCGTCCTTAAATATTTTAAAATTCCTTAAAAATACATATATATAAAAGTAACGTTCGAGACGGAATGAAAAGCAACGAATTTGTCAGGATGATAACAAAACAATTTTTTCTTTCTTTTTTATAAAATACTGATAAAAATAAGCGAAACCTGAAGGAGAAGAAAAAAAAACAAAAAAGAGAGGAAACCAACGAACAAACACAGAAAAACAAAAATTGACATAATATAATTGTATTAAAGATTTAAAATATTGATGTAAATTACACTAAGTTTATCCGTATCCGACTTGTAATTAATACTTTGTTTATTCTTGTTAATGTGAAAGGCCTCCAAAAAAAGTCGATTATTATAATTATCTTTCACTGTTAAAACCTTCACATTCTCGAAATCAAAAACGTGTCCCGTCTGGAGATGGTGATCCACCAACGTACACGATTTTTTGCCTATACGGCAGTCACTTTTGTGTTGAACGAGCCTTTGCTTTAGCCATTGGGAAGTCTGACCTATATAACACCCCTGACAACCCATGCAAGGAACATTTTAAATAGAATTAACTATGAGTGGTAAGGGGGTCTTATCCTTCAACCTACTATAAAAAATCTTTGTGGTTAAGTTATTGTATTTAGCTATTCTAATATTTCTATAAGTTTTAAACAACTTCACAACATTATCAGTTAAATTATTCACAATGGGCAGTCTTTTAAATTGTACATTAGTAGCCTCACCATACTCCAAGGGACCGTCATAAAAATTAGAGCTATATATTAACTTTCTTAACACGTGACTAGGATATCCATTATCCATTCAATCGATGTTTAATAAAACTAAAGCCTTTCTTAAGAATCATCCTGATGTATATATTTTGCAGGCTGACAAGGGCGGTTGTACGGTTGCGATAAATAAAACTGATTATATTGAGAAAACAAAAACCTTGTTGAATGATGAGTCTACTTACAAGAAATTACAAAAAGATCCAACTACTAGAATACAGAGATCATATAATCTATTGATTAAGTCTCTTAGGGACGGTCATGAAATTCAAGATAATGTGGCGAAACAACTTACGATTTATAACTCAACCACCCCTAAGTTGTATTGTCTTCCTAAGGTTCATAAGCCAGATATTCCCTTGCGGCCCATAATCAGTTCGATCAATTCCACAACCTATAGTTTGTCGAAGTTTTTGGATCGTATATTAAATCTAACTTTTGCCGAACGAACAGAGTATAATATTAAGGACTCATTTTCTTTAGTCAATGCTTTGGATGGTTTCAAATTACCAAGGAATTATGTACTAGTTTCCCTTGATGCGGTCTCCTTATTTACTAATATACCTTTACCATTGGTTTTGGACATCATTAGACGGAGTTGGGGTTTGGTGCAGGTTCAGACAACCTTGTCACAAGCATCGTTTTTGAGACTTGTTCAATTCATTTTCGATAATACTTACTTCAGTTTTGACAATGAGTTTTATTCACAGACTTTCGGTACACCAATGGGTTCTCCCCATTAGTCCGATTTTGGCGTTGATTGTGTTGGACTATTTGCTGGATAGTGTTTTGCCTCTGTTACCGTTTCGGGTTCCGTTTATATATAAATATGTTGATGACATTGTTTGTGCTGTGCCTGGAGATAAGGTGCAGTTGATCCTTGACACATTTAATTCAGTGGACGATCATCTCCAATTTACAGTTGAGACGGAGGTGGGTTGCAGTGTCCCGTTTCTTGACACGCGACTTATAAGGTCTGTTGACAATGTCATCATTTTTGATTGGTATCAGAAACCCACATCATCAGGAAGATTCTTAAATTACTATTCCAATCACACAAAAAGCCAAAAATTCAATACGGTAATTTGCATGAAGAACAGGATAACAACAATTAGTGATGGGCAATTCTTACAACAGAATCCAAAAAACTGTTTAAATTGTTCTTGAATAATGGATATCCTAGTCACGTGTTAAGAAAGTTAATATACAGTGTGTCCAGATTTCGATGCTCACCATTGGTATATCGGTTATTAGAAGAGATAGAGGAACGGTTAAATGGGGAATGTTTTGCAGAATTCAATGCTCGCAACAAATCTCATTTCAAATTCATTCGGACTTTTTACAATTTTGATATATTTTGAAAAAACCGATATTTGCCGATTTCAATTCTCGTCAATAACTCGATAACGCCTAATGCGATCGCTTTTAAACTCTAACATTATTCAGACACTTTGTTAAGACAAATTTTTTGGTGTTAACAGTAACCCCCGATTTTCACTTGTTTCCAAGTTCTTAGCGCTATCTTTTGTTTTTCTTATGGCGGCCATATTGGATTTTTAATTAGTTAGATAGTCCTTAAAAATAGCTTTTCAATAATGTACAACATGCCTAATAAATCTTTATTTACACGAGAGATATGAACATTTGAATAAAATTTCACTCTAATACGGTATTAGTTGGCTATGAAATTAAATGTTAGTGTAAAACTGACGATAAATAAGCTCTGTCATTAGTCACATGTAAAAGTGCAGTGCAATTGGTGGAAGATTTAGAACTTTGTATAGTAATTATTGATAAGTAATTCATTTGTTGCCACGTTCTTAGCGCCATCTTTTGTTTTTCTTATGGCGACCTTATTGCATTCTCAATTAGTTAGATAGTCCTTAAAAAAGCTTTTCAATAATGTACTACTTGCCTAATAAATCTTCATTTGTATGAGAGATATGAACATGTAAAATAAATTTCACTCTAATACGAAATTACAAGTTCAGATTTACTTAAATAAACTGTTCAATATGGTGACCATTCTGCTCCACACACTTTTGGTATCTTGTTTTAACAGAGTTACAAACTCTACGTAGTGTGTTTTCGTTTAATGATCTGCAGCACATCCAGCACTCGTTGTTCTAAAATTTCTCGATTCTCTGATGGTTCAAAATTGAATACTTCGTTTTTAGTGGCACCCCACAAATAAAAATCAAGGGGGGTAAGGTCGGGCGATCTCGCAAGCCATTGTACTGGTCAATTATTTGAAATAACTCTCTCATTGAAATCTTCTCACAAAAAATGTCGCACGTGACGATCATTATGGGCAGGGCAGCCGTCCTGCTGAAACCAGACGTTTTGCATGTTTTTAGTGTTAATAATTTGTCTTACGGCAAGCATTATCTCATTCGTTAGTAGCTCTAAATATCTATTACCAGTTAAATTGTAATCAAAGATGAAAGGACCTATTAAGTGATTATCTAAAATGAAAAAACAAAAACTCAAACAACAAAGAAGTTGTCAATAAAAGTTCGTACCAATCAAACCACACCAGAGATTAAAACCAACTCGAATTTGAAACTTTCTTTGATTTGCCAAATGTGGATTATCAATTGACCAGTGATGATAATTATGCCTGTTGAACACTCCACAATTGGTAAACCGTGTTTCATCTGTCCAAAGTATTCCTAGAAAAATCAGTATCATCGTCACATTTTTGTTGATATCACCTAAATTGTAATCTTCGCTGATAGTCATTATCGCTTATACCCTGTACAATTGTTGGTTTGTATAGGTGGTATTTGTTTTTCCTCAACGTTCCATGAACACTAGATTTCGGAATTCCAGTTTCTCGAGCCACTCGACGTACTGATGTACTTGGATTGTTTATAACATTTTGCAAAATATTATTTTGACGTACATCAGCATTGTTAACTTGATAGATGGATCTTTTTTGTTCGAAGCTTCCATAGTCCACTAAATTTCTGATTATTCTGTTAAAAATTGTCCGGTGTGGTTGTGGTCTTTCCTGAAAACGCTGATCGTAATTTGTGCAAGAATTTTCAGAGTTTCTATTTGCTTTGATATAAACTTCTAACATATCAACCCTTTCTTCATTTGAAAATGTATGTGCCATTATCAGTTCTTATCTAATCGCAATGCTTAACGGTAATTACTTATCAATAATTACAACACAAAGTTCTAAATCTCCCACCAACTGCACTGCACTTTGACATGTCAACAATGACTGAGCTTATTTATCGTCTGTTTTACACTACCATTTAATTTCATAGCCAACTAATTCCGTATTAGAGTGAAATGTTATTCAAATGTTCATATCTCTCGTGTAAATAAAGATTTATTAGGTATGTTGAACATTATTGAAAAGCTATTTTTAAGGACTATCTAACTAATTAAAAATCCAATATGGCCGCCATAAGAAAAACAAAAGATAGCGCTGATAACTTGGAAACAAATGAAAATCGGGGGTTACTGTTAACACCAAAAAATTTGTCTTAAAAAAGTGTCACAACAATGTTAGAGTTTAAAAGCGATCGCATTAGGCGTTATCGAGTTATTGAGGAAAATGGAAATCGGCAAATATTGGTTTTTTCAAAATATCTGAAAATTGTAAAAAGTCCGAATGAATTTGAAATGAGATTTGTTGCGAGCATTGAATTCTGCAAAACATTCCCCATTTAACCGTTCCTCTATCTCTTCTACTAACCGATATACCAATGGTGAGCATCGAAATCTGGACACACTGTATAGCTCTAATTTTTATGACGGTCCCTTGGAGTATGGTGAGGCTACTAATGTACAATTTAAAAGACTGCCCATTGTGAATAATTTAACTGATAATGTTGTGAAGTTGTTTAAAACTTATAGAAATATTAGAATAGCTAAATACAATAACTTAACCACAAAGATTTTTTATAGTAGGTTGAAGGATAAGACCCCCTTACCACTCATAGTTAATTCTATTTATAATGTTCCTTGCATGTGTTGTCAGGGGTGTTATATAGGTCAGACTTCCCAATGGCTAAAGCAAAGGCTCGTTCAACACAAAAGTGACTGCCGTATAGGCAAAAAATCGTGTGCGTTGGTGGATCACCATCTCCAGACGGGACACGTTTTTGATTTCGAGAATGTGAAGGTTTTAACAGTGAAAGATAATTATAATAATCGACTTTTTTTTGAGGCCTTTCACATTAACAAGAATAAACAAAGTATTAATTACAAGTCGGATACGGATAAACTTAGTGTAATTTACATCAATATTTTAAATCTTTAATACAATTATATTATGTCAATTTTTGTTTTTCTGTGTTTGTTCGTTGGCTTCCTCTCTTTTTTGTTTTTTTTCTTCTCCTTCAGGTTTCGCTTATTTTTATCAGTATTTTATAAAAAAGAAAGAAAAAATTCTTTTGTTATCATCCTGACAAATTCGTTGCTTTTCATTCCGTCTCGAACGTTACTTTTATATATATGTATTTTTAAGGAATTTTAAAATATTTAAGGACGAGATGATATGTAACTGTGGTAAATTTCGTTAGTCCTTCTGTTATGATTAGTTGCTAGTGATTAACTCTATGTTGTCAGTTTTTTTTTCTTTTTACTTTATTCTTCTTTTAAAAGACATTATTTTAAATTATTAGAGTTCTTGTTGTAATTTTTATCAATTTGTGTTCATTGTAGTTACTCCTGATGATGATATGGAATACATGTCGAAATATTGAGTGTAACAATTGAGTTTCATTAATAATACAGACCGCATTCCCGCAATTCCTTTTTGTTTTATTGTGTTTGTACGGTCGATAACAATTGTGATATTAATTGAGATGGGATTCTATCAAGATATTGGTCGAAGATATGGACGTTCGACTACTATATTATTAAAGCAATGGGCAAAGTTCAACATCAAGCTGGCTGGCAGTCTTAATAGAAGGAATTTTTTACTAAGATGTAGGAGATGCAAGATTTTACCGTCACACGTTCGGAATGGAAGAAAAAACCTACACAGCCTCCTTATTACGACCAATGGAGTACTTGCAAAAAAGGTTGATGATTTTTTAGATAGGTTAGGAAATAGAACTTTATCGTTAGAAATAAAATTAACTTGTAATTGTATAAAAACATATCAGAATAATATTAAGATTTTTACATCTCGTGTAAAAGAGGTGTTGCCTCATACTATTTTTAATGAATTCAAGCGCAGAATGTTAGTGTCATTTAATAAGAAATTTAGTAGAGTTAAACAAGACAACATACGGAAGTTTGAAGGCTTAAAGAGAGGAAATTGTGTAGATGTTAACTTGTTTTTTGATAATAGTAAGTGGTTTATGAACGTATCTGACGTTGACTTTCCCGGGGACGTTGTTGATTGTCTTTCACTGGGCCCAAAGTTCGGTGTATCTTGTGATGTAAGTAATTTTGACATTGAGAATTTTTTGGCAGATGTAGAAAACATCATAGATAGTGTGCCGGACGATTCTCGCAATACTATCAGAGCTAGAGTTACTAACGTGGTTACTAATTTTATGCATCATTCGCGTTCAATTGTGTCCCCCTTTCAATCGATGTTTAATAAAACTAAAGCCTTTCTTAAGAATCATCCTGATGTATATATTTTGCAGGCTGACAAGGGCGGTTGTACGGTTGCGATAAATAAAACTGATTATATTGAGAAAACAAAAATCTTGTTGAATGATGAGTCTACTTACAAGAAATTACAAAAAGATCCAACTACTAGAATACAGAGATCATATAATCTATTGATTAAGTCTCTTAGGGACAGTCATGAAATTAATAATACAGACCGCATTCCCGCAATTCCTTTTTGTTTTATTATATATATATATATATATATATATATTTGTACAACGTCAAACTCGCCTCCAATATGCAAACGTAAGCATCGAATTGGGCTCCGAAACGGAGGCCAGTGCGGAAAAAGTGGAGCCCAGTACGTATCCATGTGTATAAGTGCACCAAACGCGTTTATATGTCATTAAGAGACGTTTGGGAGATTTTTGTTTGGAGGCCATTTTCAGTGTTACACACCTACAGTTACACAATGTAGTTCTGGAGAGATATCACTACGTGGCGCTACCGTTTTATACACATATACTTTATGCTAATAGCGCCAGCCGTATGTGCCTCTGTACACTCGCAGCATTAATATTCCTCCACGACGTGGCAACAGCTCACGAAGGCAACTTCGTCGAACGTACTTGTATCTTTGTATATCATTTTGTTCGCTTATTCGTTAGTAAGATAAGTATTTACATACACAAAACGAAAGGCGAGAGACATTGGCTGAACCTGGCTCCCTCAATATGTATATGCAAGCCCAGACATTGGGTGAACTTGGCACCATCAATATAAAGAGAGCGGGCGCTGACATTTGTAAAGGAAAATATATTGGAATTGAGATATCATGAGTGGGTATGATTTACATTTCAAATAAATATATGTCAGATTTGGTATACAGGTGCCCCTTTGCTATATCCCTCCAAGGGTAAATTTCTTAATATTGAAGATACCAAGCCATATACATACATGTACGAATTAAAAATTCATACATGCATGCATGAAATGGATGCACATCTGCTCCAGAGCTGGCATTACAGCAACCAACGCACAGACACAGTGTTTCAGTCTACTATGACTTCGTCAGTGTGCGACGTGGTTCGCTGCAATGCCTAAGAACTCTAAACCTCCAGTTTCTGCGTCAGTTTACATGACGATGTCTGTGAGAAAACCTCAGCGACATCTGTCATGCAAACGCAACGCGCCAAGGAGGTGTGGTCTATCGATAACTAAGTTATCATTCAAGACCACTGCAGATATATGTGCATCCACTATCCCGCTAATAGGTAGCGTACCAATATCAAAAATGATAGTGAATACTTGGAATATCTCCAAAAGATAAAGCAAACCATATACATACATGTACGAATTAAAAATTCATACATGCATGCATGAAATGGATGCACATCTGCTCCAGAGCTGGCATTACAGCAACCAACGCACAGACACAGTGATATTGGTACGCTACCTATTAGCGGGATAGTGGATGCACATATATCTGCAGTGGTCTTGAATGATAACTTAGTTATCGATAGACCACACCTCCTTGGCGCGTTGCGTTTGCATGACAGATGTCGTTGAGGTTTTCTCACAGACATCGTCATGTAAACTGACGCAGAAACTGGAGGTTTAGAGTTCTTAGGCATTGCAGCGAACCACGTCGCACACTGACGAAGTCATAGTAGACTGAAACACTGTGTCTGTGCGTTGGTTGCTGTAATGCCAGCTCTGGAGCAGATGTGCATCCATTTCATGCATGCATGTATGAATTTTTAATTCGTACATGTATGTATATGGTTTGCTTTATCTTTTGGAGATATTCCAAGTATTCACTATCATTTTTGAAGATACCAGATCGGTTAAATTAGCATGGTTATTAAGAAATATGGAGAGTATTTGATAGTATTTTCAGATAATAACATAAACTTAAGTTTTTTTAAATGGCAATCATAGTTGGTTAGTTGATTTCATGGTATGGTAATCTTTTAACCTTTTTATTATAGCGAGAGTAATTCAATTACTGTTAATTTTTGAAAAAAATAATCAGCAAGAAACACTTAAAAAACTATTTTAATCCGAGCTACATATTTAAATAGTTTTTCAAAGCTTGCTTACCCATTATTTCCTCAAAAATTAAGAGTAATTGAATTACTCTCGCTATAATAAAATTTTTAAAAGATTACCATACCATGAAATAAGGAAAAAATAAGCATTTTGATGGTCACTGCCAACTATGATTGCAATTTATGTTATATCTTGATAATTAAGTGTGGCATGAATTTTTAATTAAGATTATTAAATTCTACGTAAAAGTTACTATCAACAAAATTTATTTTAGTTCTATCTTCGATTGTTACGAAGATATGTATAATTGAAAATTTCGGCAATTATCAATTTTTTAAAAATATCTTCAAAAGTTGAAAATAAATGTTAAATCTGAAAATCAATAATAGCGGAAATGATGTATTTAGAATGGATTAAAATGAAACTAGTATGAAACTATATCAGATGAAATTTATTCTTCTACCAAAATATTAAAAAAAAGTTAAATAAACCTTTTGTTTCGGTAAACGTTGTAAGTGTACGTTTTTATTCAAACCCAGTCCTTATTATGTAAGAGATCTGGATATTTCTTCAATAAATCTTCGCACTAGTGCTTCTTAGGTGGCTGTTTTAATTGAATATGTCTTTTAAAGTATTTTTTGAAAATGATACGTTATATTGGGATGAATCTAGCAGTACATGTGTAGACAAGCAAGCTCGCTGTACAAGTGAAACATAACACACAATCATATACCGGGTGTCTGTTTAAACTCGACCACCGGCCATATCTCGGCAACCGTTTATCGTACAACCTGACGGAAAAAATCTTGATAGTAAAATAGATCACGGGAAATTCAACAAAAATATTTTTAAGTTTCCAAAATGATCGCAGGGGGCGCAGTTGTCAAGATGAATTAAAATTTCGATAATTTTTCATTAAATTCTAGATTAAGATAGATTAAAATGTTTACTAGCAGCATTTTTAGACGCTTTTATACAATTTTCATATGAAACTTTTTGATCTAAGTCGCATACGGAGGGGAGGGTAGAGGGGGGCATGTCTGCGTAAAAAAGTAGGTATCATTTCGGTTTGCCCCAACGGATTTGAATGTTTCTGAGCTCATTAGATAGAGAATTTTACAAGGAATTCAAGGATATGTAGTACTAAATTACGTGGTTGTCAAAAAAAGTAACATAGGGCGCTGTTCTCAATTTATGTATATTACTTGTTTTTTCTTTAAAATTTTAAATTTAACGGTGTATATTTTTAATATCGTAATATTGAAGCACATAAAAAACTAAAGAGAGTGATGAAAACCGGAAGTTGCTACCTCCATTCTTGACGAAGATATGGTCATACAAAGACAATTAAATATAAATTTTTTTTGGGAGTAATAATTTAATGTTAATTTTAAGAGAGTATCTAGACAGTGTATAGTTCGTTTTCACTTGAATTTTCATCATACTCTTTCATAAATGTATTCATTTCAATCTCAATTCACTGCATATGTTACGTTAGATTCTCCTATTAAATGTTTTCAAATTCTCTAGCTATTATTTTTTAAATATCATTTCTTGTCCTTTCCAATATTGAAATAAAATAATAATAATACTGAACAGTGTAGTTCGATTTCTCTTTAAATTTTCATCATACTGCATCGCATGCGCCGTGATACTAAATTACATTATTATGAGCTTTCCAAGGTGGGCCATGAAAATTAAAATGTAAAAATATTAGTGTCACTTGTAGTTAAACTTTTTGTATCTATTTAGCTAATTAAGCCTTTTTGGACACCAGCACATAATTATTGAGTTTGTAAAATGTCATATTCTAACGTTGAAGCTTATAACGTGATCAGAATGTATTTTCAATGCTTTGAAAATGAATTCTTGCTTTCCGGCCTCTAAATTATAGGGAAAGAAGACATTATTGAGTTTTTATTCGCTTTGTGAGATAGTCTTGATTTTTATTTATGGGGCAGAATAAAAGACATAGTTTATCACAAACAGCCGAGTACAACAATTGCTGCCTCCGAAATTGAAGTAACTCTGCTCTCTACTAATCGACAAGTAAACATGTGTATTAAAAATAATGGTAACACTTTGAACATTTGTTAAGTTGAAGTTTTTTTGTTTTATTTTTTGTACTTTCTGATTTAAATACATCTTTTTCCGTTTATATTACTTGGTCAATATATTTACTTATTTATGTTTAGGTATAATAATAGGTTCTTTCACTTAATTTTTGTTATAGGAGGGGATGAATTAGATATCAATTTTTGTACCCTTTCGTTACTAATAAGTAAATGATTTGTTTATAACTAATGCTTATATTATATCATTTTTTTCTTGTTATTGTCTACTTAGTTCATGAGTTATGGAAATTATTTTTGCTGTTTACCTATAATTAGATGTATATCTGTTGGGTAATAAAGATATATTATTATTATTGTTATTATTTTATTTCAATGTCTAAAAAGACAAGACGTAAAATTTAAAAATAACTAGAGAATTTGAAAACATTTAAAAGGGGAATCAAACATACCAGATGCAATGAATTAAAAAGTCGGTGAGAAGATTGCAATGAATACATTTATGGATGAGTATGATCAAAATTCAAGTGAAAACGACTTATACACTGTCTAGAGACTCTCTTAAAATTAAAATAAAATTATTACTCCCAATAAATAAATAAATTTATGCTTAAAATTTTTTATTTTGCTGGATTGTCTTCGTATGACTATATCTTCTTCAAGAAAAAAGGTAGCAACTTCCGGTTTTCATCAATCTCTTCAGTTTTTTATGTGCTTCAATATTACGATTTTAAAATTATACTGTTCCATTTAAAATTTTAAAGAAGAAACAAGTAATATACATAAATTGAGAACAGCGCCCCCTGTACCTTTTTTGACAACCACGTAATTTCGTACTACATATTCAATTACAATTCTTTGTAAAATTCTCTATCTAATGAGCCCAGAAACATTCAAATCTGTTGGGGCAAACCGAAATTATACCTACTTTTGTACGCAAACATACTCCCCCTCCACCCACCCCTTCGTATGGGAAAATTGTATAAAAACGTCTAAAAATGTTGTTAGTGAAAATTTTATTCTAGAATTTAATAAAAACATATTGAATTTTTAATTCATCTTGAAAATTGCGCACCCTTGCGATCATTTTGGAAACTTAAAAATATTTTGCTTGAAGTTCCCGTGTTTCATTTTACTATCAAGATTTTTTCCGCCAGGTTGTACGGTAAATGGTTGCCGAGATATGGCCGGTAGCCGAACTTAAACAGACACCCGGTATATTTTTCCGTAACCGTTGCGAAATCTAAGTTTTTTTCCTTTAAATGGATATGTGTTTCTTATTTCCTTCGTCTATAGTCAGTTAATAAAAAAGTTTTTTTACTTTTCTTGTGTTCATGCCTGGATATATTAAAGTAAATATTGCGGGAAATAAAAACCGTTTTTGTTAATTTCAATTCAGTTATGTATTACTTTAGGGTTCCGCAAAATTAATGCTTTTCTTCGAGTCGATCACATTCGAATATCTTATTTTTAGAAACAAGACAACAAAATATGTTAGATCAGAGTAAATTGTGATTATAAAGACTAGTATACAAATTTATAAAACATACAATTTCGTATTGATTAAATTAGCTGTATTTGCTTCTTGCAGCGTATATAGTTTAAACCCTCTTGTATAAATAAGAATATCATCAGTCATAAAGATTTAGTGTAACTGTGACAACACTCTTAGAGGCGTAAACGATAGTTACACATGTCAGGCCTTCTACAAACGAGGCCGATTTAGCAATCAGGCACATCGGAGCCGAGTTCCATTTAAGAATATACACATATTTTTGTATATAAAATATAGTAAAATTATTTACCCCTCTTGTGTTGCTCATATTGTTATCATATAATATCATGCATTTTTAAACAATACACACGGTTATCTGTATTTGTTAATATGGAGGCTTGGTAGTCTTATAGACATATGGAGGCGTGTGAGATAGCTATGCACGTATATATATATATCTATATGTGTGGAGGGTGTTGGGGACCCTCCACACATATATTTAATTAGACGGCAAATAAATATTTTCTTTGAAGTTATATATATTATACTATCACGCCGTTATGCCTCTACGTTGGGCATCCAAAATACACTAAGCTCTTACCCTTATATAGAGATAGTGCTTATGTTTGCCTTAAACTTACGTAATTTGATATAATTAATTTATAAATGTACAATTTAAATTTTTATTGACTATATTTTTAACTTTGTACAATGTTTATTTTACCTTACTGTAACTAAAATTCCCAGTGGTCTATTTTTATGGCTATGTTCGCTCCAATTATATTACAAGTGGTGGGAAAACGTATTCACAAAACTATGAAGTTTGGTTATGTTATTTTCTTCCGGCATTTATTTACTTAACAAAAAATTGTTTGAGTATTATTAATTAGCTCAGTTCGAACATGTGAGACTCTAGGTAAACAATCTCAGGCTTAGTGGATTATTATGGATTGGAAACTACTTTCGATACAAGAAAACACAGTGTAATTTCTAATAAAAAAAACTTGACTATATTGAAAAACAAACAAATATAAAAAAAACATTAAGTAAAATATGAATTTGAGCAAAACAGAATTTTATAAATGGTTAATAGTGTTATCCATTGGAAAACAAACAAACAAACTGACAGGATTCAACATAAATAATGGTAGGTATAATTTATCATGCTAAATTAAGAATTAACTTCACAAATAATAAGCATATGTAACAAATTAATTACATTTATGTAGTAAAACTTAGAAGTTGAAATATTTTAAACCTTTGTTTAATGTGTAAGAAATTATTATAACAACTATAATAGCATATTCTTACAAAAAATCATAACAAATAACTCTATCTTGTACTAGCAATATGCTTGATAAATCTTTTCTGCTTTATTTTTATTTATTATTGAGATCTCAATATAACTAAATGTTTTAAGTACTTAACTTGTTGTTTCTATTCTTTAAGGCGTGTGTCTTGCATCCTCTTCGTCCTAATTCCTTCGTTTTGAAGAGAAGAACCGTCTCAGGATGTAAAAGTCCCAATTCTTCGGATAATACCTTCCACAACACGTTCAGATTCTTCGAAAATGTGGGTAAGATTCTTGATATTATTTTAATTTCAACACTAAAGATAATTTTCACTGTTGTAGGGATGAGTGCACATAAATTACGTCGAATGACTTTCAAAATCGTATAATTTTCAGCACCAATATGATTTATTTATCGAGGAAAATATATTTACTAATTTTACACGCACCAAGGTATTAAAATTTACTATTTTCACAATTATTTTACTTAAATTCAGGCGCGTCCTTTTTGTGCAAAAACTTAATTTCTAATCCCTTTGTTTTTTTTTTAAATTTCAATGCTACCTTTATTTTCGAAATATAACTTGTATATTGAGTTGTCTACATTTAAGGTACATAATATAAATAATTTTATCATGATATTTAAAATGTTATTATAAATTTCTTTCTCTTGATTTTTGAGAAATTAATTATTTTAGAATTTATTACATACTTTTTTACAATTTACCCTTATTTCTGTGAATAATGCTATTAACTTGTATATGAAGTTGCATATTCTTAAGTTACTCTAAAATTGGCAAATTCAACTTCTGATATTACATTAGGCTTATGTGTTACTTTAACATACACATATCATGATAATATATATATATAATTCTAAATTTTTCTTTTCACTTACGGACTCTATATATATATATATATATTGTTTGACCTCTTGATGAGAATAATTGGGATTATTCGGCAAGTGCCGAAAAATCCCAATTCCAATCCCAATTATTCTCATCAAGAGGTCAAACAATATATAAATACGGCAACAAAGAATAGCAAATATATATATATAAGTCCGTAAGTGGACTTCTGTTCTGTCGAGCTTTCGGCACTCTCTCTGTTGCCATTATCAAGAAGTTCTGCTTGTTGCTGTAGATCGTGTCGAAGTGAGACAAGCCGTGTGCGGTGGGCATATTTGTATGTGTTGCTGGAGTCTGCGAGTCATAGCTCTTGTGGTGGGGCCGGCGGTAGGGGTATCGGCTGGCGAATCAGGTTGTGTGTTACCTTTGCCGTATCCTGGATACGAATTAAACGACGTGCTTGCGATAAATTTGAGCTAATAAACATTACATATTGTTGTTATTAATATTTACTAAGATTGTGCGGACTTAAAAATCATTTCGATCCGTGAATGAAATTGTTATAAACAAACATAACAGACGATGCACATTTCCCATAAATTCCCATATATTTCTAACAGTATTAATAAATATAATAATACTGAAAATCTTTAACCAACCCAAACAGTCGTTATTGTGACCAATGATGAACTTACCGATCACAGGCTCCACCTACCAATTTTTCACCAATGCACTAAGTGGAAATTACTTGAATACATCTCACAGGCTCCACCCACTATTTTTGTTCGAAAATTTATCAAGTGAAAAATATTTTACACGAGAAGCAAGGGCTTCTGCCCAATCAAAAGAGTCGTTATTCTAACGAATAGAATGCGTCTTTGAAAGAACACCTGCATCAGCGTCATTTGTTTACGTCGTTGAAAATGTTATAAAAGCTAAGAATTTTAGTATTGAGTATCAGTCGTCTCTAAGACTTAGAGCGACAACAGCCCCTTCTCTGGAGAGAACCGAACTTTCGACAAGTGACTTCAGAGCTGATACGACGATTTCTACGAGCAAGCCGAAGCGACTCGAAGCAATCCCGAGCGTTTCCGAGGCAAAGCCGAACATACCCGAGGAGAACTAAAGACGTAGGACGACTTCTACGAGCAAGCCGAAGCGACTCGAAGCAATCCCGAGCGTTTCCGAGGCAAAGCCGAACATACCCGAGGAGAACTAAAGACGTAGGACGACTTCTACGAGCAAGCCGAAGCGACTCGAAGCAATCCCGAGCGTTTCCGAGGCAAAGCCGAACATACCCGAGGAGAACTAAAGACGTAGGACGACTTCTACGAGCAAGCCGAAGCGACTCGAAGCAATCCCGAGCGTTTCCGAGGCAAAGCCGAACATACCCGAGGAGAACTAAAGACGTAGGACGACTTCTACGAGCAAGCCGAAGCGACTCGAAGCAATCCCGAGCGTTTCCGAGGCAAAGCCGAACATACCCGAGGAGAACTAAAGACGTAGGACGACTTCTACGAGCAAGCCGAAGCGACTCGAAGCAATCCCGAGCGTTTCCGAGGCAAAGCCGAACATACCCGAGGAGAACTAAAGACGTAGGACGACTTCTACGAGCAAGCCGAACGCAGCCGAAGCAAACCCGAACGTTTCCGAGGTGACCCGAAGATACCCGAAGGCGTAGGAAGGCTTCCACGAACGAGACGAAGCAAACCCGAACGTTTCCGAGGTGACCCGAAGATACCCGAAGGCGTAGGAAGGCTTCCACGAACGAGACGAAGCAAACCCGAACGTTTCCGAGGTGACCCGAAGATACCCGAAGGCGTAGGAAGGCTTCCACGAACGAGACGAAGCAAACCCGAACGTTTCCGAGGTGACCCGAAGATACCCGAAGACGAGGAAGGACCTAAAAAGGATAAGCCGAACACTTACGAGGAGGACTGAGAGTCCGAATCAACAGCAGTTGCGTGCTTCCACCAACATCCAAGGAGCATTCGTGACCTGTTAGTGAGGCTGTGAACAAAGTGACCCAACCAAAGAGAGGTTGTTGAACAAAGTGACCCAACCAAAAGAGAGGTTGTTGAACAAAGTGACCCAACCAAATACGAGAGGTTGTTGAAGTTGTGAGTGCCACTTAGTGCTTCAACAAAGATCCAGACCACGGATCGTTATCCAAGTGTAGGTCCTGTGCCGATACACCACCCCAGTGACTTGTGACGTGTGGCTAAAGTGACCTCACGTCGTACCCATTGTTACAACCGTAAGTACTGAACTGATTCCTAAGCTTGCACGGTTGGCAATCTCAAGATAGCCCCGTCACGTCACTCAGAAGTAGTTAGTTGGTTTGGTACCCGAAGGCAGCCTTACCCATTCTAGGCGTTAATTGACTAGGTACCCCGAAGGGAGCCTTATCCCCTAGAACCCCAACTGAGTGTCTCAAATATCCCTCTCTATTTTAAACTGCCAGTATCTAGCGACCACCCCCTTTGTCTTATCCCCCTGTGTGTGGGATCATTAGCCCTTTGGTCAAGGTGTCTCAGTAGACAGTGTATATAATATCAATCTATGTAAATATCTCTTAATATTTAGTGTTGCCTTAAGCCATTTCTTTATAGTCCTGCGTGGCTATTGTTTTTAGTGACCGAGTTGTGGTAATAAATTCATGTGGTTTTATACAACTCTTTCATTAACCTTCAACACTAATATAAGCCCTATCCTGGAGCACCCAGTGAATAAGTGTAGTGCCATCCTGAAGGAAGGACGCCACGTCTCCCCGTATTAGAGTACTACAGCTATAAGAGCTCAGGTAATTCGAATAACATTATTTTGAGTAATTCCTATAAGCAGAAAGGTAACATGTGTTGTGTTGAACCTTCGGTCCGTGTGTATGTCTGAGTTTCTTGATTGTGTGTGTTTGATGGCCATTTTCCAGGTGTTTGGAAGTCTACGTCCGTCATCTCTTTTGTTTAGGCTATTAGGGCGTTTCTCTATCTCTATCTCACTGGAACTTACAGACGCTGAACATTTACATACAGAAATGAAAACACTCCGTACAGCTCTAACACAAAATGGTTTCAAAAACAGTCACATTACACGCACACTAAATCAAATTAGGACGAAAGCAAAGAAACAAGAAACGGACAAGAAATACAACAACACAGCATTTCTCCCTTACATCAAAGAAACAACGGACCGAATTGGACGAATTCTAGACAAACACAACATAAAAGTCGTTTATACCACAAACAGAAAAATACAACTCATCAAAAACCCCAAGGACAAAATACAGCTGGAAGACCAGGGCATATATGAAATACCGTGCCGTTCGTGCGACAGTACATACATCGGACAAACGAACAGAAGAATCAGCGCTCGCACAGAAGAACATAAAAACGCAGTTCGACACAAGGATACAACGTCATCTCTAGCACAACATATAATATCAACAGGCCATAACATAGATTTCGATAGAACAAGAATTATCGCTAAATCGGAACATTTTCAGACCCGTATAATACGAGAAGCCATAGAGATAGAGAAACGCCCTAATAGCCTAAACAAAAGAGATGACGGACGTAGACTTCCAAACACCTGGAAAACGGCCATCAAACACACACAATCAAGAAACTCAGACATACACACGGACCGAAGGTTCAACACAACACAACCTGATTCGCCAGCCGATACCCCTACCGCCGGCCCCACCACAAGAGCTATGACTCGCAGACTCCAGCAACACATACAAATATGCCCACCGCACACGGCTTGTCTCACTTCGACACGATCTACAGCAACAAGCAGAACTTCTTGATAATGGCAACTGAGAGAGTGCCGAAAGCTCGACAGAACAGAAGTCCACTTACGGACTCTACGACAACGCGGATCAATTCCCGAAGCAGAAACGACACACATAACTGCCGCGAAAACCTACGTATTAACATATATATATATATATATATATATATATATATTTCTTCGAATATTTTCGCGGTCGTTTGTTGAAGCGTTGTTCTTCGGGATATTTCGCCGCGTTTGGATGATTTTGCCCTGATAAGGACATCTTTCTTCCTGACGTTTCGGTGACATCACTTTCACCTTCTTCTTGAGGATCTTCTAAGTTCGACGGTTTCTTCAAGAATGCCCTCTCTGTTCGAATCGCCTTGTATTTCTAGTGCCGTGGTAGTGGAGGGGCGAGTGCGGCTTCTTGTGATTGGCCCGCTGATTGTAGTGTTGTTCCCTCTCTGTCGGTCTTTCTGTGTTCGGTCCGTGTGGTTTACGTAAACCACACGGACCGAATTTCTAGTCCGTGTGGTTTACGTAAACCACACGGACCGAACACAGAAAGACCGACAGAGAGGGAACAACACTACAATCAGCGGGCCAATCACAAGAAGCCGCACTCGCCCCTCCACTACCACGGCACTAGAAATACAAGGCGATTCGAACAGAGAGGGCATTCTTGAAGAAACCGTCGAACTTAGAAGATCCTCAAGAAGAAGGTGAAAGTGATGTCACCGAAACGTCAGGAAGAAAGATGTCCTTATCAGGGCAAAATCATCCAAACGCGGCGAAATATCCCGAAGAACAACGCTTCATATATATATATATATATATATGTATAAAACTTACTACCAGGAAAGGTAGAATTAGGGTTTAGGTAAAAATAAAAAATTCGTAGCTTTTTTTTCGGCTAGTGACGTTTCGGTTCTATGTTTGAACCTTCATCAGACCTTTATTAGATTAGAAAAAAGAACATATTAAATTTTGCCCAGCTCACATTTATAAAATAATTAACAATCTTAAAAACATCTATGTGTAACTTACTTTTGCCGAGGGGCTATATATTTGGTCTCATCTGTATATTCAACATATGACACATTAAAAAAGTAAACATTAAGATATTACGGCACATTTAAAATAATTTGCTTAAAGTAATTTTCCGTGTGCAGTTTAAAGTCTCGAAAACCTTCTGCGTACGTTTTATTAAAAACATGTGTACATACATTGGTGAAAGAAAAACCTGTTCGTCCGAAAAACAAACAAGAAAAAACAAAAAGGGGATATCTTTTATTTTATATTGTTATTCCGCGCAAATAATGTATTGATATTAAATTTAATATTTACATGAATTTCGTATAATTTTAATAATGAGTAAGTGCTGTCATTTAATCTATTGTGTTATGCTAATTTGTATTGTATTCTTCTTGTTAATTGCGGCAAGAAAGCTCCATATATTCTGCTGAAATTTTGTGAGTCTGATTTGCAATTTATACTGTGTCTTAAAGTTTTTATGGTAAGCGTTTCCAAAAAAGTTCTCCGAATGTAATTAGGCTCTTTGAAAATGATTCTTGCTTTACTGAAATCCGCTGTGTGGTTGGTGGTTGATATATGGCCTGCCAAAGCACACCCCTGCGGCTTCACCCTTACGTCACTGATATGTTGGGTGATCCGGTTTTTTAATCTCTGCTTTGTCTGTCCTACATAGAAATCATGGCAGCTACATTCTATTGCGTACACCACATTGTTTCTCATCTGTGTAGGTATGTTATCCTTTAATCTAGTGTACACCTTTGAATTCGAAAAAGCCGTTGTATATGCTATAGAACATATATTGTGAAATAGCATTTTAATTTTATTCGTTAGGTTTGGAATGTATTGCAATTTTCCGTACTTGGGAGTTGTGCTACTGTTATCATTACCGTTCGGTTCTTTTTCCCTTTTTGATAGGGTTTCGGGGTTTGTATCCGTGGTATTGGAAGAAAAGAGAAGTTTGTTCAATACATTTTTTGGATAGTTATTGTATAGCAGAATTTCTTTGAGTTTGTGTAAATCCTGTTGGAGATAGTCAGCATGTGATATTTTGCTAATTCTATCTTTAAGTGCTTTGATCAAGTTTATTTTGTATTTTTTGGGGCAATTTGAATGGTAATTTAGTAACCTGTTTGAGTTAGATGGTTTTCTATACCATCTTAATTTGAGAGTGTTGTTTTCCCTCTTTATCAGTGTGTCTAAAAATGGGATTGAGTTATTTTGCTCTATTTCCACTGTGAAATTTAGTTTATTATTATATGAATTGAAAATTTGTAGAGTAGAGTCTATTTTGTTTTTTGGGATGCAGCAAATTAAATCATCCACATATTGCCATAAAAAGTGAAACTGAAAATCTATTCGGGTTATTACATATTTTATGATAGTATTCATTGTTAAGTCCGCTATTGTGGGTGATAGAGAGAGTCCCATTGGGGTACCATCAATTTGTGAGTAATATTGCCCTTCATATACGAAAAAAACACTATCGAATATCCATTTTATTATGTCTATGAATTCTTTTTTTGGTATTTTAGTATTCTTTTCTATACATGTCCAGTTGTCTGCTATGATTTCTATAACTATATCTACCGGGATATTGGTAAAAAGGCTTGTTACATCGAAGGAAACTATGGTGTAATTTTCCGGTATTGCAAGGTTATTCGCGGCTTGTGCAAATTCAAAGGTGTCCCCAATTTTGTGGCTATTATATGTTTTGAAAGATTTGTCTATGATGTCTGCGATGTATTTTGCCAAAAATTTTGTGTGATGTTCAACACTGCTGATTACTGGTCTTAATTTGTTGCCCGGTTTGTGTACCTTTGGCACACCATATATCCTAGCCGTTTCAGAATTATTTTTTATCAAACTTTTATATGTTTCTTCTGTAATGTATTGTTTGACTTTAAGAGTTTTAATTAATTGATTTGTCTTTCTTTCAAAAGAACAAGTAGGGTCCCGGTCTAGTTTTTTATATATATTCTGGTCATTTAGCAGATCTAACATTTTCCTATTATATTCATCCTTATACATGCATACTGTAACGTTGCTCTTGTCTGATCTAGTAATAATGATACTTTTATTTAAATTTAAAAAGTTTTTGCAATTGTGGTACGCTGTAAGCAAGATATTGTTAGTTTTATTTGTTTTTAGGTAGTTTGTGATGTGATATGTTATTTCGTTTCTGTATCTGTCCCTATCTTGTTCCTCTATATCAGTCAGAATGTTTTCACAGTCAGCAAGGATCCTTTCTAAGGAAATGTTCCGATTGTTTGTTGGGAGTGCGAATTTGTTACCAAGAGCTAGAACTTCTTGTATTTGCATAGGTATGTCCGTGTCTGTCAAATTTATAAAAAATTTTTTGATTATGTCGATTGATAAAATCATACTATTGTATTGTGGACCTATCTTTTTATTTTCACATCTATTGTCGGTATCTCTTACTGGCTGTGGTGTAGGCTGTCTGTCACTATGAGTTATATTTGTAGAGCTTTTTGTTTCTATTGAACTTTGTGCTGTTTTTGATTTGGTTGATATTGAATGGCTAAGTTTATTGATTTTTTTGATGTTTCTTTGTTTTATTTTGTTGTAAGTGTGCGTGTATTCCCCTTTTTGGATTTCATTGAAAGTGTTATAAATTTGTTTGGAGACTATAGCTTTGACTGCTTTTATACAGCGGTCTCTATTGTATTTTAGGTATGCTATATGTGAATATGTGTTTTTAATTTCAAAACTAAGGATCTGAGACTTTAAACTCACCAATATTCTATCCGCAGCCTCTATCATCTTTGTGCTGTGGCCCGTGATGCTGTATTCCAGAGATTTGATGCTGTTTCGTATGTGGTTGGGTGTTATCTCCATTCTTTTACATTTCTTGAGGAATACTGCTCTATTTCTAAACGATGCCAAACTTCTGTTGTTATGTGTCCAGGTTTTCATCAATTTTACGGTGTCTTGTCCATATGTCGTTCTTACTTCAGTGTAGAAACCCATTTTTAAAATGCTCGACGAAATTCAGCTTTGAGTACTGATAGTGTATATCACTGTGTATAAAACTTACTACCAGGAAAGGTAGAATTAGGGTTTAGGTAAAAATAAAAAATTCGTAGCTTTTTTTCGGCTAGTGACGTTTCGGTTCTATGTTTGAACCTTCATCAGACCTTTATTAGATTAGAAAAAAGAACATATTAAATTTTGCCCAGCTCACATTTATAAAATAATTAACAATCTTAAAAACATCTATGTGTAACTTACTTTTGCCGAGGGGCTATATATTTGGTCTCATCTGTATATTCAACATATGACACATTAAAAAAGTAAACATTAAGATATTACGGCACATTTAAAATAATTTGCTTAAAGTAATTTTCCGTGTGCAGTTTAAAGTCTCGAAAACCTTCTGCGTACGTTTTATTAAAAACATGTGTACATACATTGGTGAAAGAAAAACCTGTTCGTCCGAAAAACAAACAAGAAAAAACAAAAAGGGGATATCTTTTATTTTATATTGTTATTCCGCGCAAATAATGTATTGATATTAAATTTAATATTTACATGAATTTCGTATAATTTTAATAATGAGTAAGTGCTGTCATTTAATCTATTGTGTTATGCTAATTTGTATTGTATTCTTCTTGTTAATTGCGGCAAGAAAGCTCCATATATTCTGCTGAAATTTTGTGAGTCTGATTTGCAATTTATACTGTGTCTTAAAGTTTTTATGGTAAGCGTTTCCAAAAAAGTTCTCCGAATGTAATTAGGCTCTTTGAAAATGATTCTTGCTTTACTGAAATCCGCTGTGTGGTTGGTGGTTGATATATGGCCTGCCAAAGCACACCCCTGCGGCTTCACCCTTACGTCACTGATATGTTGGGTGATCCGGTTTTTTAATCTCTGCTTTGTCTGTCCTACATAGAAATCATGGCAGCTACATTCTATTGCGTACACCACATTGTTTCTCATCTGTGTAGGTATGTTATCCTTTAATCTAGTGTACACCTTTGAATTCTAAAAAGCCGTTGTATATGCTATAGAACATATATTGTGAAATAGCATTTTAATTTTATTCGTTAGGTTTGGAATGTATTGCAATTTTCCGTACTTGGGAGTTGTGCTACTGTTATCATTACCGTTCGGTTCTTTTTCCCTTTTTGATAGGGTTTCGGGGTTTGTATCCGTGGTATTGGAAGAAAAGAGAAGTTTGTTCAATACATTTTTTGGATAGTTATTGTATAGCAGAATTTCTTTGAGTTTGTGTAAATCCTGTTGGAGATAGTCAGCATGTGATATTTTGCTAATTCTATCTTTAAGTGCTTTGATCAAGTTTATTTTGTATTTTTTGGGGCAATTTGAATGGTAATTTAGTAACCTGTTTGAGTTAGATGGTTTTCTATACCATCTTAATTTGAGAGTGTTGTTTTCCCTCTTTATCAGTGTGTCTAAAAATGGGATTGAGTTATTTTGCTCTATTTCCACTGTGAAATTTAGTTTATTATTATATGAATTGAAAATTTGTAGAGTAGAGTCTATTTTGTTTTTTGGGATGCAGCAAATTAAATCATCCACATATTGCCATAAAAAGTGAAACTGAAAATCTATTCGGGTTATTACATATTTTATGATAGTATTCATTGTTAAGTCCGCTATTGTGGGTGATAGAGAGAGTCCCATTGGGGTACCATCAATTTGTGAGTAATATTGCCCTTCATATACGAAAAAAACACTATCGAATATCCATTTTATTATGTCTATGAATTCTTTTTTTGGTATTTTAGTATTCTTTTCTATACATGTCCAGTTGTCTGCTATGATTTCTATAACTATATCTACCGGGATATTGGTAAAAAGGCTTGTTACATCGAAGGAAACTATGGTGTAATTTTCCGGTATTGCAAGGTTATTCGCGGCTTGTGCAAATTCAAAGGTGTCCCCAATTTTGTGGCTATTATATGTTTTGAAAGATTTGTCTATGATGTCTGCGATGTATTTTGCCAAAAATTTTGTGTGATGTTCAACACTGCTGATTACTGGTCTTAATTTGTTGCCCGGTTTGTGTACCTTTGGCACACCATATATCCTAGCCGTTTCAGAATTATTTTTTATCAAACTTTTATATGTTTCTTCTGTAATGTATTGTTTGACTTTAAGAGTTTTAATTAATTGATTTGTCTTTCTTTCAAAAGAACAAGTAGGGTCCCGGTCTAGTTTTTTATATATATTCTGGTCATTTAGCAGATCTAACATTTTCCTATTATATTCATCCTTATACATGCATACTGTAACGTTGCTCTTGTCTGATCTAGTAATAATGATACTTTTATTTAAATTTAAAAAGTTTTTGCAATTGTGGTACGCTGTAAGCAAGATATTGTTAGTTTTATTTGTTTTTAGGTAGTTTGTGATGTGATATGTTATTTCGTTTCTGTATCTGTCCCTATCTTGTTCCTCTATATCAGTCAGAATGTTTTCACAGTCAGCAAGGATCCTTTCTAAGGAAATGTTCCGATTGTTTGTTGGGAGTGCGAATTTGTTACCAAGAGCTAGAACTTCTTGTATTTGCATAGGTATGTCCGTGTCTGTCAAATTTATAAAAAATTTTTTGATTATGTCGATTGATAAAATCATACTATTGTATTGTGGACCTATCTTTTTATTTTCACATCTATTGTCGGTATCTCTTACTGGCTGTGGTGTAGGCTGTCTGTCACTATGAGTTATATTTGTAGAGCTTTTTGTTTCTATTGAACTTTGTGCTGTTTTTGATTTGGTTGATATTGAATGGCTAAGTTTATTGATTTTTTTGATGTTTCTTTGTTTTATTTTGTTGTAAGTGTGCGTGTATTCCCCTTTTTGGATTTCATTGAAAGTGTTATAAATTTGTTTGGAGACTATAGCTTTGACTGCTTTTATACAGCGGTCTCTATTGTATTTTAGGTATGCTATATGTGAATATGTGTTTTTAATTTCAAAACTAAGGATCTGAGACTTTAAACTCACCAATATTCTATCCGCAGCCTCTATCATCTTTGTGCTGTGGCCCGTGATGCTGTATTCCAGAGATTTGATGCTGTTTCGTATGTGGTTGGGTGTTATCTCCATTCTTTTACATTTCTTGAGGAATACTGCTCTATTTCTAAACGATGCCAAACTTCTGTTGTTATGTGTCCAGGTTTTCATCAATTTTACGGTGTCTTGTCCATATGTCGTTCTTACTTCAGTGTAGAAACCCATTTTTAAAATGCTCGACGAAATTCAGCTTTGAGTACTGATAGTGTATATCACTGTGTATAAAACTTACTACCAGGAAAGGTAGAATTAGGGTTTAGGTAAAAATAAAAAATTCGTAGCTTTTTTTCGGCTAGTGACGTTTCGGTTCTATGTTTGAACCTTCATCAGACCTTTATTAGATTAGAAAAAAGAACATATTAAATTTTGCCCAGCTCACATTTATAAAATAATTAACAATCTTAAAAACATCTATGTGTAACTTACTTTTGCCGAGGGGCTATATATTTGGTCTCATCTGTATATTCAACATATGACACATTAAAAAAGCTGCATCCCAAAAAACAAAATAGACTCTACTCTACAAATTTTCAATTCATATAATAATAAACTAAATTTCACAGTGGAAATAGAGCAAAATAACTCAATCCCATTTTTAGACACACTGATAAAGAGGGAAAACAACACTCTCAAATTAAGATGGTATAGAAAACCATCTAACTCAAACAGGTTACTAAATTACCATTCAAATTGCCCCAAAAAATACAAAATAAACTTGATCAAAGCACTTAAAGATAGAATTAGCAAAATATCACATGCTGACTATCTCCAACAGGATTTACACAAACTCAAAGAAATTCTGCTATACAATAACTATCCAAAAAATGTATTGAACAAACTTCTCTTTTCTTCCAATACCACGGATACAAACCCCGAAACCCTATCAAAAAGGGAAAAAGAACCGAACGGTAATGATAACAGTAGCACAACTCCCAAGTACGGAAAATTGCAATACATTCCAAACCTAACGAATAAAATTAAAATGCTATTTCACAATATATGTTCTATAGCATATACAACGGCTTTTTCGAATTCAAAGGTGTACACTAGATTAAAGGATAACATACCTACACAGATGAGAAACAATGTGGTGTACGCAATAGAATGTAGCTGCCATGATTTCTATGTAGGACAGACAAAGCAGAGATTAAAAAACCGGATCACCCAACATATCAGTGACGTAAGGGTGAAGCCGCAGGGGTGTGCTTTGGCAGGCCATATATCAACCACCAACCACACAGCGGATTTCAGTAAAGCAAGAATCATTTTCAAAGAGCCTAATTACATTCGGAGAACTTTTTTGGAAACGCTTACCATAAAAACTTTAAGACACAGTATAAATTGCAAATCAGACTCACAAAATTTCAGCAGAATATATGGAGCTTTCTTGCCGCAATTAACAAGAAGAATACAATACAAATTAGCATAACACAATAGATTAAATGACAGCACTTACTCATTATTAAAATTATACGAAATTCATGTAAATATTAAATTTAATATCAATACATTATTTGCGCGGAATAACAATATAAAATAAAAGATATCCCCTTTTTGTTTTTTCTTGTTTGTTTTTCGGACGAACAGGTTTTTCTTTCACCAATGTATGTACACATGTTTTTAATAAAACGTACGCAGAAGGTTTTCGAGACTTTAAACTGCACACGGAAAATTACTTTAAGCAAATTATTTTAAATGTGCCGTAATATCTTAATGTTTACTTTTTTAATGTGTCATATGTTGAATATACAGATGAGACCAAATATATAGCCCCTCGGCAAAAGTAAGTTACACATAGATGTTTTTAAGATTGTTAATTATTTTATAAATGTGAGCTGGGCAAAATTTAATATGTTCTTTTTTCTAATCTAATAAAGGTCTGATGAAGGTTCAAACATAGAACCGAAACGTCACTAGCCGAAAAAAAGCTACGAATTTTTTATTTTTACCTAAACCCTAATTCTACCTTTCCTGGTAGTAAGTTTTATACACAGTGATATACACTATCAGTACTCAAAGCTGAATTTCGTCGAGCATTTTAAAAATGGGTTTCTACACTGAAGTAAGAACGACATATGGACAAGACACCGTAAAATTGATGAAAACCTGGACACATAACAACAGAAGTTTGGCATCGTTTAGAAATAGAGCAGTATTCCTCAAGAAATGTAAAAGAATGGAGATAACACCCAACCACATACGAAACAGCATCAAATCTCTGGAATACAGCATCACGGGCCACAGCACAAAGATGATAGAGGCTGCGGATAGAATATTGGTGAGTTTAAAGTCTCAGATCCTTAGTTTTGAAATTAAAAACACATATTCACATATAGCATACCTAAAATACAATAGAGACCGCTGTATAAAAGCAGTCAAAGCTATAGTCTCCAAACAAATTTATAACACTTTCAATGAAATCCAAAAAGGGGAATACACGCACACTTACAACAAAATAAAACAAAGAAACATCAAAAAAATCAATAAACTTAGCCATTCAATATCAACCAAATCAAAAACAGCACAAAGTTCAATAGAAACAAAAAGCTCTACAAATATAACTCATAGTGACAGACAGCCTACACCACAGCCAGTAAGAGATACCGACAATAGATGTGAAAATAAAAAGATAGGTCCACAATACAATAGTATGATTTTATCAATCGACATAATCAAAAAATTTTTTATAAATTTGACAGACACGGACATACCTATGCAAATACAAGAAGTTCTAGCTCTTGGTAACAAATTCGCACTCCCAACAAACAATCGGAACATTTCCTTAGAAAGGATCCTTGCTGACTGTGAAAACATTCTGACTGATATAGAGGAACAAGATAGGGACAGATACAGAAACGAAATAACATATCACATCACAAACTACCTAAAAACAAATAAAACTAACAATATCTTGCTTACAGCGTACCACAATTGCAAAAACTTTTTAAATTTAAATAAAAGTATCATTATTACTAGATCAGACAAGAGCAACGTTACAGTATGCATGTATAAGGATGAATATAATAGGAAAATGTTAGATCTGCTAAATGACCAGAATATATATAAAAAACTAGACCGGGACCCTACTTGTTCTTTTGAAAGAAAGACAAATCAATTAATTAAAACTCTTAAAGTCAAACAATACATTACAGAAGAAACATATAAAAGTTTGATAAAAAATAATTCTGAAACGGCTAGGATATATGGTGTGCCAAAGGTACACAAACCGGGCAACAAATTAAGACCAGTAATCAGCAGTGTTGAACATCACACAAAATTTTTGGCAAAATACATCGCAGACATCATAGACAAATCTTTCAAAACATATAATAGCCACAAAATTGGGGACACCTTTGAATTTGCACAAGCCGCGAATAACCTTGCAATACCGGAAAATTACACCATAGTTTCCTTCGATGTAACAAGCCTTTTTACCAATATCCCGGTAGATATAGTTATAGAAATCATAGCAGACAACTGGACATGTATAGAAAAGAATACTAAAATACCAAAAAAAGAATTCATAGACATAATAAAATGGATATTCGATAGTGTTTTTTTCGTATATGAAGGGCAATATTACTCACAAATTGATGGTACCCCAATGGGACTCTCTCTATCACCCACAATAGCGGACTTAACAATGAATACTATCATAAAATATGTAATAACCCGAATAGATTTTCAGTTTCACTTTTTATGGCAATATGTGGATGATTTAATTTGCTGCATCCCAAAAAACAAAATAGACTCTACTCTACAAATTTTCAATTCATATAATAATAAACTAAATTTCACAGTGGAAATAGAGCAAAATAACTCAATCCCATTTTTAGACACACTGATAAAGAGGGAAAACAACACTCTCAAATTAAGATGGTATAGAAAACCATCTAACTCAAACAGGTTACTAAATTACCATTCAAATTGCCCCAAAAAATACAAAATAAACTTGATCAAAGCACTTAAAGATAGAATTAGCAAAATATCACATGCTGACTATCTCCAACAGGATTTACACAAACTCAAAGAAATTCTGCTATACAATAACTATCCAAAAAATGTATTGAACAAACTTCTCTTTTCTTCCAATACCACGGATACAAACCCCGAAACCCTATCAAAAAGGGAAAAAGAACCGAACGGTAATGATAACAGTAGCACAACTCCCAAGTACGGAAAATTGCAATACATTCCAAACCTAACGAATAAAATTAAAATGCTATTTCACAATATATGTTCTATAGCATATACAACGGCTTTTTCGAATTCAAAGGTGTACACTAGATTAAAGGATAACATACCTACACAGATGAGAAACAATGTGGTGTACGCAATAGAATGTAGCTGCCATGATTTCTATGTAGGACAGACAAAGCAGAGATTAAAAAACCGGATCACCCAACATATCAGTGACGTAAGGGTGAAGCCGCAGGGGTGTGCTTTGGCAGGCCATATATCAACCACCAACCACACAGCGGATTTCAGTAAAGCAAGAATCATTTTCAAAGAGCCTAATTACATTCGGAGAACTTTTTTGGAAACGCTTACCATAAAAACTTTAAGACACAGTATAAATTGCAAATCAGACTCACAAAATTTCAGCAGAATATATGGAGCTTTCTTGCCGCAATTAACAAGAAGAATACAATACAAATTAGCATAACACAATAGATTAAATGACAGCACTTACTCATTATTAAAATTATACGAAATTCATGTAAATATTAAATTTAATATCAATACATTATTTGCGCGGAATAACAATATAAAATAAAAGATATCCCCTTTTTGTTTTTTCTTGTTTGTTTTTCGGACGAACAGGTTTTTCTTTCACCAATGTATGTACACATGTTTTTAATAAAACGTACGCAGAAGGTTTTCGAGACTTTAAACTGCACACGGAAAATTACTTTAAGCAAATTATTTTAAATGTGCCGTAATATCTTAATGTTTACTTTTTTAATGTGTCATATGTTGAATATACAGATGAGACCAAATATATAGCCCCTCGGCAAAAGTAAGTTACACATAGATGTTTTTAAGATTGTTAATTATTTTATAAATGTGAGCTGGGCAAAATTTAATATGTTCTTTTTTCTAATCTAATAAAGGTCTGATGAAGGTTCAAACATAGAACCGAAACGTCACTAGCCGAAAAAAAGCTACGAATTTTTTATTTTTACCTAAACCCTATTTCTACCTTTCCTGGTAGTAAGTTTTATACACAGTGATATACACTATCAGTACTCAAAGCTGAATTTCGTCGAGCATTATATATATATATATATATATGGTAATTCTTGATAAAACAAGATAATTACTGTCTTAAATGACAGAATTAGGGTTGTTTGGGTGTTAAAATTGAAACACTATTATAGCTTTGTGACGTTTCGGTTTATTGTTTTCAAACCTTCTTCAGACCTGTGTATTTAAAGAAAACGTGCTTTACAAAAGATGTTAAAAATTCAGAATAAAATAAAATATAAACTGTTTTGATTAATAGTTGAAACAAACAAACAAAAGTTACGATGTTTTACATGTTAACCACGGACAAACAAAAATAATAATGTTTTTACATGTTAAAAACAGAGAAAACAAATTGTTTTCATTAATTAAAAATTATACAAATACTTACATTTGCTATTGGTTAATACAGTTTTTTGTTTAGGAAAACATTATTTATAAAAACAGTAACACCCATTATAAAACACATAATTGTCACGTGCACAACTCAAAAAAATTTTATTACTATATCAATTATATTAATGCGTTAATGGATAAAATTTCTGCTTGAAATCTCAAGAGTTTTCGTTTTAATATTATACCTATAGTATATGTCTTTTATGTGCAGTTTCTCTCACCTGTTTGTTCGTATTTATATTGCATTGTTTTTTTTTTTGTGAATTTTTGTCTTGTATTTTTATGATGTGTCTATCGTAAAAATATTTTATTTATTTTCGTATGTGTATGTTATACCGAGACCATTTGTTAAGTTATATTTATCACTGTTTAAATGTAGGATAATTTATTTGTTATTAGGCTCTTTAATTTGGGTAAAAATATGTCATATATATTGCTAAACATTTTTGAATCTGATTTTGTATTTAGATTTTGAGTTGAGGCTCTAATTGATAGGGTTTCTAAGAACATTCTCCGATTGTAATTTGGTTCTTTGAAGATAATTTTAATTTTGCTATAGTCCGGTGTATGGTGTGTGGTTGATACGTGATTTGCTAGAGCACATGATTGCGGTTTAATTCTGCTGTCACTCTTATGTTGGGTTATTCTGTTTTTTAGTCTTTGTTTTGTCTGTCCAAAGTAATATATATTGCATTCGCAGGGGATAGCATACACCACATTATTGTTCATATCAGTTGGTATTTTGTCTTTTAATGTCGTATATAGTTTTGCATTTGAGAAGGCTGTTGTATATGCAATGGAACAGGTTTTTTGAAATAAAGCCTTAATTTTGTTGGTTAGTTCTGGGATATATTGAATTTTTTTGTATTTAATCATGTTTTCATCATTTTCTGTTTTAGTTGTTTTGTCTTGTGTTGTTGTAATTCTGTGGTGTATGTTATGTGTGGTGCTAGAAAATAAAATTTTGTTCACTAATGATTTCGGATAACTATTATCTAACAGAATGTTTTTTAAGATGTGTAAATCTTGTTGTAGGTAATCTGTGTGAGTAATTTTTGTAATTCTGTTTTTTAGTGATTTTATTAAGTTTATTTTATATTTCTTAGGACAGTTGGAGTGAAAATTTAAGAGTCTATTTGAATTGGATGGTTTTCTATACCATCTGAGTTTAAGCTTGTTATGTTCATTAGTAACCAAGGTATCTAAAAAAGGGATGGATTTATCTGTTTCTATCTCGACCGTAAATCTGAGATTCACGTCATATGCATTAAACAGTTCTAGTGTGGTGTCTATCTTGGTGTTTGGAATGCAACACAGAATATCATCCACATATTGCCATATAAACTCCAGATTGTAATCCAAGCCTTTTGTTACAAACTTTATGATAGTGTTCATAACTATCTCTGCGATTACTGGTGAAAGGGAAAGTCCCATAGGTGTACCCTGAATTTGTTGATAGAATTGTCCTTCATATGTGAAGTAAACACTATCAAAAATCCATTTGATGATGTTTATGAACTCTTTTTTTGGTATATTAGTATTAGTATTTATAAGTGACCAATTTTCATTTATGATGTCTATGGCTGTGTCTATAGGGATGTTTGTGAATAGACTTATGACGTCAAATGACACTAGTATATAGTTTTCGGGGATCTTAAGGTTATTTATGGATTGTGCAAATTCAAACGTGTCCCTGATCCTGTATTTGTTATAGGTATTGAATGACCTGTCTAAAATATCTGCAATATATTTTGCTATGTGTTTTGTGTGACTTTCAATACTGCTCACAACTGGTCTTAACGGGTTGTTGTGTTTATGAACTTTTGGTACCCCATAAATTCGAGCTGTTTCTGAATTATTTTTTATGAGACTTTTGTAGGTTTGTTCTGTAATGTATTGTTTTGTTTTTAAGGCTTTGATGTATTGATTGGTTTTTCTTTCAAATTGACATGTGGGGTCTCTATCTAATTTTTTATATATTATTCTATCATTCAATAACTCTAACATTTTGTTGTTATATTCTGTTTTGTACATACACACGGTTGTGTTGCTTTTATCGGATCTAGTGATAAGTATGTTATTATTAGAATCTATATAGCGTTTACAGTCTTGGTAAGCTTTGATAAGTGGGTTACTTTGTATATTGTTTTTCATGTAATTTGTAATATAATATGATATTTCACCTCTGTATTTATCTCTCTCCTGTTCATCTATTTCTGTGAGCATGTCCTCGCAATCAGCAAGTACTTTTTCAATATTTATGTTTTTATTGTTGGTGGGTAGCGAAAATTTATTGCCTAAAGCTAAAACTTCTTGAAATTGTAGTGGTATGTCTATGTTCGTAAGATTGATAAAGAATTTTTTTAACATATTGATGGGTAAGATCATACAATCGTATTTTAAGCAATTGTCTGTTTCATCCCTGTTATTTTTGTTATCGCTTGCTGATTGCGGCACTTGCATCTGGTTGTTATGATTTTGTTGTGGTATGTTGTTATTTTTATTAGGGGTTGTCATCATTTTTCTTGTGTTTGAGGTAATTACTATGGAATGTTTAAGTTTGGAAATTTGTGTTTTGTTCCGTTCTTTGATTTTGTTGTATATGTGATTGTAAGTCTTTTTTTGTGTTGTATTAAATGTGTTGAAAATGTGTGTGTGAACTGTATTTTTAACTGTATTCATGCATTCATCTCTATTGTGTTTTAAATATGCAATGTGTGAGAGAGTATTTTTAATTTCAAAATTTATTACTTGAGATTTCAAACCTGTTATTATTTTGTCGGCTTCATTCATCATCCTTGTGCTGTGTGCCGTGATACTGTATTCCACCGATTTTATAGTGTTTTGTATGTGCCGTGGTGTTATTCCTAACTGCTTGCATGTTCGAAGGAAAACTGCTCTGTTTCTATAGGAGGCTAGGTTCTTGTTATTCCGTGTCCAGATCTTCATCATCCTAACTGTATCCATACCGTACGTTTCCTTAATTTCCGTGAAAAAACCCATTATGTAAACTTCAATGGTTTTCAGTTTTGTAACTGCTGATGTATTCCACTATTTGGTAATTCTTGATAAAACAAGATAATTACTGTCTTAAATGACAGAATTAGGGTTGTTTGGGTGTTAAAATTGAAACACTATTATAGCTTTGTGACGTTTCGGTTTATTGTTTTCAAACCTTCTTCAGACCTGTGTATTTAAAGAAACCATACACCGGACTATAGCAAAATTAAAATTATCTTCAAAGAACCAAATTACAATCGGAGAATGTTCTTAGAAACCCTATCAATTAGAGCCTCAACTCAAAATCTAAATACAAAATCAGATTCAAAAATGTTTAGCAATATATATGACATATTTTTACCCAAATTAAAGAGCCTAATAACAAATAAATTATCCTACATTTAAACAGTGATAAATATAACTTAACAAATGGTCTCGGTATAACATACACATACGAAAATAAATAAAATATTTTTACGATAGACACATCATAAAAATACAAGACAAAAATTCACAAAAAAAAAACAATGCAATATAAATACGAACAAACAGGTGAGAGAAACTGCACATAAAAGACATATACTATAGGTATAATATTAAAACGAAAACTCTTGAGATTTCAAGCAGAAATTTTATCCATTAACGCATTAATATAATTGATATAGTAATAAAATTTTTTTGAGTTGTGCACGTGACAATTATGTGTTTTATAATGGGTGTTACTGTTTTTATAAATAATGTTTTCCTAAACAAAAAACTGTATTAACCAATAGCAAATGTAAGTATTTGTATAATTTTTAATTAATGAAAACAATTTGTTTTCTCTGTTTTTAACATGTAAAAACATTATTATTTTTGTTTGTCCGTGGTTAACATGTAAAACATCGTAACTTTTGTTTGTTTGTTTCAACTATTAATCAAAACAGTTTATATTTTATTTTATTCTGAATTTTTAACATCTTTTGTAAAGCACGTTTTCTTTAAATACACAGGTCTGAAGAAGGTTTGAAAACAATAAACCGAAACGTCACAAAGCTATAATAGTGTTTCAATTTTAACACCCAAACAACCCTAATTCTGTCATTTAAGACAGTAATTATCTTGTTTTATCAAGAATTACCAAATAGTGGAATACATCAGCAGTTACAAAACTGAAAACCATTGAAGTTTATATATATATATATATTGGAATTCCAATTTCAAGTTTAACTATAGAGGGGATTTATTTATCAAGAGATTCCTGGGACGAAAACATATTATAATAGGCTCATCTGACGTGCATTTTCTGCGAGATATCCGTACCGAAGTGGATACTTGGCAGGTTCGTCCAGCAAGGCGGTGAGGAGTTTCTTGGAGTACTAGAAATCATCTTTACGAGGCAACAACAGCTGTTATATTGAAGAGGTAATACATCACCGAGGATTCCAGTTCCACCGAAACTAAAAAGAGAAAAGAGATCAGTTAGAATTTCCTTGTCGAGAAGTTACACATATGTAAAATAAGGTTGTATCGTTTAATTGTTACTTTTAATATGAAAATCTCTTTATTTCAATGAATTGGCAGATAATAGATTAAAAATTAAAAGACTAAATGTATCAGAAATTAAATATTGAATTATAAACAACGGTTACATAATACTATTTGAATTAGAAATTAATGGTATACATTTTAAAAGTTTATTACATGCTTTAAATTAAACTTACCTTGACAAATAAAATAGGGTTATAACCTCAATTCTTATCATAACCAAATATAGGTACCAAGATATTGGACAAGTTTGAATAATTAATTGTTATAATACTGGCATTTTCTTGAAATACATGATTATTGTATGTTATTTCTCAACAACACATTATATTTATTGTTACTCAACCATTTTTGATTTTCATTTACGTAGAGGTATTTGATAGGTTAACATTCTGCAATTCTCATAGTGTTTTGACCTCCTAAAAATAAAGTAAACATACAGATTAATGTATTGGGAAGATATAGAAATAGTTTAAAAGTAACTTACCATTCTATGAGATAATAAATGGTGTAGATTTGAACTTAATCTGAATATAAAGATTTTTGTATCAATAAAAGAAAACATTTAGTAAATTTATCAAAGTTAGTTCACATGAGTAGCGGTAAAATCGTTTAGTTGCGGATTACCAACGTTTAGAGTGAAAAGTACTTGGACAATAATCTTTCTTAGATATTTTAAAAGAGACAGGTCCGAACTAAGATTTTTTATGATTAATAAAAATATGCAAGTATTAGAAATTTTTTAAACGACTGAGTTAGTTAGGGCATATAATTATTTGATTTATAAATAAGTACGGTCTTATATTGAAAACATTCTACTCTAATTTATTGGCTTACCCAACGTGTGACGTAAGAAGAAGTAAAATGTCTGATTCAGGGTGTAATTAAGGGATATTTTGGGTGATTGATAATTTTTATAGCTTGATTTTATTTAGATATTTTTTATACACTCTGGGTTACGACATTAATATGGCTTCCGAACGTGGGGCGTTATAAAAGAAACTCGCAAAGATTGTGTTTGATATTTTAT
Organism: Amphimallon solstitiale; assembly: GCA_963170755.1. Classification (NCBI taxonomy): domain Eukaryota; kingdom Metazoa; phylum Arthropoda; class Insecta; order Coleoptera; family Scarabaeidae; genus Amphimallon; species Amphimallon solstitiale. Next base: position 113,819 of record CAUJHA010000006.1, read on the forward strand.
TCTCCTGATTATAATTAGTTAAATACATTTTTCAATACACAAAGATTAACAGTATAATAAAACCAGAAACGTAAATACAAGTAATTTTTATTAAAGTGTTGTTACATAAAATTATATAAACATGAATACTAGGTCTAGAAGTAGTTCTGTAATAAATAGGCCCGAGTCTTCAAGCAATAGCGAAGAAGAAACACAACCATTAGGTAGAATACAAGTTGGAGAAGAAATTCCACAGGTACAGGGAGAGATACAACAGTTAGTAGATACACAAGATAGGGGTGATAAATCGCAGTTACCGAGAAAGACGTCAATCACATCAGCAGATATGTTGTTAATTTATCAAATGTTAAAAGAAATGAGCGAAAAAAGTGAACAAATGTTTGAAGTATTAATTGATAAAGTGGACAAGATGAATGAAGAAAGTCGACGACAAAGAGAGGAGGATAAAAGAGAATTATATGGAAGATTGGATAAACTAGACGAGACGTCTGAGGGATTAAATGGAATGTTGGACAAGATGTGTGAAGATTTTACAGTAGAAAATAAAGTAGATGAAGAATCAGCTAATACATTATCTCTAAAAGATGACTTACAGGACAAACAAGATACAAATGAAGAGAAGATAATTGAAAATTGTGAGAAGAATATAAACTGTATTAACATTGAACAAAATACAGCTGAAATCAAGAAAACTTACACGATTAATCCTATACAAAAGAAAACAAAATATTTAGATTCCGACAGGAAAATTTTACGATCATATTTGGACACTCTTTTATTAGTAGAAGAAGATGATAATATTTTGGATTTATATTTTTTAAAGCAGATAACAGGGATAGTTATAGGAGATGAAAAGTATATTGGAAGGAGTTATAAAGCTGGACGTAATATAATATCAACTTCTGTGAAAAATGTTTTGGGGAATGAAAAGATTAGAATGTTAAATAAGTATAAAGAATTTGTAAATGGAAATGATTCTGTTGTGAATATAAGAGATTCTTCAGAAAAATTTGTGCGAAGAAATGTTCAACAGGATACACTGATTTTGGAGATTAAGTGCAACGAATTATTCGAATGGGATATTGAAGTTCAGAAAGTTACAGATATAGTTACACCTAGAAATGCAGAGGTAGCGAGTATACATGACCAGGTTGGAAAATTTGTGGACAAAATGTTTTATAAAACTGAAGAAAATGAGTTATGGTATAAAGAAGATGTGGAAAAAGAAGAAACATATGGAACATTGAAAAATAGAGTAAGATTAAAAATTATAATGGATAAGATGTCTCGGATAATATATGATACAATCTAACATTTAAAGAATATGGACATGGCGGATACTTTAGGGCAGTATTCGATGGTACCGGCGACACCATCCTACCAGAGCTACTTCAAATTAACAGCCCACATGAAGTAAATGGACATGGCAGTTGTATACAAGGGCGACAACTGATGGTACCGGCGACACCATCCTACCAGAGCTGCAACAAGATATAAGCCCTCATAAAAATTATTATACCCGAATAAAGAATTTGGACATGGCAGATAATATAGGGTAGTATTTGTTGGTACTAGTGACACCAACTGTTACAAGAGCTACCACAAATTACAAAATAATAGCCCTTATAAAATTATCTTTCCCAATTTAAGGACATGGATCTAATATACAGATATCCCCACTCGATTATGAGATAGGGGCAGGATATAATTTCCAATATTAGAATCACTCATAGAATATGTTAACTAAGACAGAAGTATAGAGATAATTCTTGTAGGTGTTAAGCATCACCAATTATCAAGGATAAAATTAAGAATACATTGACCAGAAAAGGACAAGACCCTTATTACAATTTTCCTCCAATTTAATGTTAGGAGCATAAGAGTTGATATTATTAGGGGCATGGAGAGTAATTAAAAGACAATAAAATGATGGTGAAATTAGATATTTCATTTATAACCAGAACGAATACAGACAATACGAGCCCATATATGGAAGGTACCTATTTGATAATAAGGTAGGGGCAGAAATTTTTCAGAAACTCGTCCGGAAGTATAGTTAAGTTATAGAAGTAGGAATGTTATAAATATTAAAATTAGTATTATCATTTATAAAAAGTTATTCCCTTATTTCAAAATATTTGTATATAGTAGAAACAAAAAAATGAGGTAATATAAGTCGATAATACAAGAACATGTGTGTATAAGGAAAGGAATGTAAAGAAGATAACTGGAAATGTAAGAAACTTAAAATAAAATAAAATTGTCTATGGAAAGAAAATATTATCTAGAAAAAAATGTATAAGAGTATTTAAAACTAAGAAGATAGCCTACGATGAGTTTGCACGATAAAGCAAATCGTATGAAACATTAGGTGAATAAGAGAATATAATTATTAAGAAGAAAGAAAAAGGGCCTTTTACGAAGAAATATGATAATTGAAGTAATTATAAAATGCTTACTATAATAAAGTAATATAAAATGATCCATGAAAATATGGTATAATAAATGTATAAATGTATGAGAAAGGGTAAAGAAACCCAGAGTTATAGAATGTATAGGACAAAAATGTCTACATATTATTTAAATGGTAACGTACGCCAATAAAACGGAAATATAAGTAAAAAAACTTTCGTATGTTGAAAGTAGGGGATAAGACGAAAATGTCTAATAAGGTATATAGGGGAAATGTTCGAATAAGAACAATATAGATAATAATTAATAATATATAAGTGAGCAGGACTAAAGCATATTTCAGAGAGGCAATTTAAGTTCCAAAGAAATAATGGAAAAGATGATTTAATATTCACCATAATGTGACAAAGATATTACATATAGTAGTTATAATAAAGTTTGCATAAATGTTTTAAAATCATGATATAGAAGTATACAAAGAGTAAATAATTTATACAGAGATTGGAGACAATAAAGTATTTACAGATAACCAGATATTTTAACAATTAAAAAAAAAATACTTTGAATATAAATAACATTTTTGAGAAAAATAATTTTCCTTATACTAAGTACACATAATATAAAAAAAAAAAAATAAAGACAGAAAAGAAACTAATGTTACAGTCAGGAGAGTTATAATAGTAGTACATGTATATAGTTTTGCATAGATAATATAGTGATGATTTGTTAAATTAAAAAAAAAAATATGATAAAGTTTACATGATGAAGATGCCATATGGTTAAAATAATGCAAACATAGTGCTAGAATATAGCAAGCATATTAAAAAAAAATGTTACGTTAAAAGTTGTTAATAATGTAAATGTATTATATAGGTAACAGATAATTAATTGTAACTTAACAGATAATTTCTTAGTTAATAAATGAAAATTATTCAAACATGTTGAAATTTTACATTTATTAAAGGGGCAAAATGAGGTAGTACTAGGTACTAACCATCAATATTTATATTTGGTTGTGGTATTAAAAGTATTTTGATGTTAAAAGTTTAAGAAATTTATAAATAGAAATAGTATTATGAAGATTAGTATTTATTATCCTAGTATTAATATTTACAATTGTTGAAGTGATATTGTAGTAAAGTCCATTGGTTAAGGTCCATAGTTCAGCAAATTATACCAAAACCTGTAAAAGAGAGATTTTGATATTAATTGAGTGTTTGATATGTAATATAAAAGTGTAAAACCTTGTTCAATTGTCTTAAATGATGAGAATTGATTTTAAAAGGGAAACTTTGTTTAAAGGTAACGTTAAAATAGATAAAAACTCCCGCCATAATTTAATTAGAGGAAAAGTCAATGGTTGACAGATTTTGACATTTACAGAATTTTTGAGATAGTATGTTTTAAAATGGTTTTGAATACTGAAATACATGTATAAATTCATGGTTAAAATTGTTAAAATATGAGTATTGAATTATAGAAAGGCATACAAAAGAATATTAAAATAATAGAATGCATTTTGAACATAAATAAGAGGTGTTTAATTGAGATTGGCCAATTCAAATATATAAAATTATCACTAAGGTAATTAGAGTAAATAGAAAAAAAAACTTCTGATAAATTTATGAGAAGAGGTGTATTATAATTTCGGTAAGAATAGATTTTAGCCGAAATTAAGTAAACTGAAGCAAAAGAAATACATATTGAGTATATTAAATTATAAATTTAATATATTGGTATATAATTTATGACCAACACAAAGTATTAGTGAAAGATTGTATTAACGTAGGCAGTATCTAGTGATTAAAGAAGAGAAGGAGATTATAGTGATTAAAAGCAGTAAAATATAAATTTAATTTACTTACCACAAAAGGATTGAATATCTCGAAGAATTTTTTTAGCGAAGGAATTCCAATTTCAAGTTTAACTATAGAGGGGATTTATTTATCAAGAGATTCCTGGGACGAAAACATATTATAATAGGCTCATCTGACGTGCATTTTCTGCGAGATATCCGTACCGAAGTGGATACTTGGCAGGTTCGTCCAGCAAGGCGGTGAGGAGTTTCTTGGAGTACTAGAAATCATCTTTACGAGGCAACAACAGCTGTTATATTGAAGAGGTAATACATCACCGAGGATTCCAGTTCCACCGAAACTAAAAAAAGAAAAGAGATCAGTTAGAATTTCCTTGTCGAGAAGTTACACATATGTAAAATAAGGTTGTATCGTTTAATTGTTACTTTTAATATGAAAATCTCTTTGTTTCAATGAATTGGCAGATAATAGATTAAAAATTAAAAGACTAAATGTATCAGAAATTAAATATTGAATTATAAACAACGGTTACATAATACTATTTGAATTAGAAATTAATGGTATACATTTTAAAAGTTTATTACATGCTTTAAATTAAACTTACCTTGACAAATAAAATAGGGTTATAACCTCAATTCTTATCATAACCAAATATAGGTACCAAGATATTGGACAAGTTTTAATAATTAATTGTTATAATACTGGCATTTTCTTGAAATACATGATTATTGTATGTTATTTCTCAACAACACATTATATTTATTGTTACTCAACCATTTTTGATTTTCATTTACGTAGAGGTATTTGATAGGTTAACATTCTGCAATTCTCATAGTGTTTTGACCTCCTAAAAATAAAGTAAACATACAGATTAATGTATTGGGAAGATATAGAAATAGTTTAAAAGTAACTTACCATTCTATGAGATAATAAATGGTGTAGATTTGAACTTAATCTGAATATAAAGATTTTTGTATCAATAAAAGAAAACATTTAGTAAATTTATCAAAGTTAGTTCACATGAGTAGCGGTAAAATCGTTTAGTTGCGGATTACCAACGTTTAGAGTGAAAAGTACTTGGACAATAATCTTTCTTAGATATTTTAAAAGAGACAGGTCCGGACTAAGATTTTTTATGATTAATAAAAATATGCAAGTATTAGAAATTTTTTAAACGACTGAGTTAGTTAGGGCATATAATTATTTGATTTATAAATAAGTACGGTCTTATATTGAAAACATTCTACTCTAATTTATTGGCTTACCCAACGTGTGACGTAAGAAGAAGTAAAATGTCTGATTCAGGGTGTAATTAAGGGATATTTTGGGTGATTGATAATTTTTATAGCTTGATTTTATTTAGATATTTTTTATACACTCTGGGTTACGACAATATACCGGGTCGTCCAAAAGTCTGGATTCACGTGGATTTTGAGTAAACTATTCACTTTTTTGGAAAACTGAATTCTGTATCTTGAATGGGAATAAAATTGCAACTCAATAGTATTTTTTATTTCAAAAAAATTGTTTATAATTTTGAGATAAAGTTAATAACAATGTTTTTTTAAATGGAAACCTACCGTGATTTTTATTTCAGAGAGAGTACTTTCGATAAGAATTGCATTGGCATAGAAATTTTGGCTATAAACCTTACGATTATTGTTTAAATTAATATTAAATTTTCGATCCGAACACTCGTTCGCGCTTGTTCGGAAAATACACGAACGTGTCTTCTCTTACCACGTTTCCAACTGTAGGCATGGGTCCACCCCCTAATAAAGCATTCTATTGAAGGCGTTACGTTTATCTTGAATGAAAGCATTTTTTTTTTATAAAATGGAGATCTACCGCTTTTTGTCGCCGTATCCCACCATAATTAGAATTTCTATCCGTTCTCTCTCTACCAGTTCCATATTTACGCATATTGTTCAAAATCACAGATCACAAAAATAATAGATAAAGTCAATACCAAAACAACACAATTAACAACAAACAAAACGTTCAAGAAAACAGAAAATAAAAATTCAAATTCGCTCCGTAAACGTACACTAGTAATACCAAAAACAGAATGAGATAAGATTTGGACCTTCCAAGTGTCTAAAAACGGAAAAAGACCATAAAATTATTTTTTATTAAACTACGTTGTACTTTCTCATAACGTTTAAATATCGTAATCGCGGTAGATCTCCATTTTATAAAAAAAAATGCTTTCATTCAAGATAAACGTAACGCCTTCAATAGAATGCTTTATTAGGGGGTGGACCCATGCCTACAGTTGGAAACGTGGTAAGAGAAGACACGTTCGTGTATTTTCCGAACAAGCGCGAACGAGTGTTCGGATCGAAAATTTAATATTAATTTAAACAATAATCGTAAGGTTTATAGCCAAAATTTCTATGCCAATGCAATTCTTATCGAAAGTACTCTCTCTGAAATAAAAATCACGGTAGGTTTCCATTTAAAAAAACATTGTTATTAACTTTATCTCAAAATTATAAACAATTTTTTTGAAATAAAAAATACTATTGAGTTGCAATTTTATTCCCATTCAAGATACAGAATTCAGTTTTCCAAAAAAGTGAATAGTTTACTCAAAATCCACGTGAATCCAGACTTTTGGACGACCCGGTATATATATACAGGGTTATTCACGCTATACGGCACGGAATATTGTGGCCAAAATACGTGACTTTCAAAAAGTTTCACTTTTGGGATATATGGGGGTCTATTATAGTTACTTTTTAAAATTATTTTCATATTATACAGGGTGTTCCAAGAGCCCTAAAAGTATCAAAGTTGTGTTTTTTTAAATGGAACCCCCTGTATATTATTGTATTTTCGGATTCTCCGATCAAAATAAGTGTCTGTTTTAATAAGGTTTACAATACCTAAACCTTAAGGTTTTTTAAATAATTTGAATTTTGCCAAAATCTAACCTAATTTTCATGTTTCAAATACTTAAGAAGTATTTAAGTTATGTAAGCGAAATTTACAGCGAAGTGTAACAATATATCATATTTTATATCCCAATCATAATAAACTTGCCATCTTATACAGGGTGTCCAAAAATTAAAATTAATCAAATAAGAACTTTAAGTGGCTATAACTTGATTAATTTAAATAGAACGCCATATTTTTTAACTTACCAGGAAATGTACTTTTTAATTACCTATCGAATGGTATTAGGGTGTTCTATAGCTAAGTCTTCGCGTTTTTACAGAATACGCCAAAAAATCGTTTTTTGCACCATTTGGTGTTTTTTAAATAAAAGTTCTAATGTATCTAGTTGCCTATGGTATTTAGAAATGTCACATAAATTCATTTAGTCTGTCAGTTTAGTCTGCAAAGTCTGTTTTTGCTATAGTGGTATTATTTTTTGTAATTGTGGAAGTTTAGATCGTTATTATTTGAATATTGTTGTGGTGTTGCTTAGTCAAAATGAAGATTTACCCAAAAGAAGAGCGTATTGATATGATTTTTATCCTAGGAGAATGTCATCAAAATTGTTTATTGGCTTCTCGAGTTTATGCTCAAAGTTTTCCGGAAAGAAATCATCCTAAGCCAGCCGTTTTTGAGAGATTATTAAACCAGTTTCAGGAAAGTGGAAGTGTCAGTTATAAAAAACCCATTACAAGAAAACCTGTCACTGAAGATGAAGAAAATGTTTTTACGGTAGTTGGTTCAGTTATCGAAAATCCCAATGTTAGTCAAAATCAGATATCCGAAAATACTAACATTAGTCAAGCAAGTATTTCAAGAATTCTTAAAAAACACAGATTTCATCCTTATAAAATCCAGCTCTGCCAAGAACTTTATGGAAATGATTTTGACAACCGAACTGAATTTTGCATGTGGGTGTTAGATAAAGTGGCAGAAAATAAAAACTTTTTTGAAAATGTGTTATTTAGTGATGAATGTATTTTTCATAACAATGGTCTCGTGAATAGACACAACTTCCATTATTATTCTGATTCGAATCCGCATGAATACAGAGTCATGAGAAATCAGAATAGGTGGTCCGTTAATGTGTGGGGTGGAATACTGGGCCAATATTTAATTGGACCCTATTTTTTTGAAGGACCTTTAAATGGTATGATGTTTCTCGATTTTCTTTTACACCAACTTCCAGTATTATTAGAAGAAGTCCCTTTAAACATCAGAACAACCATGTGGCTTCAACTGGATGGAGCTCCGCCTCATTATCATCGCGAGGTTCGGCAATTTTTAAATGCCAACTTTCAAAACAGGTGGATTGGAAGAAATGGATTTCAAAATTGGCCCCCCAGATCCCCGGACTTAACTCCACCAGATTTCTTTTTATGGGGATACATAAAAGGAATTGTCTACAATACGCCTCCGACAACATCACACGATATAAAAATACGCATAAGAGACGCTTTTGAAACTGTAACCCCGCAAATGTTGTCCAGAGTTAGCAGTGGTTTTGAAAAAAGAATATGTAAGTGTCTGGAAATGGACGGTCGACATTTCGAACATCTGTTATAAATATTTTGCTTGTTTTATGTTATCGTTGATATGTTATTACCATTATTGCTGTTATAGCCTGTTAGATTATAAATAACGTTCCAAGTTTCTGAACATTTGTAACGATATTCGTCATTATTATTCTTATAATTGTAAATTATCTGACATTTCTAAATACCATAGGCAACTAGATACATTAGAACTTTTATTTAAAAAACACCAAATGGTACAAAAAACGATTATTTGGCGTATTCTGTAAAAACGCGAAGACTTAGCTATAGAACACCCTAATACCATTCGATAGGTAATTAAAAAGTACATTTCCTGGTAAGTTAAAAAATATGGCGTTCTATTTAAATTAATCAAGTTATAGCCACTTAAAGTTCTTATTTGATTAGTTTTAATTTTTGGACACCCTGTATAAGATGGCAAGTTTATTATGATTGGGATATAAAATATGATATATTGTTACACTTCGCTGTAAATTTCGCTTACATAACTTAAATACTTCTTAAGTATTTGAAACATGAAAATTAGGTTAGATTTTGGCAAAATTCAAATTATTTAAAAAACCTTAAGGTTTAGGTATTGTAAACCTTATTAAAACAGACACTTATTTTGATCGGAGAATCCGAAAATACAATAATATACAGGGGGTTCCATTTAAAAAAACACAACTTTGATACTTTTAGGGCTTATGGGACACCCTGTATAATATAAAAATAATTTTAAAAAGTAACCATACTAGACCCCCATATATCCCAAAAGTGAAACTTTTTGAAAGTCACGTATTTTGGCCACAATATTCCGTGCCGTATAGCGTGAATAACCCTGTATATATTGTAATGGTTTGACGTTTACTATGACTAGGCAACAATATGGTTTATAAATAAATTAGAGGAATTTAATTTAAAGTGTTTCTTTTTATATAGCAGAATTTTTATATTAATAAAATATTTAAAGTATACCAAATGTATAAAGATGTTAATGTTATCAAATGTGTAGTTTATTCTGTTTTCTTCATGCATTTGCATAGATAGATGTGGCAGGATACTTTGATGCTTAGTTTTCTTCAGTCTGAAAGTAAAGATTTAAATATTACTTGATTTGTTTGTATATGTAATATAATGTTTGTGAAAACTTGTTTAATTAACAAAGTATATGAGAATAGTAATAAGTAATGAAATTTAAAAATATAAATGCAATAAAATAATGAATAGCTAACGCGCCAAAATTCAAATTCTGGAAATGTCAGATTTTGACATTTATAAAAATACTACTAGAAATGGGTATTAATAGGTAGAAGTGTAGAAAACAAACTAAAATATTCAATTGAGATTTTATATAGTAAGATATTGAAATTCTAAATAGGTATTTAAAACATTCAAAAATAATGTAGAAACTTTGTTGGATAAAAAAACTGTGTGGAACAATATAATTGGTAAAAGAAAATTAATTTATGATCGTCAAGGAAATGTGAAATGAAAAAAACAACAATTCTAATTTTTTCGGGAAAACGCGAACGTGTTTCTCGAGAAGAGAAAGAATTTCCTCATTAAATACAGTTAATGTTCTTAATTTTCGCTTCAAAGAGTAATAGAAGTGTTTAATAATTAACGGAGAAGATAGTGAGATTTTATTTCAGGAAAATATATAATAATTAGAAATTTTCCATTAATATTACTGGTGGATAACATAAAAGAAGGAAGAAAGGATAAATATTTAGAACATATAGTAAAGAGGAGAGAGATTTATTTCGAACTTACCTTATAATCGGATATTTAAGAAGTATAATCCAATACAGCTACAACCATCCCGTCAGAATCGTTTAGGAGTTGCTGCATATGTATCATTGAACCCGTTGAATTGAAGAATTAATATACGAGTGAGAATTTATGGTGCACAAGTTTGTCAATCCAGGAGTGTAATAATCCGAGGCAAATAGTATTATAAACCGTCCCAGTTCGAGCATTCCAGGAACGTGGAAGTCCAGAGAACATCAAGATAGTGTGTGTTTATTACAGGTGTATGAGAGTGCCGAGTTTTCATCCAGGTACGACAGGAAATCGTATTATAAACCGTCCCAGTTCGAGCATTCCAAGAACGTGTACGAGAGTGCAGAGATTTCATCCAGGTACGACAGGATAACAGTTCGAGGTCCGAGGGTTCCAGTTTGTTATACTAACATCATCACTAGAGTGAGAAGAAAGTACACTAGAAGGAAAGACATTGAAGAATAAGAAAGAAATTCTATAATAATTATATCAGGTCGTATAAACATTGGAATTAATTTCGGAGTTAAAGTAATAGTTATTGCATAATTTCTGTAGAGAAATTATAAATCGGTGTAATGATCGTGTGAATTATTGTATTTCATCTTTATTAACAGTAAATCTAAATCTTTACTTTACGATATAAAATCATAATATCAAATAAGAATTTGTTTGGAAAGCAAGAGGTTTTTTTTAAAATAAAACTACATTATTGAATGACAAAATTTAGTTTTACCCGAAATATTAAAGTTCTGCTTATAAATACTTTATTAAAATTCTGTAAAGAACAGAAATAAACAGGTTTCAGATATTGAATTAAATAATAGTAAAGGTTAATACTTACGTTATTGCATTTATAACCATTGTAGTCAAGTGACAATCTCGTATTAAATTCTTCTCATATTGTTGATTAGACGTGTTGAGGAAAATTTCCATATGTGTACTTTTGATAATTGTTTATAAATTTCTATAATCACTTTTATATAATTTCAACGAATTAAACAAATCTATACTGATATTTTCTTTTATTTGGCATAGTAAAAAAAAATGATTATTTTGAGTGGAGTAGGAAAATAAACAGAGACGCTTATAACATTAACCTAAAAGGAGAAAATATATGTCAGTAAATGTAAATGGTATAAATGGCTATTGAAATACATACCTTGTTATAGTTTTGCTAAAAATTGATGTAATTAATCCGAATAGGTACTTGAACAATTACACATAGTTTTGGTATTATTTAATTGATATAAATTATTAATTTTAAAAATCGGTAAAAAAGCTATCATATAAGTTTACTGAACATATTAAGATATAGGGAACTGCTTTAATTATACAAGCCACTGAAAGTCAGCAACCCATTTAGCACATTTAGAAGTTGCTTAAACATACAGATTACTGATAGTCAGCAACCCTATTAGTACAAGAATATTTGCTTATTAATTTGTAAATTTTTTGAAAGTTATAATATCTGAGCTAGTTTTTGGGATAAAATTATATAAAAGATTTTAAAGTTAATTTATTTATCTGAATGTCATGATACTCTATATTAATTAAGAGCATTGTCACAATATATATATATATATATGTATATATATATATATATATATATATATATGTGTGTGTGTGTGTGTGTGTGTGGAGGGTGTTAGGGAGTCCGGCAACAAAGACAACAAAATGGAAGTCTATTAACTTTATTTTCTCCAATATTTCGCAATTACATTATTGCTTCCTCAGGGAAAAAGTTTCGACTTCTATGTGGAAAAATTGTAACGCTATCATATCTCGTATGTTCTAATGTACGAAAGAAAAAAATAATATAGTTCTTTCTCCTTTCCCATTTACATATAACATTTTGAACATTTTATATTTATAAACAATTTAAAACAATTACTTTAACACTCCGCAGCAAGACAACAGGCACAATATAAACGACAATAACAATTTTTACTTGATCTATGCTGCTAAACGATCACATAGCGACTTATATATATATATATATACTTCAAACCATATACTATATATATATATATAGATAATTTGATTGATTTGGTAGCAATCAGCCACCTTCACTGATGCGATCTATTATTGAAATGTGGATTTTTTTTACTGTTTATAAAACAGAATTTGGGTTTTAGGAGTCTTGTTTTATAAATAAAACACAAATTTTTCCTTGTGACGTTTCGGACTTTAATTTAGTCCTTCATCAGACCTATTGACAACAAAATATTAATATTATTCATTGTAAAATTATATCGTAACATTTATAAAACAGAAAAGAAAAAAAACATTCATTATGTCTACATACAATTAAAAATACTAATGAACAGTTTTGAAGTAAAAGAGAAAAGAATTTTTCAATTAAATAAATTTTAAAATTTACATTTGGAAACTGTGTTTCTTATTATAGCGGACAACATTTGGTAAATGCTATAAAACACCAATCTATGAGACGGCACAAATACATTTTAATACAAAAACAAGTTAAAATTTTTTTTCCCAACGGAGCATTTAAGTTCATCCGTACTGTGTCAGATACAGGCACTCTTTAGTACGTTAAAATATGTATAGTATATTAACAATATAAAAATGGAAATTTCTCCCTCTTCCTCTCCCCCTTTAAAAACAAATACGGTTTTTAATAACATTATTAAAATCAGATTTTACAAATAAATAGGAGAGATTTATTTTAAACAAGATTGTGAAATAACAGTTTTCTATACATACAATTATGCCCCTCACAAAAATAAAAAGAAAAGGAAAAAGACAAAACCCCACTTTATTTGAGGTCAACGATCATGACCGTTGGTATACAGGTCCGTTAAGAATAAAAGCAAATTATTTTATAATTGTATATTGTCAATCTAGTGTGGGGGATTAATTTTAATGTATCCAATCAACCCGCTGTACACGTTACTGCAAATGCGGGACTGCTCCTTGGTATTTAGATTATCGGAAAATAGTTTGATGGCTACAGCTTGTATGATAATGTAGGTTAATATTATGTCAGGATAAGTGATACATGCTAGATATTAGGACAAGTGTACTAGGCATGTATGGCAATGACAGACAATAAAGAGACGTGTAATAACTACATGTGATTTTGATTATATATGGTTATATTATAATAATTATGATAACTGCAAGCATAGCAATATAAAATATATTCATAAATAAGAAGATAATACATGGTGTCAGGTGTGGCCATTAGAGAATATATGTGAATAAATGGAAAGAAAATAAAGAAGAAAGAAAAAAAAAATCTGGAGAAAATGGAGTCTCAACAAATGTTTAGATTAATTAATCCGTTGGTTTTGGGTAATAATGTATCAGAGAATTGGAAAAAGTTTAAACAAAAATTTGAATTATATGCTGAAGCAACAGGTTTAAATGAAACACCTGAAAAGAAGAAAATTGCAACATTATTAACCTGCATGGGCGATGAAGGTATAGAACTATACAATACATTTAAAATTCCGGACGAAAGTAAAACATTAGAAGCTATACTAGAAATATTTGACAAATATTGTTCACCTAAAAAGAATGTGGTATGTGAGAGATTTGTGTTTAACAATATCAAACAACAAGAAGGACAATGTTTTGATGCGTTTTACATGGAATTGAAAAAATCTATAAAATCATGTGAATATCAAGATGAAGACAGTATATTGAGAGACAGAGTGGTGTTAGGAATAGCTGATAAGTCAGTACAGGAAAGGTTATTAAGAGAAACCGATTTAAATTTACAAAAAACTATTGATTTTTGTAAAGCCATAGAAAGTAGTAAGAATCAAGCGAGAGTGCTAGGAGAAGAAAGAAGAGTACAAGCAGTGAAAATAAAGAAAAGGACGGAAATAAAGGAGAAGAAAGAAGAGAATACACAGTGTGGAAAATGTGGTTATAAACATGATTTTGCGAAGTGTCCTGCATTTGGAAAAATGTGTATAAAGTGTAAAAAGCCAAATCATTTCTCAAAAATGTGTCGAGTGAGAGTGGCCAAGAAGAATGTGCATGCAGTTAACAGGGATGGTGAAAAGGATGCGCAACAGACAGGTGCAGAAGATAGTGAAGAATTATATATAGACACAGTAGTATGTGTGAATTCTGTTATAAAAGATAAGGAAGTATGGACTGAAATTGTAAGTATAAAGAGTAAAGAAATTGTATTTAAATTAGATACAGGGGCTGATGTAAATATTGTAACGCTGGAAAAAGTTAATAATATTGGCTTATATAATGAAATTAAACCAACAGAGATTAGATTAATAAGTTATGGTAATTCTAATTTTCAAATTAAACCAGTAGGTAAAATAAAGTTAGATTGTATTGTTAGGAATAGAAATGTAGAATTAGAGTTCATTGTTATAGATAACAATACACAGATTCCATTATTAGGTCTAGATGCATGTAGAAAATTAAATTTAGTTAAGCGTGTTGATATGCTAGAAAGAGTTGATATAGAAAATAAGTATAAGGCTGTGTTTGAGGGATTGGGAACATTTCCAATTGCTCATCAGATAACGGTAGATCCACATGTAGCTCCAAAAATACAACCTTTACGTAGAGTACCAGTAAGTATACAGAAAAAGTTAAAAACTAAACTAGAGGAAATGGAAGCACTTGGTGTGATAAAAAAGGTTGATAAGCCAACGCAGTGGGTTAATTCCTTGGTGGTTGCTGAGAAGAAAAATGGAGATCTCAGGGTTTGTTTGGATCCGAGACCTCTAAATGTAGCCATACAGCGTGAGCAGTTTGTAATACCAACATTTGATGATATTGCAGCGCAATTAATGGGTAAAGAGTTTTTTACAGTATTGGATTGTAAGGATGGATATTGGCAAGTACAAATTGATGATGAAAGTAGTCAATTGTGTACATTTATGTCACCGTTTGGCAGATATAAATTTTGCAGACTTCCGTTTGGAATTAAATCAGCGCCTGAAGTGTTTTATAAGAAAAATGTAGAAGTATTTGGTGACATTGAAGGTGTTGGAATATATTTCGATGACATTATTGTAACTGGTAAGGATAGTCAAGAGCATGATAAAAAGCTGAAACTGGTATTAGAAAGAGCTCTAAAATATAATGTCAAATTTAACTTGGAAAAAATGCAGTTTAAAAAAAAGTCTGTGAAGTTTATGGGTCATATATTTTCAAATAAAGGTGTAGAAGTTAATAAAGAATATGTAAGAGCAATAAATGACATGAAAAAACTTGAGTGTAAAGGTGATGTATTAAGATTATTAGGGATGGCAAAATATGTGGGAAAATTCATTCCAAATTTGTCAGCTATTACTGCCCCGTTAAGAGAATTGACAAGATCAGATATGTTCAGTGGAAATGGATAAATAAACACGAAGAATCATTGAAAAGATTGAAAGATGTGCTGACGAATGCCCCACTTCTAGTATTTTTTGATCCAGAGAAGGAGAGTATAATACAAACTGATGCATCAAAGGATGGACTGAGTGCTTGCTTGGTTCAGGATGGACATCCAGTTGCATTCGCATCTAGGAGCTTATCTAGAACTGAGCAAAGATATGCGCAGATTGAAAAAGAAATGTTGGGAATAAGTTTTGGTGTGGAAAAGTTTCGTAATTATATTTATGGACTTCCAGGGATAGTAGTGCAAACAGATCACAAACCATTGGAAGTGATATTTAAAAAAGATATTAATAAACTATCTGCACGTTTACAAAGGATGAGATTGAAAATGTTAGATTATGATTTGAAAATATCTTATGTGCAAGGCAAGCTTATGTTTTTGGCTGATACATTATCAAGAGCTCCTCTAATGAATGAGTTATCACAAGAAGAGGAATGTTATTTAGAATTGTCAATACATTCAGTAGTGAAGAACATACCAATGTCAGATGAGAAGAAGATGATATTTAAAGAAGAAACACATAAGGATGAGGAATTAAAAGAAGTAATAAGATATTGTCTGAAAGGGTGGCCTGAAAAGAAACAAGAACATATATTACCATATTGGAAATGCAGAGAGAATATAAAGTTATGTGAAGGATTACTACTAATGAATGAGAAAGTGATTGTGCCTAAAAGTCTAAGGGAAGAAATGTTACAGAAAGTGCACACAGGGCATTTTGGAATAGAAAAAACCAAAGCAAGAGCGAGGCAGAGTCTATATTGGCCAAATATAAATGCAGACATAGAACATACAGTAAGGAAGTGTCTGATATGTGAGAAATTTTCTAGAAAAACTGTAAAAGAAACATTACATAACTATGCTGTACCAAATCGACCATGGGAAAGGGTTGGAGTGGACATATTTACGTGTGCGGGGGTGTCATATTTGGTAGTGATGGATGCGTACTCGAATTGGCTTGAGTTAGTCTCGATAGCTAATAAATCAGCAGAACAAGTAATAAAGAAATTGAAGTCCATGTTTGCCAGGTATGGTAGTCCTGACGTACTGAATTGTGACAATGTCTCCTTTAATAGTTATGACTTCAGAAGGTTTGCAAATGAATGGAATTTTAATGTAATCACGAGGAGTCCGAACTATCCACAATCGAATGGACTAGCTGAGAAAGCTGTTGGAATTGCCAAATTAATGATTAAAAAATCAATAGAAGCGAAAAAGATGTGTATGAGTTATTATTGGAGCATAGAAATACCCCATTAAAACATATAGGACGTTCACCAGCACAATTATTAATGAATCGGATATGTAAAAGTAAAATACCAACAGTGTCGACATTACTGCTACCAAAAATAAATGATAATATTATAGAAAAGTTGGAACATGGTAGAGTTGTAAATAGAGCGGAAGAGCCAAGATCATATAGGATTAGAGATAGTGTAGGGAGTGAGATTCGAAGAAATCGTAGAGATCTGAGACAGTCTCTAAATAAATCGAATGTGGTTGATGAAAGTATTGTTCATGACAATATACCAGTGAATACTAAGGAAAATCAACAAACTGAAATCAATCAATCACCAGCAGATGACAGAATGAATAATTACAGGACAAGATCTGGTAGGGTTGTAGTTAAGCCTCTAAAATTGGATGATTATGTATAATCATTTAGCTTGTAAGAAAAGGGATGTATGATAATACATAGGATAAGTGATACATGCTAGATATTAGGACAAGTGCATGTATGGCAATAACAGACAATAAAGAGACGTGTAATAACTACATGTGATTTTGATTATATATGGTTATATTATAATAATTATGATAACTGCAAGCATAGCAATATAAAATATATTCATAAATAAGAATATAATACACAGCTTCCAGAAATGTTCGTTTGTTGTAATTATTCTCTTTAAATACTACTGTTACCTCATTGAAGTTAACATTGTGTTTAGTTGAATTAATATGAGTAGCCAAAGAGCATTTTTTTGGATTAACTCTAGCGTCAGAGCGGTGTTGGGTGCTCCTTTCGCGCCATCTCTGGGTTGTTTGTCCCACATACACCTTAGAGCAATCACTGCACCTGACCGCGTACACAACGTTATTGACCTGTTCCAGGGGCAAGGGTGTCTTCAGTGCTGTATGGAATCTGCTGCATGGAAAGGCGGACGTGAAGGCTATTTTAACGTTTGTGTTATGAAACAATCTTTTGATATTTTCACTAAGATTAGGTATATACATTAATGACTTGTACACAGTTTTGTCGGTTTGGTCCGTTAATTCCGAATTGCCGGGGACTTGTTTTCTATTATTAGTTCGGTTTGCGGTGGAAAAGAGTAATCTGTTTGTGAGATATCGTGGGTATTCGTTTTTCATTAGTAACCTCTGTAGGGATTTGAGATCTTGGTTTACAAAATCATCGTGACTTATTTTTCTGATGCTATCCTTCAACGCTAGAATCAGGTTTATTTTATATTTCATTGGACATGTAGACTTATAGTTCAGGAATCTGTTAGAATTCGAAGGCTTCCTATACCAACCCAGCCTAATGACGCCATCCCGCCTCATTATGTAAGTGTCTAAAAATGGTAAGTTACCACTTTCTTCTTTTTCACACGTGAAGGTTAGTCTGGTATCTAAACTGTTAAGTAAGCCTAACGTGCTATCTATTTGATCTGCAGGTAAGGCGCAAGCAACGTCATCAACGTATTGGCACAGAAAGCCGAAAGAGAATGGGACAGCAGCAACCAGCTGTTTAAGTAACTTGTTCATAACTATGTATGCAATTATGGCTGATAAGCAACTGCCCATAGGAGTGCCGCTTATTTGTTTGTAGTATTTATCTTTGTATATGAATACACCGAGTTGAAGACCCACTCCACTAACTGAATGAATTCCTATCTTGGAATGTCGATGTTGGGTGCCACCATGTCCCAGTTTTCCCCGATCGTATCCACAACTAGATCTATAGGGATGTTGGTGAAAAGACTCACCACGTCAAAAGAAACTAATACCTGGTTTTGTGGTATCTCCATGTTATTTACCTTATCGCAAAGGAACATTGATTTTGTGGACTTTCGGTATTCCACAAAATCAATGTTCCTTTGCGACCAATTGTCAGTAATATCGACTGTCACAGTAAACACCTCGCCAAATTTCTAGCGACCATACTAAAAACTTCTTTCGGTCAATACAACAAATTCCGAATCTATGATTCCTTTGAGTTTGCCGATAAGGTAAATAACATGGAGATACCACAAAACCAGGTATTAGTTTCTTTTGACGTGGTGAGTCTTTTGACCAACATCCCTATAGATCTAGTTGTGGATACGATCGGGGAAAACTGGGACATGGTGGCACCCAACACCGACATTCCAAGAGAGGAATTCATTCAGTTAGTGGAGTGGGTCTTCAACTCGGTGTATTCATATACAAAGATAAATACTACAAACTAATAAGCGGCACTCCTATGGGCAGTTGCTTATCACCCATAATTGCAGACATAGTTATGAACAAGTTACTTAAACAGCTGGTTGCCGCTGTCCTATTCTCTTTCGGCTTTCTGTGCCAATACGTTGATGACGTTGCTTGCACCTTACCTGCAGATCAAATAGATAGCACGTTAGGCTTACTTAACAGTTTAGATACCAGACTAACCTTCACGTGTGAAAAAGAAGAAAGTGGTAACTTACCATTTTTAGACACTTACATAATGAGGCGGGATGGCGTCATTAGGCTGGGTTGGTATAGGAAGCCTTCGAATTCTAACAGACTCCTGAACTATAAGTCTACATGTCCAATGAAATATAAAATAAACCTGATTCTAGCGTTGAAGGATAGAATCAGAAAAATAAGTCACGATGATTTTGTAAACCAAGATCTCAAATTCCTACAGAGGTTACTAATAAAAAACGAATACCCACGATATCTCACAAACAGATTACTCTTTTCCACCGCAAACCGAACTAGTAATAGAAAACAAGTCCCCGGCAATTCGGAATTAACGGACCAAACCGACAAAACTGTGTACAAGTCATTAATGTATATACCTAATGTTAGTGAAAATATCAAAAGATTGTTTCATAACACAAACGTTAAAATAGCCTTCACGTCCGCCTTTCCATGCAGCAGATTCCATACAGCACTGAAGACACCCTTGCCCCTGGAACAGGTCAATAACGTTGTGTACGCGGTCAGGTGCAGTGATTGCTCTAAGGTGTATGTGGGACAAACAACCCAGAGATGGCGCGAAAGGAGCACCCAACACCGCTCTGACGCTAGAGTTAATCCAAAAAAATGCTCTTTGACTACTCATATTAATTCAACTAAACACAATGTTAACTTCAATGAGGTAACAGTAGTATTTAAAGAAAATAATTACAACAAACGAACATTTCTGGAAGCTGTAGCCATCAAACTATTTTCCGATAATCTAAATACCAAGGAGCAGTCCCGCATTTGCAGTAACGTGTACAGCGGGTTGATTGGATACATTAAAATTAATCCCCCACACTAGATTGACAATATACAATTATAAAATAATTTGCTTTTATTCTTAACGGACCTGTATATCAACGGTCATGATCGTTGACCTCAAATAAAGTGGGGTCTTGTCTTTTTCCTTTTCTTTTTATTTTTGTGAGGCGCATAATTGTATGTATAGAAAACTGTTATTTCACAATCTTGTTTAAAATAAATCTCTCCTATTTATTTGTAAAATCTGATTTTAATAATGTTATTAAAAACCGTATTTGTTTTTAAAGGGAGAGAGGAAGAGGGAGAAATTTCCATTTTTATATTGTTAATATACATATTTTAACGTACTAAAGAGTGCCTGTATCTGACACAGTACGGATGAACTTAAATGCTCCGTTGGGAGAAAAAAAATTTTAACTTGTTTTTGTATTAAAATGTATTTGTGCCGTCTCATAGATTGGTGTTTTATAGTATTTACCAAATGTTGTCCGCTATAATAAGAAACACAGTTTCCAAATGTAAGTTTTAAAATTTATTTAATTGAAAAATTCTTTTCTCTTTTACTTCAAAACTGTTCATTAGTATTTTTAATTGTATGTAGACATAATGAATGTTTTCTTTCTTTTCTGTTTTATAAATGTTACGATATAAGTTTACAATGAATAATATTAATATTTTGTTGTCAATAGGTCTGATGAAGGACTAAATTAATGTCCGAAACGTCACAAGGAAAAATTTGTGCTTTATTTATAAAACAAGACTCCTAAAACCCAAATTCTGTTTTATAAACAGTAAAAAAATCCACATTTCTATATACCGGGTGTCTGTTTAAGCTCGGCCACCGGCCATATCTCGGCAACCGTTTATCGTACAACCTCGCGGAAAAAATCTTGATAGTAAAATGGATGACGGGAATTACAACAAAAATATTTTTAAGTTTCCAAAATGATCGCAAGGGGGCGCAATTCTCAAGATGAATTAAAAATTCGATAATTTTTCATTAAATTCTAGATTAGGATAGATTAAAAAATTTACTAGCAAAATTCTTAGATGTTTTTATACAACTTTCATTTGAAACTTTTTGATCTAACTCCCATACGAAAGGAAGAGTGGAGGGGGGTATCTCTACATACAAAAGTAGGTATAACTTTGGTTTGCCTCAACGGATTTTAATGTTTCTGGGCTCATTAGATAGAGAATTTTACAAAGAATTGAAGGATATGTAGCACGAAATTACCTGGTTGTCAAAGAAAATAACAGGGGGCGCTGTTCTCAATGTATGTATATTTCTTGTTTTTTTTTTTAAATTTCAAATGGAACGGTATATTTTTAATATCGTAATATTGAAGCACATAAAAAACTGAAGAGAATGATGAAAACCGGAAGTGTTACCGTTTTTGTTGACAAAGATATAGTCATACGAAGACAATCCAGAAAAATAAAACTCTTTAAATATAAATTTATTTATTTATTGGGAGTAATAATTTTATTTTAATTTTAATAGGGTCTCTAGACAGTGTATAGTACGTTTTCACTTGAAATTTCATCATACTGTTCGCTAAATGTATTTATTTCAATCTTTTTATCGATTTTTTAATTCATTGCATATGTTACGCTAGATTCTCTTTTTAAATGTTTTTAAATACTGTAGCTATTATTTTCTAAATATCATTTCTTACCCTTTCCAACATTGAAATAAAATAATAATAGTGAACAGTGTAGTTTGCTTTTTTTTTTAATTTTCATCATACAACATGGCATGCACAGCATTATGATGAAATTTCCAAGGTAGGCCATGAAAATCGAAATGCAAAGATATTAGTCACTTGTAGTTAAACTTTTTGTACGTATTTAGCAAATTAAGCCTTTTTGGACACCTGCACATAATTATTAAGTTGTAAAATGTCGTATTCTAACGTTGAAGCTTATGACATGATCAGAATGTATTTTCAATGCTTTGAAAATGCATTCTTGCTTCTAGGAAATATTCCCTAAATTATCCCGAAAGAAGATAGTATTGAGTTTTTATCACCTTGCCAGATGTTCTTGATGTTTATTTATGGGGCAGAATAAAAGACATAGTTTATCACAAAAAGCCGAGTACAAGAATTGCTGCCTCCGAAATGGAAGTAACTCTGCTCTCTACTAATCGACAAGTAAACGGGTATTGAAAATGAAGGTGAACACTTTGAACATTTGTTAAGTTGAAGTTTTTTCTTGTTTCTTTTTTGTACTTTCTGATTTAAATATATTTTCTTTTCCTATATATTACTTGGTCAATATATTTTCTTATTTATGTTTATGTATATAATAGGTTCTTTTATTTACTTTCATTTCAGGCGGGGATGATTTAAATATCAATTTGTGTACCCTTTCCTTACTGATGAGTAAATGATTGGATTATAACTAATGCATTATATTATATTGTTTTTTTCTCGTTATTGTCTACTTAGTTCATGAGTTATGGAAATTATTTTTGCTGTTTTCCTATAATTAGATCTACCTATATCAGTTGGGTGATAAAGATATATTATTATTATTATTATTATTATTATTAATATTATTATTATTATCATTATTATTATTATTTTATTTCAATGTCTAAAAAGGCAAGACATGAAATTTAAAAATAGCTAGAGAATTTGAAAACATTTAAGAAGAGAATCTAATGTAACATATTGCTATAGCCTTGTTTTCAAATTAAATATAATAATTTTGCACCGGCATAATTTAATCAAACTACGGTAATACAAAGCTGCATAATTTATTACGAATGTAGAGATAACGTTGTTATAAAAAAAAAATTCTTTATTAAATTTATAAGTTCAATCTCCATCAACATTCATATATTTCTTGCAGGTTCTAGCAGTGATATTCCTTCTGTTTTTCCCACAACATTTCTTATTTAAAATTAATAGGATAAGGTTACTAATAAAAAAACTAAATCTCGTAAAATATTTATATTCAATTTTAACATCTTATAATAACATCATCGAAGAAATAATTCTCTTGCCACATGTGGCCGTAAAAAGAAATTGTCCTTTTTACTTTCCCATTACAAGTAAAAAAAACAAACGTGTATTTTATAAAGATACGGAAAACACATTACATTACAAATATAACATATAGATTTAGAATAGATATCACTCTTTGCTATATTCAAATTTTAACATTATATAGTTTCAAAGAAATAATAATTTTATTATACGACGCTAAATTTCTGCGTTACCAAAGACATTCATTTTCACGAAGTATCTTTGAAAATACAAAAACTCGCAAAACAGAAAACACCTTGATAAGACCGTCACCAATCACCATATGCAAACATTCACACATTGTACATATCATAAATTGGCTATTGTCCATCAAAATGCTCCCATCCTTACGTATATCAATATATTTGAAATCCCCATAAAATTTTGTATCAATAACTTGTTAACAATGCATAGATAACATCACTAACAAACATTCACACGTTGTGTCATCGATGCCTCCCTACATTGTTAACAATAATCCCATTATTTATTACTTTAGTCTACTTATAACAAAGAAGATAATCGCATCCAAAATATTAAATAAATTTTTCTTCGCTACAGATGAATATTTCCACATAGCATCTTTAGCATAATTTATTTTAAGTGAAACTTACTCATGATATTTATATATTTCATCAAATTCTTCCTTATATTGATCCACCATAGTGATAATTAAAAAAAAATAAATGAAATTAAACTAATGGCAAAAATTAATTATGAAATAAAAACTACTTATTGAAAATAAAATAATCTAATACATTTTGCTGATGATTTTTATGCAGTGTATAACACGCCTGCAATCATCGAACGAAATGAAAAATCAAACGCTACTTTTACTAGAGCTCGGCAACTTGTTCACTTCTAGATATCGACAGCTTCTCCCGTACTTCTCTCGTACTTGCCTTCTTATCATTTTCGGTCATCAGAAAAAACCATACATCGTTCGCAGCGCCACAAACTTCGCACTAACGTTTATGTTGGCATTGTCCTGCTCAGATTTATTTTCTTGACGTTCTCCCTAAACTGACCTGCACTAATATTGTTTGACATCTCGAAATTACACAAATTATGCACGCACTTAAATTGTTTGTTATTGTTAATGTCAATGCACATTTGCGATATTCTTATCTTGGTAGGTACATTCCTTTTCATTAACGCCATCCTTCATTATGTTTATAGATGAATTCGTTGCTTCTATCATCATTATTTAAATATATTCTTTTACCACTATTTAACACTATTCGTATTTTTCTTTTGCAGCCGTTTCCTTTGAAAATAACAGGAAAAACATTGCATACAACTGGAATGCTCCTTTTATTAATTATGTTATTATGAACCTGGACCTTGATAACTTCATCCATATCTTCGAACCATCTTTCCTCGTCTTCTTGTAGGTTGATTTGTATGCAGCTGTTAACAATATTGAACATTGTTTTTCTTTGTAGATTTTAATGAGATTAAACCAATTTTAATGTGTTATTTCCGGAATTTTTCCTGGATAAAACTGGATTTAAACCTGCCACTGAAGCTTTTCCACATTATATTGTGTCGAATGAAAATAATATACCTTTTTACATATTCCTTTTAAAATTATACTTAGATATAAGTGTCAGGTATTTATCATGTTATTAAATGTGACCATAAAATGTCGAACAAATAACAATCTCTTACAAATTTACGTCTATTCATTTTGAATAGTGATTTATTGCTCTAAATATTTAATGCGACTCTCACACAATGCATAAAATTTAGTTCTGTCTTTGTATATTGAAATTGCATCTTGTGCTCCTCGTTTCTACAAATATAGAATACATGAACTTTATTTTTGTATTTATTTTTATACCTTTCAAATAAATTTTGTTACAATTTTTAATTGTCATCTACCTAACATTATAATGTTACGCCGTTGCGGTTATGCAACTCATGATACATCTTTCCAATAATTACACTTACTACTAATAAATTGTTTACTTATTCTATTACATAATTATTTATTTATCTTACAATGCCTGACCAATGTAGGGATCACGGCATATATATATCCCTTGTTTGCTGTGTGTGTACGTTCATTACAATAAGGGTTATTTACATGAACGACGCACATCGCAAACACTGATGTGATCTCTACGTCAACAACTTATTCATTCTCTATATCTATGTAATCATACAGCATTGCCTTTTATATTTTCATTGTCCATTTCTTGTAATTCATAGGTTACATCACTTAAAATTCTATTTACCTTGTATGGTCCTATGAACGGTAAATCTAACTTCGCACATTTATTCAAATGTCTCCTCCCTAATCTGTAGTTCTTCACCACTACGAGATCTCCAACCTGATACGTTTTGTGGGTCCTTATTTTCTCATTCTCCATTCTCACGTATTTCTCAGCTCTATTCATTTGTCTTTGTTTGCCTTGATGTATTAAATCTTCAAGATTGTCCACCATCGGTGTATCCTGACACCAAGGTCTGGGTGGATGTTTTCCATGCATCAAAGTGTATGGACTTATATTGGTTGTCACACTTGGCATGAAATTAATATTATTTTCTACGTCTTCAACATATCTTACCCAAGCATTATGTCTTTGATGTGTCAACATTCTTAAATGTCTAGTTACTTCTTGAATATATCTTTCACTCGGATTAGCTTGTGGATGTCTAATACTAGTGAAGATAACCTCTACATTCATATCTCTAGATTCTTGTATGAATCTTTCATTGTTAAAGTAGGATGCATTATCTACTAATAACTTCTTTATTTGTCCATGATCGTTGATAAATTGATTTATGCAATTTATTGCCGTTTGTGTATTATATTTTCTAGTAGGATTAATTTAACATATTTAGTCAAAATATCTACCATTACAAAAATATTACAATATCCTTGTTCTCCTGGTATTAAATTACCCAGAAAATCAGCAGCTACTAAATCTAGTTTGTTCTCTACTCTAATACTATGTACAATATTTTGATTAACTCTATTTTTGTATTTGCCTAATAAGCAGTGTCTGCATTTTTTATTTTCTGCAGCTATTAATTAATATTTATCCTTAAAACTATAAAATTGCTCTCTGAATATAAGGAAAGTTTTCCTATTTCCAGGATGCCCTAAATTATTATGTACATTCCTAATAATACTTAATGCTAAATCCCTACCTAAAACTATTAAATTCTCATTTCCTAAAGTAATAATAGTAATAATAGTAATAATAGTTTATTTCCAAAATAAAAAAAAAAAAGAAAACATTATATTAAAATAAATTACAAAATATAAAAATTAAAAGATAAAAGTGAATACGAGAAAAAGAAAAGTTCAAAAACTATAACATAAACTTTGGAAAACACAGGATGTATATCAACTGTGCAGAGTACAGTTGTTCTTCCTATACACCCGGATACATTCGAATTATATTAAAAAGAAAAACATGCCTAAAGTAACTAAACCTAAATTCTGTGAAATTTGTACAAATAGCACATATATACATATATGAAATACACACAAAACAAATTAAATACTGAAAAACATAAACACAAGCGTTGTTGCAGGTGATATGAGGGAGCAAGCAGTCTATTTTGACAGCAGCAATGCCCTGTACAAGAACGCGAACCGCCCCGCAGACAGGTGTTTCAACTCGTCGGGCACGGCGTTATATACTTTCGTTATTTGGTATGAATAGGAACGCTCATACAAAGCGGTGCGATGCATAGGCGGCGTTAGAGTACCCCTAAACCTTAGGTTTAGAGTATGAACATCCGTCCGAAAAGATATCTTATTGAACAGGTACTCGGGCCGCTTGTACAAAATAATCTTATGAAAAAGACAAGCCATCCGCAGAGTCAGCCGATCCCTCATAGTCAACCAGCCCACATCAGCGAGCCTGTGAGAAACATGATCATACTTCCTTATGCCGAATATTAGCCTGAGGCACGAATTCTGCACCCTCTGGATGCGTGACATGGTATTAACGGTGATGCACGGAGCATACAGTTCGCTGCAGAAAAGAAAATGTGATAATACAAGTGAATCACACAAGCTCCGCTTAGTCTCCACAGTCAGACAGTGTCTGTGCTGAAAAATTAATTTTAAGTTCATGTACGCAACCTTCACACATTTAAGTATATGTGTTTCAAATCTCATGCGAATATCCAATACAACGCCCAAATTCCTCGCCTCAGATCTAATAGGTATGTCTACGCCATTAATATTAAAATTCGCTCTTGTTTGAAGAAAAGAAACACTATCTCTGTTACCAAATAGCAATACTGTTGACTTCGATGGATTCAGCACCAGAGCATGTCGAGACGCCAATTCAGCAATTGCATTTAAGTCACGGTTAATATCACCAACGGCTACTTGATAATTAGCGACCGGAAACGAACGATAAATCTGAATATCGTCCGCATACATATGAATCCCACAGCCTCGAAGCGCCGTATGAAATGAGGACGTATAAATCGCGAATAAGACTGGTCCCAGAATAGAGCCCTGTGGGACTCCCCTAGAAACCAGTCTATAATCAGATGATAGGCCATTTAGTGACACCGATTGTACTCTGTTACTTAAGTAGGAGGAAATCATGTTTGTAGCAGACCGTGACAAACCGATATAAGCAAGAATTGAGAGAAGTAAGTTATGATCGATGGTGTCAAAAGCTCGACTGAAATCTAGCAGTGCTAAAACCGAAGTCTCTCCATTATCCGCAGCGCCCAACAAATCATCAGTAACATTGAGTAATGCCGTAGTGCAGCTGTGTTTCTTTCGAAAACCTGACTGAAACTGGGGCATGATTCGGTACATTTCTAGAAATCCTCTTAATTGATTGTTCATTATTTTTTCAATAATTTTAGAGACTACAGGCAAAATACTTATCGGACGCAAATCGCCAAAACCCATGGGATTGCTCGATTTCGGTGTTGGTTTCACAATAGCCCTTTTCCAAGAGTCAGGGAAGAAGTTTTCCACCAAGCACGAGTTTACTATATGCAGTAAATATGGAAGTATAGAAGGGCAAGAAAGCTTGATCATATCTATAGTTAGAGAGTCCCAACCCGAAGCACTGCTTTTTATTTCTGAAATTATATTTACCAATTCATATTGTTCAACGGGCTTGAAATGAAATTCTTCATAATCATGACCAAATTTATGCGTTCTGTAGAAGGCATCCAACTCCGGATCCACATCACTATTAGGTATGCTATCAATAAAGTGATCATTAATTGCTGCAACATTCTGCAGCATTGGTGGAATGTCCCCTAATTTTTTCTTTTTTAAATTTAGCTGCTCGAGCGTTTTCCATTTATCTTTAACCGATTGCTTGGTAAATGTAAAGTTAAAATAGGCCTTCTTTTCACGTTGAATGGATTTTGTGGTTAAATTTCTCAAGCTCTTGTAATAATCCCAGTGACTCTGCTGCCCAGTACCTCTATACCTAAGAAGTGCTTTATCCCTGAGATGCATCATAAATCTAACATTTTCTGTAAGCCATGGTGGAGGTTTACTGGTGACCCCAATCACATGTTTTGGAGCATATTTATCAAATAATTGGAGAATTATATTCATGAAATAAGTAATTTTGTCATCGATATTTTTTATTCCAAATATATTGTGGAGAGGTGCTGAACTCAGATCATTAAGAAATGCATCACGGTCGAAACGTCTGAAATTTCTAATAGCTTTATACAAAGGGCCAGGTGACACCGATGGTAATCAAACAACACAAAATATCGAATCATGATCAGAGAATTTCTCCTCGCCTATACCTGAGTCAAGAATACTATCAGCGTCAGAGGTTAATATTACATCTAGCAAATTATCCATTCTCGTAGCAGTATTAATTAATTGAGACAATCCAAGACATTCTATCATATTTAGAAAGTAGATTTTTGCAGGATCATTACCACAAGGGAGCAGATTTATGTTAAGGTCTCCAAGACAAAGTACGATGTCATACTCCATAGATATGTTGGTCAACTGCTCCTCAAAATAATCACAGAAAGTTTTGTAGTATTGGTGAGGGGGTCTATAGATTACACCTACAGCAATTTTAGTGCGGCCAAACTCAAAACCGACCCAAGCCTGCTCAATAAATGCACCATAAGAGATACTAACAGCCCGCAGATCATTCCTATAATAGACACAAACACCGCCCCCCCCCCCCCGAGTCGCCCTGTCATTACGCAAAACAGAATAGCCCCGAATACAGAGTATGTCATCGGAGATGCTGTCATTTAGCCAAGTCTCGCTAATAACCACGATATCATATGTATATCGAGACACAAAATTCAATAATAAATGCAACTTCGGTACAATTGAACAAATATTTACATGTGCCACCCGCAACCCACCCGCATCGGCAATCATAACCAAGTAGCAGTAATAGTAAGATTAAAATGAGAAATACATGTAAATGCTATCAAAATAAAAAACCATCCATATATATATACATATACATATCACCTGACAAACCAATGAATAATAGACATATATATACTAACAAAATTTAGAAAAATATATTAAATATATTAATTAAATCCAACACAAGATATAAAATTAACTAATAAACACAACTTGTAAAAGAAAATAAAAATATGCAAATCTCAAGGCCAGCAAAAATAATTTAAATCTATTTTTATTGCAAAACAAAATAAACTTATGTTTTTGTACGTATGAAAGAAAGGCGCACCAGAAATCGAGAACAAGGCGGTACCTATCGCATACATTACAGCTGTACCATAAACAATTTACTTAATATCTCCGAAAGTTTTCAAAATTAAAACTTTTCCGTCCACTTTCACATATATTTTGCCGTCATTTGACCAGACCGATTTGTTGCCATATTTCTTTACGGCCGCCTTCATAAGAGAATTTCTAAACTGCGTTAGGTCTTCTCTTATAACTAATTTAGTACCCTTTAAAAGTTTCTTATTATTAGATATCATTTTCTTAACACGATGACTAAGAAACTTAACAATTATAGGGCGATGTTGCGGCTCTTTACCTGGTAATCTGTGGCAGGAGTCCATAAGATCAGGTGAAATATCCAGTTTAAGTTTTTCTTTACAGAAGGTGCTGACAACCTTACTCGTGTCCTCGTTCCGTTCCTCGGGCACACCGAATATTCTTAGATTGTTCCGACGGCTGTACTGCTCCGAATTATCTACGGACCTTTTCGTTTCATTCCGACAATCGACAAGATCGGCTTCGAGTTGGACCACCTTCTCCGTTAACGCTTGTAATTTTTGTTGATATTCGGCAAATATCTCACAGTGGATCTTAGAAATCAATTCATTCTTTAAAATATCCGATGCAAGTACTTTTTCGATCACTTTTTTAATAAGAGCTTCATCTTCAGCAGAAGATCTTGTAATACGATCAGTAGACGGCATGTTAAATAAACAATTTAATAACAAGAAAATTTTATGACACTGCAATGCAACTACGACACGTCTATACTTTGGCACTGCACATCACAGAATGTCTTATATACTATATTGTCTCTCATATGATAACCTTTATAATTTCCTTCTCTTTGGATTTTTCTCTTAATGTCTAGTATCTCTTCAGATTGCTGACTGATTTCAATGCTTTCTCGATTGTATAAATCTGGAGCATGTTCTAAATCATAATGATTTATTTGGTATGAGTTTTGTTGTTTGATGCCACCATGAGCTCTACTCAATGCATCAGCAACAATATTTTCTGTTCCTCTTTTATGTCTAATCTTGAATGAATATTCAGATAGTAAAAGTGACCATCTATATATTCTAGAATTATTAAATCTAGTCTTCATGAGAAAGATTAAAGATAGATGATCTGTTTCGACCAAGAAGGTATTCCCTAGTAAATAATATTTTAGTTTTGACACTGAATGAACCAAAGACAGGAGTTCTTTTTCAGATGTCGTATAATTTAATTCATATCCTTTTAGGATTCTTAATAAGAAACAGATTGGCATTTCTACTCCATTTCTTATCTGTAATAATTCTGCCGCTATCGCATTATTTGATGCATCGCATCTTAATATAAATTCTTCCTTAAAATCAAGTAAGTTTATTATTAAGGCCTTGCAAAAATTTTCTTTTACATCTTCAAATGCCTTCAATGTTTCTTGAGACCATTTGAATTTTACCCCTTTCTTGATCATCCTAAATAACATGTTAGTCTGATCTGATATCTTTGGAATAAAATGTTTGTAATAATTAATCATACCTAAAAATCCTCTTAACATTTTTATATTTTTAGGTCTTGGATATTTTCTTATAGCTTCTAACTTTTTCTCTTCTATAGTGATAGTTTTACCATCTATAATGTAGCCTAAATAGCTTACTCTCTTTTTATAAAATTCACATTTCTCAAGGTTTATTTTTAAATCATTTTCTGCTAGAGTATTTAATACTTTGTCCACAGATATCTTATGACTTTCTAAGTCTTTATTAAATATTAATATATCATCCACATAGTAAGAAACATATTCTTCATGTGGATCTAAAATTTGTTGCATGGCTCTGACCAAGGCCGCTGTAGCCGTTGACAGACCAAATGGTACAACTTTGTATGAATATACTAGTGAATTAAACATAAATGAACAATACTTTATTGAATCTTTATGTAATGGCACCAGCTAAAAAGAACTCTTAAGATCAATTTTTGTGAACCACCTGGCATCGGTACACCTTGTTAATAAGGTATCTATACTCTGTGGGGCTTCAAAATTAGGAGAGGTCCTTGAGTTAAGACTCCTCGCATCAAGACATAGACGTAGCTTGGTTTCTTTCTGATTATTTATATTTTTCTTTACCACTACAACTATAGGGTTGATAAATGTTGATTCTGTTCTCTCTATGACATTGTTTTTTAACATCTCTTTTATTTCTAATTTTACCTGTTCTCTGTATTTATTGGGAATGGGATAATTCTTTACTTTGAATGGTTGTGTCTCATCAACCTTGAGTTTATGTTGATATCCTTTGGCTAAGCCTGGACTATTATCAAATAATTTCTTATATTTACTAAGAAGATCGCTCACATGGCTTTTGTATTGTTTATCGCAATTTAATACTGTACCATCCCTATTTAGCGTGAAGTCCTCCCTTTGAGGATTCTTCACAGGATGTGCACTTTTATTGACGAATAAACTACTATCCATTTCTTTTGTGACGTCTTGTTCAGTAATTTTATATATAAATAAATTATTAATTAAAATTTCATCGTCCTGTGCATCTTTGCTCCAGGAGATTACTGAATCCTTAATATGAAATGTTTTATCTTCCATATTAAGTTTTGTACTATATTGACTTAAAAAGTTCATTCCCAAAATACAGTTACTATTTAAATTAGGTACTATAATAAATTCTGTTAACAATTCTAGCTTATCTATCTTAACATTTATGCAAAAAACTTTGTCTACTGTGATCATAGATTTTTTATTTGCAGTGATCAAATTTACCTTTCTGATGGGCATATAATTTCCCAAATTTTCTATATTTTTATCTATAATGCTACTGTCTAATAGTGATAATTGCGCTCCTGTGTCCAATAATGCCTCCACTTCTTCATTTCCAAGCTTGATTGTGATGTGCGGTAGTTCTGTTGTGATCTTCGTAAGATCTTCAAAATTATAAATGTTGTGTATGTTGTTTTTCCTTTTGACTGGTTTCCTTAAAAATCCAGCGATGTTGCACCTGAATAAGTAGTGTTTACCCATTCCTTATTCATCGGTAATTGTCTGGTATCCTTCGGTATAGCTCCTTTCGATTCCTGTTTTTCTTTGCGAATCGTTTCCTTCTTATCTTCCTTGACTTGGACGTTATTTATTTTCCTGTCCCTTTCATCAGTCCTTTCTTCCTTTCTATAATTCTGACCATTCTTTTTCATATTTTCAAAGTTCCTGGTCCTATTATTTGTGTACGGATTATTTCCATAGTTCTGTCTATTCTGACCTGAATTGTTTACTTGACCATTATTATTATTCTGTTGCTGTCGAGGTGAATAATTTGTACCTGGATTTGGATAATTTCTATTGTATCCATAACCCTTCTCATCCACATCGTCTAACCTTTTAACCATTTCCAGTAATCCTTCTACAGTATCTATTCCTTGTAGAGATACTGCCTGCGTAACATTGTGATCAAAATGTGCAGCTAATTGCGATACAATGTCACTTTCTTCTATCATAGGTTGTATGTGCTTAAGGAAAGAATATTTCCTTATTATATAATTTTCTCTGGAAGATCCTGACCTGTATTTCCCAAACACCAGATCATGTCTTATCCTTCTTTGTTCTGTTTGTCCCCAATACTGTCTTATGAAGCGGGTTTCAAAATCTCTAAAGTTTGCCACCTCATCAATGATCATATCATACCATTGGAGTGCATAATCTTTAAGACATCCCCTTATGAAATGTAATTTGGACATTTCATCCGATATGCCCCTCATGTAGGTTTTAATAGTCCTCATGAACGCCATAGGATTATCCTTGTAAAATCCTGAGAATTTGGGTATATTTTCCGCACTAACTGGTATTTGCGATAAAGATACACTAGGCATATTGACCCCGTGTATTACTTTATCCTCCAGTTGTTTAATTGTATTCTCAAATGTTAACGTTTTGTCTTGTAATGTTAACATGGTATTAGTACAAGCACTATACTTATTTCTACAATCTTCCACTTTATATGAAAGCTGTTGAAATTGTTCCTTATTTACTTTTTCATCATTTATTATTTTTATTTCTAAAGAATCTATTTTATTTTCAACCTTATCTAGACTAATTTGTGTTTTGGCAGATCTATCATTTATTTCTTGAATCAGAAATTTACCTTTATTTTCACATTTTGTCTCATTACTAGAGATTTCTTTCTTTAAATCTACTACTGATTGATCTAATTTTGTTTCAAGTTTAGAGTTTAATTCTAAATTTTCTTTTCTTAAAGCTATAAAATTTTTTATCTATCTTAGAATTAATTTCCTCTTTATTCTCTTTTAATTTTAAATTATTTTCTTCAAACCTTTTATTCATGTTTAAATTGTTTTCTCCAAACTTTTGATTCATACTTAAATTGTTTTCTTCAAACTTTTGTACTATACTTTTATTCAGACTTTGATTGTTACATTCAATAGTGTTTAATAATTTTTGAAAAAGAGTTTCAAATTTCTGCTCACTAAATACACCACTAGTGTCCTGAGTTTGTATACTCTCTCCCATTGTTGAATCCTCCTCTCTATCACCTTTTGATTCTTGTTTGTCTGATTCTGCATCAGAAAGTGTTTGACTAGGATTTCTATAATGTATGAATTGTTTTGACTTTAAGTCTAATTTGGTCTCAGGTTGTTGGTCTTTACCATTACCTTTACCTTTCTTTTTATCTGCCATCTTTCTTATTACTAAACCTACTTAATAACGAAACTATTGCTACTTAATTCTTATCCTTATTTAAATAAGAAAATGTTGCAGAATTTTTTATACTGTCCGTATATTGGACGTTAAATGAATATTTGCTGTTATTTAACAAACAAAAAAAAATAAATGCACTGCTGCACTAAGTTGAATACTAAATGTATGTATTTCAATAAAATAGAAGACAAAAGGTGACTGCTCCACTTCGATTGGGCGCCAAACAAATATATGCTATAGCCTTGTTTTCAAATTAAATATAATAATTTTGCACCGGCATAATTTAATCAAACTACGGTAATACAAAGCTGCATAATTTATTACGAATGTAGAGATAACGTTGTTATAAAAAAAAATTCTTTATTAAATTTATAAGTTCAATCTCCATCAACATTCATATATTTCTCGCAGGTTCTAGCAGTGATATTCCTTCTGTTTTTCCCACAACATTTCTTATTTAAAATTAATAGGATAAGGTTTCTAATAAAAAAACTAAATCTCATAAAATATTTATATTCAATTTTAACATCTTATAATAACATCATCGAAGAAATAATTCTCTTGCCACATGTGGCCGTAAAAATAAATTGTCCTTTTTACTTTCCCATTACAAGTAAAAAAAACAAACGTGTATTTTATAAAGATACGGAAAACACATTACATTACAAATATAACATATAGATTTAGAATAGATATCACACTTTGCTATATTCAAATTTTAACATTATATAAATAATAATTTTATTATACGACGCTAAATTTCTGCGTTACCAAAGACATTCATTTTCACGAAATCTTCTTTGAAAATACAAAAACTCGCAAAACAGAAAACACCTTGATAAGACCGTCACCAATCACCATATGCAAACATTCACACGTTGTACATATCATAAATTGGCTATTGTTCATCAAAATGCTCCCATCCTTACGTATATCAATATATTTGAAATCCCCATAAAATTTTGTATCTAATCCCATTATTTATTACTTTAGTCTACTTATAACAAAGAAGATAATAATCGCATCCAAAATATTAAATAAATTTCCTTCGCTACAGATGAATATTTCCACATAGCATCTTTAGCATAATTTATTTTAAGTGAAACTTACTCATAAGATTTATATATTTCATCAAATTCTTCCTTATATTGATCCATCATAGTGATAATTAAAAAAAATAAATGAAATTAAACTAATGGCAAAAATTAATTATGAAATAAAAATTACTTATTGAAAATAAAATAATCTAATACATTTTGCTGAGGATGATTTTTATGCAGTGTATAACACGCCTGCAATCATCGAACGAAATGAAAAATCAAACGCTACTTTTACTAGAGCTCGGCAACTTGTTCACTTCTAGATATCGACAGCTTCTCCCGTACTTCTCTCGTACTTGCCTTCTTATCATTTTCGGTCATCAGAAAAAACCATACATCGTTCGCAGCGCCACAAACTCCGCACTAACGTTTATGTTGGCATTGTCCTGCTCAGATTTATTTTCTTGACGTTCTCCCTAAACTGACCTGCACTAATATTGTTTGACATCTGGAAATGACACAAATTATGCACGCACTTAAATTGTTTGTTATTGTTAATGTCAATGCACATTTGCGATATTCTTATCTTGGTAGGTACATTCCTTTTCATTAACGCCATCCTTCATTATGTTTATAGATGAATTCGTTGCTTCTATCATCATTATTTAAATATATTCTTTTACCACTACTTAACACTATTCGTATTTTTCTTTTGCAGCCGTTTCCTTTGAAAATAATAGGAAAAACATTGCATACAACTGGAATGCTCCTTTTATTAATTATGTTATTATGAACCTGGACCTTGATAACTTCATCCATATCTTCGAACCATCTTTCCTCGTCTTCTTGTAGGTTGATTTGTATGCAGCTGTTAACAATATTGAACATTGTTTTTCTTTGTAGATTTTAATGAGATTAAACCAATTTTAATGTGTTATTTCCGGAATTTTTCCTGGATAAAACTGGATTTAAACCTGCCACTGAAGCTTTTCCACATTATATTGTGTCGAATGAAAATAATATACCTTTTTACATATTCCTTTTAAAATTATACTTAGATATAAGTGTCAGGTATTTATCATGTTATTAAATGTGACCATAAAATGTCGAACAAATAACAATCTCTTACAAATTTACGTCTATTCATTTTGAATAGTGATTTATTGCTCAAAATATTTAATGCGACTCTCACACAATGCATAAAATTTAGTTCTGTCTTTGTATATTGAAATTGCATCTTGTGCTCCTCGTTTCTACAAATATAGAATACATGAACTTTATTTTTGTATTTATTTTTATACCTTTCAAATAAATTTTGTTACAATTTTTAATTGTCATCTACCTAACATTATAAGGTTACGCCGTTGCGGTTATGCAACTCATGATACATCTTTCCAATAATTACACTTACTACTAATAAATTGTTTACTTATTCTATTACATAATTATTTATTTATCTTACAATGCCTGACCAATGTAGGGATCACGGCAATATGCATGAATTAAAAAATCGGTGAGAAGATTAAAATAAATACATTTATGGAAGACTATGATGAAAATTCAAGTGAAAGCGAACTATACACTGTCTAGTGACACTTAAAATTATAATAAAGTTATTACTCACAATAAATAAATAAATTTATATTAAAAATTGTTTATTTTTTTTTGGATTGTCTTCGTATGACAATATCTTCGTCAAAAAAAAAGGTAGCAACTTCCGGTTTTCATCATTCTCTTCAGTTTTTTATGTGCTTCAATATTATTATATTAAAAATATGCCATTCCATTTAAAATTTTAAAGAAAAAACAAGTAATATACATACATTGAGAACCTGTTATTTTCTTTGACAACCACTTAATTTCGTGCTACATGTCCTTCAATTCTTTGTAAGATTCTCTATCTAATGAGCCTAGAAACATTAAAATCCGTTTGTGCAAACCAAAATTATACCGACTTTTGTACGTAGACATACCCCTCGCCCCTCTTCCCTTCGTATGGGAGTTAGATCAAAAAGTTTCAAATGAAAGTTGTATAAAAACGGCTAAAAATTTTGCTAGAAAAATTTTCAATCTATCTTAATCTACAATTTAATGAAAAATTATCGAATTTTTAATTTATCTTGAGAATTGCGCCCCCTTGCCATCATTTTGGAAACTTAAAAATATTTTAGTTGTAATTTTCGTCGTCCATTTTATTATCAAGATTTTTTCCGCGAGGTTGTACAATAAACGGTTGCCGAGATATGGCCGGTGGCCGAGCTTAAACAGACACCCGGTATATATATATATATATGTATTGAAAAATTGAAAATCTTCTTGGTAGTAGTGGCATAAAATGAATTAAAAGTAATAACAATATGACAACTGGTTGTCAATTAGAAAACAATGACAAATATAAAATGTAAATCAAAATGTATAAATGAAAATGTAATCAATAAGCATAGGACAGTCGAGATTATTTCTATAATCACATTAAAAGGCTTGGGGTCTACCACAAACTGTTCAGTCAATCCAAATATACAAATAACAACGACGCATCTATGTAAAGAAAAATTAAGAGTAGAACTGTTGATAATATAACAATATAGAATGTAAAATAGTCAAGTATAAATGTAAATGAAAGCAAATAAGCATAGGACAATCGATAATTACTCATGTAATCCACTCAAATTGGCCTAGGTTCACCTAAACATGTACAATTTTGATTGAAATACACAAACAATTAACGATGCAACTATGTATGTGTTAAGATGTATTTGTAGCTACAGACATATATGTTTCTACCTAGTTTGGTTTCGTCAGTGCAGCATAACAAAGAAAGTGTATGTTAAAGCATTAATATGTGAATAAAAAATATAGTATTACCTTAAAATGTCAATCCAAAATGTCCAAGTGTAAAACAACTGTGAAAATACCTAATACTGTGTAATGCCTTATTTCAACCAATACATAAATAAAACCTAGGCCAATTTGAGTGGATTACATGAGTAATTATCGATTGTCCTATGCTTATTTGCTTTCATTTACATTTATACTTGACTATTTTACATTCTATATTGTTATATTATCAACAGTTCTACTCTTAATTTTTCTTTACATAGTTGCGTCGTTGTTATTTGTATATTTGGATTGACTGAACAGTTTGTGGTAGACCCCAAGCCTTTTAATGTGATTATAGAAATAATCTCGACTGTCCTATGCTTATTGATTACATTTTCATTTATACATTTTGATTTACATTTTATATTTGTCATTGTTTTCTAATTGACAACCAGTTGTCATATTGTTATTACTTTTAATTCATTTTATGCCACTACTACCAAGAAGATTTTCAATTTTTCAATACATTTGTATAATTGGCAAAGAATTGTAATATATTTTATATATATATATATATAGAAAAACAACTGTCGTATCCTCAACTTAATTAATAAAGTATCCAGTCGTCGGTATTAGGATAAAAAATAAAACAACTTAATTACACTGCTGACGTTTCGTTCATTTAATTAACGAACTTTTTCAAAGCTTCGTAATTTTTTTTTAACATACATAAAATAAGAAAAGTAAATGATATTTCGTTATTACATATTAACATGTACATTGCATTCGATATCTTATTCACTAAAACGATGCTATTATACTCATAGTATATGATCTTAACTACGAGCCCGTGATCATGTACATATAGTAATACATGTATTAGTAATACATATAGTAATACATGTATTAGTAATACATATAGTAATACATGTATTAGTAATACATGTATTACTATATGTACATGATCACGGGCTCGTAGTTAAGGCTGCGTTTGATAAGGTTTTGGCGGGAGAGAAATGTACCCAAAAAATACCATTTTTATTTCCATTTTTACGAGCGTAAAATATCAAAACATGTAAATTTTATGCATTAAGCATGAAGATGAAGGTTAAACGAAGTGAACGGTCGAATTCTTTTTTAAATTAAGTTAATATATAAGCCGTAAATAAAATGGGAAGTTAGTGGTTTTGCAAGTACTAGAAAAAATGGCTACATTTAAAAATTACACGGTAAATTTATATGTAATATAGCAAGTACACTCGGTATTTATATTTGGAAGGTAAAAATAGTAACAGTAGCTAAATACATGTGTAATTTTTTAAGTGATCCATGAAATAAAATTTATTTACATTTTTGGTGGGTCTTTACATACATTACAGATATTTGTTACATTTACGTCGCCTAACAGTGTAGCACATATAATACAGATGGCGTTATTATCTTGCAATTATTTAGAGGTTAGTTGTGTGTTATGCGATACTTTAATTATTCATTATAATTTAAAATTATAATTAACAACAATTTTTGCGGTTACTAATTATAAAATTTAGTATGTTACGAGTTATTTGAAAGTACGTAATAGACAATCAACAGTTGGCATCACTGGTTGGCACCACAAAACCAAAAAGTAACTACATAGTTTAATTTGCGAGTTTAATGAAATTGCAATATTTTAAAATATGCAGTTTTCTGTTATCCTTAATTGGAAGATGCGTATGCTTTTACTAATGAGATGAATTATGTAAATCAATTAAACTGGGACTGTTTACGCCGACAAAAGCCTGATAGCTGTTTAATATTTACGAAGTTCGCAAAGAAACTGTCGGCTAAGAACGTTTTACATTTTTCTTCAAAATTTGTTAAGGTTGTTGCTAATTACTTAAAATGTAAATATAGTTATAACATTTTATTTGTTAGCAGTTTTCAGAACTTTGAAATCGTTTATTTTTTAAATAGAAACTGCACACCATGTCTATAGTATTTTTGACATATTCATCAAATTTTATAGTTCAAACTATATAGCAAATTAGCAAATTAAAAAATTCCAATGCGCAACGTTTCAAAAATATCGATATTAGAATCGAATAATGTATCAAAAATTCAAAATCGATTTTAAACAAATATTGAATGAAGAATATCGATATACCTTGATATCGACATTTTTATCATGTTTATATTAAAAGTTCTTTGCTGTGGCTTTTCAAGCCATTTAGTAACAAATAAAATCTTTAACTTAAAATATATATTTACTCAAAAAACAAAAAAAAACAATAAAAAGACAAACAAAATATAAATTTGTATCTATAACGTATAAGAAATCCAAAACTCAAATATATAATTCTAGTTGTATAAAACACATACATAAATACAAGTAAAAAATAAACATCTTAAAACAAATCTTCTTTACAATTTTGAGGAAATAGTAATTGTGATAAAGATAACAAACACCCCATGAAGGCGATTCGGCGAACTATACGAGATGTCAAGTCTATGAAATGCAATATTCCGCTGCCGCTTCCGGATTATAATTTCTACGAAACAGCAAACATCGCAGTAGGCATTTTTCAAATTTCCAACTTCTTTCTTAAAAATATATTCTATTGTATTCTGTATAATATGAACAGTTTCTTTTGTATATTAATGTAAAATAAATGTGTAAAATGTCAAAGATTGTTTACCAGGATATAAGTAGAATGGCATTTTTGATTAAACGATGTTATCGAATAAAAAAATCGATAACAGTCAATATTATTAAATAAAAAAATATCGATTTCAATCACGATTATCGAAAAGAAAACATGGATACTTTTTTACAAAACAATATATCGTGCGCATCCCTAGTTCAAATCACATATGCCTGCCCACTCTTTCTTCCGGAGGTCAGTTCGCCGGTTTTCTAGTTTCGATTAATAACAATAATCTTTATAATAGCCTCATTATTTATAATATATTAACATTAAAATAATACCTTTACCTTACTTAGTTTTGAAGATTTTTATTACAATTACTGTTCTTTTTATTTTTGGTGTTTGTAGAGTTAAATCTTTGTACATATTTAAAGCTGTTTTTATCATCTTTATTGTAAAAATACTTGACGCTGTTTGGGTGGCGATTTTCACGGTTTGGTTAGAAGTGCCTTATCTAATATGTTCGTGACGTACTTAAACGTACAGATAGTGTATAATAACACAGTAAAATATAATAAGAGAATGTTCACAGCTTCACAAATTATGGCTAGGTTATGTTATAAAATATACAGATATCGCATACTTATAATTCCTTGTTAAATTTACTTACATAGGAACCAATACATTCTGTTAAAAATGGTACCGTTTTGGCGCGATATTTGAATTGAAAAGTTATAATATAAAGTAACAACGTACCTATGACCAAATTTGCCTTAAAATATGTATATAGAATTTCTCTTATTCGAACTTAGTAATCTCACAAAAAAAAATCCATTCTGCAAACTGTCCAGGAGCCAAATTACAAAATAGAAATAAAATAAAAACATGAAAAAAACTGATCAACTGTCAAACTGGCACTTGGGATTTGCAAATACTAACTTTACATGTATTTTTAGCAGGTGAAATATATTTAATGTTGAACTAATAGGTACGTTATGAAGACAATAATATGACTATATTTCAGTTTTGCATATTATTATTATTAATATTATTAGACATGATCAACAGAGATGCAGGCTAAGTACTAAATGTATCAAGTAACAGAAAATGTTTTATTTTGCATAACACAAACACACTGCTGTTTATTTATTGTGTGGTTTTATATAATAATAATAATATTAGTTTATTTCCAAAATAAGAGAACAACATTGTATTAATATAAATTACAAAATATAAATATATATGAAATAAGAAAATAAGAAAGTCGAATGGATGAGTATCACCTACCTTTAGCGAATATGTTTAAGAATAACTTAATTTATAAATAAAAGAAACGTAATTTTAAATTTTTACAAATAAATTCAAATGAATGCTTAAAGTTCGCGCGTCTTTCTCCCTTCAGCATGAAAGTTGACAAGTATCGATAGATTCATATGTATAAAATCGAATTGCAAAGAAAGTCTGCCAGACCAAATCTACGTTTGTAGGTAGAAATTCAATAAGCAGGTAAAATGACCTTGAAATGTTTTTAGATCTTCAGAATTAGTTTAGTTTGTTAGAATTAACATCGTGGCGCCATTTGTCAACTTTGAAACGCACCCTTAAGATCATATACTATGAGTATAATAGCATCGTTTTAGTGAATAAGATATCGAATGCAATGTACATGTTAATATGTAATAACGAAATATCATTTACTTTTCTTATTTTATGTATGTTAAAAAAAAAATTACGAAGCTTTGAAAAAGTTCG
The DNA here is from genome assembly GCA_963170755.1 of Amphimallon solstitiale. NCBI lineage: Eukaryota > Metazoa > Arthropoda > Insecta > Coleoptera > Scarabaeidae > Amphimallon > Amphimallon solstitiale. The sequence goes on from CAUJHA010000006.1 coordinate 156,834, forward strand.
TTAATTAAATGAACGAAACGTCAGCAGTGTAATTAAGTTGTTTTATTTTTTATCCTAATACCGACGACTGGATACTTTATTAATATATATGTATATATGTATATATATATAAAATAAAAGATGTTAAAACTGTTATGTATATGTAAATTCCAATAAACCAGTTTAATTACTGTTTCGTAACTCCGAAAACAGAATGTATGGGTAGGTATAAAGAAAACACTATATTGTAGCTTATAACGTTTCGGAAATATTTATTTCCTTCATCAGATAATTTGCCACACAATGGACCAAAGATCTCAGCATCTATCATTAATTTAAATAAAAGAGTATTTTGACAATCACTAATTATAAAAGTCTGTCAAACATCAGATTTGTAATGGCTAGATCGCTAACAAACATCGAAAACAGCAATTTATCTGATATAAACAAAACAAATCTGAGGTTTCATATCTGTTTCCATTGCTGTTGATAATGCGCTCTTTTTGTATTTGCCATTTCGTGAAATTTTAGATGTGTTGTCCAAAATTTGTAATATGTTTGTTTTACTGAATTCAGAGTGCTGTTTTCGATGTTTGTTAGCGATCTAGCCATTACAAATCTGATGTTTGACAGACTTTTATAATTAGTGATTGTCAAAATACTCTTTTATTTAAATTAATGTGAGATCTTTGGTCCATTGTGTGGCAATTATCTGATGAAGGAAATAAATATTTCCGAAACGTTATAAGCTACAATATAGTGTTTTCTTTATACCTACCCATACATTCTGTTTTCGGAGTTACGAAACAGTAATTAAACTGGTTTATATACATATATATATAGAAAAACGTTTCGTTACTGCTTACCGTAGAATGATGGGTTTAGCTAATTAGTAAATAATACACAGTTTCATATGTATGTGACGTTTCGATCGTATTTCACGATCTTCATCAGACCTTTAATTAAAAGAAAAAAACCAGGATATACAATATCGTCCAACATTACGTCATTTATCGACTTACACTAACAAGTACTGCTTAAGAAAAAACGTCCAACAAACAACACATTACAAAATTACTCCACCACAGTTACACCCATAACATATTAAAATGTAGTATAAAATTTCTTGATATATTAAAATGCAGTATAAAATTTCTTTTAATTTAAAAATAACAACATTTTGCATACATATTACTGCTCGCAGGTATGAAACCAAATGCGTATATTGACCGTCTGTCCCACACCGACACTTCTTCACACGTTGCAATACGTTTTTCTTAACATCTTTTTTCTCCTTTGTGTATATATTATTGTATACCTTAATTGAACAGTATTCTCATTTAACAATTTCTAAAATCTATAGCTTCATGTTGTGTTGTCTGATTACATTTTAGGAAAACAAACAAAAAAAAAAAATTTAAAAATTATGTATATATAATTGATGCGATTGTCATGGATCGGGTCATCTCAGTTTGGCCTCTTATGTTTAATTCGAGGGACCAATGCTCCGCATTGGTCCCTCGAATTAAACATAAGATCGAGGCCAAACTGAGATGACCCAGAAACAAACCAAGACCAAGAAACAAACTTGATCAAGAGACTATTTTTAGAAACCCTTGCCATCAAGACAATCCAACCCAATTTAAACAATAAGGGTGATTGCGGTAGTTTCAGTAACATACTGAAACTACCGCAATCACCCTTATTGTTTAAATTGGGTTGGATTGTCTTGATGGCAAGGGTTTCTAAAAATAGTCTCTTGATCAAGTTTGTTTCTTTGAATAACACTTTAGCGTTATTGAAAATTAAGTCGTGATTAGTGTGGCTCAAATGAGAAGCCAAAATTCTGCGGTAAGCTGTAACGAAACGTTTTTCAATACATTAGTCAGTTGGTCAGTTGGTCAAATGGTGGTCTGTCACCTGATGGTCTTCCGTATATGCTTCTATCTCCAAGGATATCCCACCTTATTCCTTGGCTACACCGTACTGATGACGACCAATTAGTCAGAAACACGTGTCTACGGTTGCACTACAGCGGATTTTACCCAATATTCTCTTTTTCTTGTTTTATTTTATGTATCCGCGATAATTCCTTTATTGATTATCTTTCCTGGGTTCGGATGGCACGCAGGTTGACAATGTCTTCCTCGTGGCGATGTTAGTTGTTGTCTTCAAAACCGAAGATCTTCTAACTGAAGCTGCAAATGGTGGTCTGTCACCTGATGGTCTTCCGTATATGCTTCTATCTCCAAGGATATCCCACCTTATTCCTTGGCTACACCGTACAGATGACGACCAATTAGTCAGAAACACGTGTCTACGGTTGCACTACAGCGGATTTTACCCAATATTCTCTTTTTCTTGTTTTATTTTATGTATCCGCGATAATTCCTTTATTGTATATATATACATATATATATATATATACATCTTTCTATCAAAGTCAGGCCAACTAGGATTTCATACAATTCTGAACCATCTATTTCTAGTAACCGTAGACAAAAAATTCTTACATAGGCGGACCTAAATGACATATGGTACACATGGAAATCATTATATACAACACTTTTTCTTTATAATAAAGTTTTTGTATATCGTCTCAAAAATACGGCAATCTCAAGCCATTGGCTTTTGGTAGCAACTCAGTCCAGTATATACACAAACATGTAATAGCACCGCTTTTCCTGAACCAGAGCAGGGTTGCCGTAACTTAACACATGAGAAGGGTGATTTTAACTTGCGAGTGCAATGTGGTTTACATTTTGTTGCCTCGTACAAAGCAAGACAGAGTAAGAAGCGGTATGGAAAATGATTATAGGTTGGGAATTATAATGGAACTTTAAATAAGTTATTTTTTTTGTATTCTACTACAGTTCATGTTTAGTTCTATTTTATTAATTAATGAAACCTATTTGAATGCTAAAGTTATTAATTTCGATCATAAGGCATCTCACAAAAATTGATAGAAACAGTTTCTGACTGATTAATTTATTAATATCGAAATGATTTACCCCGAAAGCTCAGATAAGAGTTACGCATTTGTAATGCTTGCGTTTAATAGTTTTCTTTTTCAAGCAAAGAAGTTTCTTAATTCAAACAAATTAATTAACAAATTAAAATATTATGTACATTAGGACTGAATTGCTTGAATAATGTATGTGTATGTAGACTTAATGCCGAGCGTCAACTATCGCGCAGTGTTCCCAATTCCAAAAAACTTGATCAAAATATAAAATCTTTATCAATTTGTTTTAAATTTGATGACTAAGCATTTTTGATTCTCTTATTACGAATGTAAGAACACAAAGCTGATACAATATTGCGGAAAAGAAATGTTAAAAATTTATTTTACAATAGGTAGTGATAATAATGGATAAACTGCAGTTAATATATACCGTAAAGATAAACAGAATAATTACAAGTAGTATATTTTCAATTATCGCAAACTTTAGTAATACTATTAGGGCTGAAATGAAACGTATAAAACGTGTATAAAAAATATATTTATAGGAGAAATACTTATATAAATAAAGTACATTGTTAGAAATATTTATTTGTAATAAAAGTTAAGTAAATTAAAGCTTTGCATATACCGAAGAAAATATTTTCTTGTTTTCGTTTTTTTAAATTAAGAAAATTGGTATTAAAGTAAGTAAAATGCTTTTCTTGCGTGAGAAATAGATTTATTCAATTTAAGAAAATGGTAAAATTGGTTTAAGTAAATAAGTTACTTCAGTAGTATAAGTTGGTTATCACTTTAAAAAAATGGGATTTATTTCCTAAAAGCAAATATTTATTTGCGCCAATTCAATTACACATTTGAACTAAGTAACTTGGCGATTTGTTATAGGAAAGTACTTTCTTGATAGAAGCATAATATTTATTTAATATAAAAAAATATCTATTCATCACACATTCACTGAACTAATATTTTTTTTTTGTAAATGACTACCATGTAAACATCCACTATAGACTAAATGAGCTTAATCTTGGTCTAACCGAAGTTACAAACTGTTTTGAAGTTTATAGAAAAATATTCTTTTATCACAAAACTAGAGAAGGGAATACCTATACTTTTTATTGGATTTATAACCCGCACGCTTTAGATAAAAAGATGTGTGAATATTTTCGCCTTAAATAACTTAAAAACAACCATTCTGAAAAATAATAGAAAGAAATCCTCACTATAAGTTAAAATTGGTTACAATATCGAAACAATAACAAATACACTTGTATACCATTGTGCAAAACAACACCCCTTTTTCTGAAGTCGAGCTTGTCGAACTTAATTATTTATGAATGGCGAATATAAAAAACATTCCTGTTTTAATAGATATAAAGGAACTGTCATGTCGTACTTAGATAAGTAGTTTTATGATCTTTTTCTTGCAACTGAAGTTAGAAAAAAAAAACGGTCGCCAATGTTTTTTTCTGACCTTTTTAAATGTATGACTGCCTGCGAAGAGAGCCATAAATCTTAAAGGCTTATTTTCAAGCTATAATTATTCCTAAACTCTGTGTTAAATTAATGTAGAGGTATTTTCCTGACATCGTAAAAATTATAATAATACTGTGTAGGCTATTGATTCATATATTACATAATAATGCATTATTTTTTGAAATGAAAGAACAAATAGATAATTACAAAAATTATTTCAAAAACGTTTCTGTAGAAGGTATAGAAAATCTCATTCATCTAAACCTTATATTTAATCTTGCCAGTAATTTTTATTCATAGGTACTGAAATAATTTTAAAAAGTTATTGGAATTCTTTTCTTAACTCCGTAAATGATAGACGGGGTATTTCCGTGTTTATCGCAAGTTAGTAAATGCAAGAAGTAGACGCCTTTCTTCTAGTATATACTTTTTGAGTACGATATAGGAAAAAAATGAGGTGTGGCCACCACACAACTTTCTTATACGTATGAGCGTTTTAAACTATACAATTTTAAAAAACTTTTATACAAAAGTTATTCAGAATCCTATTCTGAGTACTTCCATTGTCTTAATAAATCTCTATAGAATGAATATTTTGCAAGATATTCGAAAAAAAGTGCTACTCCCTAAGGCAATGTGTTACTTCCGGGCCAAATTTTTAAATTTCATATATACAAAGAATATTGCAAATCCAGCTCTAAATACTTTTGTACTCTTGATAAATATATATAGAATGCATAATTTACCATATTTGCAAAAAATCGCTATTTGGTAAGAGTAAAAGTGGTACTTCCGGTCCTAATTTTGAAATTTTTTTTATACAAAAGGTATTGAAAATTAAGTTCTAAATACTTTTATACTTGTAACGTACCTGTCTAAAAAGCATACCTTGCGAAAGATTAGCAAAAAACTGATTTTCGATGCGAGTAAAAGACCTATTTCCGGTAGGAATTAAAAAAAAACTGTTTAATAAAATTTTTCTCAAATGTAATTTTGAGTACATTTAAATTCTTTATAAATTTGTTTAAACTTAGTAATTGACCAACTATTGGCAAAATTTAATTTTTTCGCTGAAGTAAACTACTACTTCCGGTCTACCGATTTTTCTGCAAAACTAGTCAGATCTCAAGACGGAGATTATACACGTAAATACAAATTTTGGAATTGATATCTATAACGGTTTGACCACTATCGTGGTCACACACAAACACACACGCAGAGAGAGAAATTGTGTCTGGATGAAAATTATTGAAGCGACCTTTATCTACAGTTCTTTATAAAATATATTATTAAAATTGTTGGTTGTTTTTATTTACCTAATAAGGATTTTATAAATTGGTTTCAATAAATAATAATTAATAAATAAGTTTACTGGCTTTCATATTAAAAAAAATGACAATTTCACTGACAGTTTCTAACCTATTTGCAAATATAATCTCAAGATTCACATTTACAAAGTACAAAATACCTAAAAAGATGATTGCTTGATTTTGAAGTATACGAGATTTTTCTGCACACAATTGCACATCGGGTCTAAAATTTGCTGAAGAGTAAATGTTTCTAAAGAACAGACAATTACATATGTATTAACGAATTTATTAAGAAGAACTGGAAGTTAGAACGCAAATGTACCTAGTTACGTTCCACGTGAGCGATCTAAATTAGATCTTGCTATTTGTCCTATGTCTCCTATGGTTTTAGTTTATGGGGCAATTCTAAATTTAAAGTAGACATAAATAGGCCCAAAATCTCAAGATAATCATGTAGAGACATGTAAAGTTTTTCTAAATTGTCCAGGCAACATTAAGAAAGACATTATTGTATTATCAAATCATTAAATGTCAAATAATGTCATTTTGCGCAATTTTGATTCATTTTTTTATCTCCTTTTGTAGTTAAAAATATTGTTTAATTAAAATAAAACGCTTTCCTTTAAAAAATTTTTTAAAAGATTTTATATTAAAAATTTCAGTGATTTGTAGGTATTTAATAATAGACATTTTCGATAAAAACATTCTTTACATTTACTAATACCGCGCAATAAATACCGCGTGCATGTGAATAAATTAAAAAAGAGAGCCCAATGTTTCAAAACGTAAATGCGCGGTGTTTTAAGCGCCCGATAATCACCTCTATTTCTAAAGCAATGCGAAGGGTCACAAAGTCCATCGTTCCGCGCCGCTTCATTGTGGAAATACTCGTACAAATATACAATATACCACGCAATGGCAATCCGCACGGAAGCAATCATGTGGTGTAAAAGTGAGGATAGCAGGTAGTAAGAATCACGATGCATCTAGACCTTTATGTTAGAAAACAAGCATTGTTGCCAGGCTTAATTGGCTCAGAATTGTGCATATGTAACTATATACAGTATATTACAACAACGACTTCAAGCGGCATAACCTAGAACTAAACAAACGGTTATTCCTACAAAGCTGAACCATCATAAATGTCCATTTTTTTCGTAACCGGCAAGTACTAAACAAAGACAAGCCTGCCGGGTGACCGCGAAATTGAAGGTCACTTCAAATTGTATTGGTATGTGTACTGTACGGCTTGAGTTAAAGAAGTTATATAGGGAAAACGATCCTGAGCCATATATATGGTTCAGGTTTGTTTGCCTGGCTCAAGATTGTGCATTCATCGTGCTATATTTGGCCTGACTTTGTATGAAAGATTTATATATATATATATATGTTCTCTTTCAGGTTTCCGCGGGTAGTAGTATGTGTTGTCACTGGATTCCGGGTTTTCTTCCGCGTTTCCACTGCTTGGTGTTTGGAAAGACCGATGCTGGTTTCTTGACGACGTTTCGGCAAAATCACACTTGCCATCTTCAGGTCTGCGATAACTGTCTGCTTCTGCTTCTTGTTATTCGTAAAAAAAAACTTTTTTTTTTTACATACACTTTAAAGAAACACATGTACACGTGTGTATTATTATTACAATATACATTTATTAAACAGTATAATGTCAATTGATCGTACTTTTATATAAAAATAATTACCGTTAGCACCTTTTATAAGAAGTGTAATTATCACAGAAAGTTGTTAAAACAACATTTAAGGAACAACAACAAAAAAATTTCTTTTATCTTTTGACTAATATGATTTTCCAATTAGGAAAACAAAGATTAAAAATAATTCTTTTGTAAAACAACTAAAACACAAACATGCAAATTTTCACTTATTTTTGACCAACATAAATTCTGAAGATGACTTTATAAATATAGTCGAAACGTTAAAATGTTTTTAATTTAACCACACCTAATTCCACAACCGAGCCGAGAATAACCTTGAAAAATATACAATCATATATATATATATATATATATATATATATATATATATATAGCTCTTTAGTATCATGCTGAACCAAACGTATGTTTACGAGCAGTTTATCCTGAACCCTCCTGACAAAACTGAACCATATATATGGTTCAGGATTGGAGACTATTATAAAGTCGCTGGTGGTGACCTCATAACGTGTGTGAATAAATTTTAAAAAGGTTCATTTTTGTACGAATCGTCGATTTTAAGTTCCAGCCTTTTCCGCGCCATATCTTGAGGGCGCTGTAGTAGATTCTATTTGTATATCTGTATAACAGCAATCCTGAAGCATGCGGTGTTCCCCGATTTCGCAATATTTATATGTTAGTGTGCCTGGCGTAATTTTGTGTTGAAGTGTGTTTTCTCATATATTGAACAAAATGATTAGTAGAGGTGCAACAAAGAGATTCAGTCAAAATAAGTATAGATAATGAAATTATTAGGAAAGATATGTCAGTCAATAGGGCAAATTCTCTTTCACGTAAAGAATAAATTCTTATAAAAAAGCAAACTTAATACTGTTCTTACTATGAATTATTTAGTGTTAACATTTTTCAATGCTTATATACAGGGTGAGTCATATCCGCGGGGAAGGCAGATTGTGACTTTATGGAAAGGTTTTCTTGCTATATAGAGTGTTTTAAAACTTGGTGACTGACCATAGTTATAGTTTTTTAAGTGGAATAACCTATATATTATTACATTTTTGTATTCCCGTATAATTCTTAGTGAAAAAGTTATATGATAGTATAGGCCTAAAATTTAAAATTTTCGAATTATTACCATTTTTTTTGAAAAATTCAATGTTTTTATAAAATTATATTTCTCGAAAACGACATGTTGGATGAACACAATTTTTGGTAGCTTTGTTCATAATAAAACATATTTTTGTCTATAAGTTAATTTTTTTAAATGTAACACTGTATATTGGTTTATTTTTGAATTGCTTACCAAATTTCCCACCAAAAACATGTAGCAACTTATTAAATTGCATGACATTTAATAAGTTGCTTTTCAGTTGCCAAGTTTGATTTTATAATGACTAAAAATGAGATTAGAGGTAAGATCTTTATGTATTGGGGTAATGACAAAAAAATGGATATATTTTATTTACAATACAGCAATATAATTCAAAGAATATGTATAATATGGCACAATAAACAAAGTTGAAAACCAAACAAATTAATAACTTGATTTTAGTAGGTGTAGAAACAGGAAATGTTATGTGAATGGTACAGAAATTATAAAATAACATTAAATATGAACATTGAAATAGGTAAAAATTGAAATTCAAATTCATTTATAATTTTTTTTAACGTGCTTCCAAAATAATAAATCGACTTTAGTGAGGCATTGAGTACTTATATTTCTAAATATTTGTCGAATATGTTCCCTCATAACTTCTTTTTTGGTTACAAGTATACTTTATATTTGCTCTTTTACATATCCCTATAAAAAAACTATTTTTTTGATGTCTGAAAACCCACGCGCTAGCCACTTCGTTGAAAACATTTCATTATAGAATATTTCGTATCTGTAGCATAGATTGTGGGGATTTACCGTCTTGTTGTATCTGCGTCTCTTCGTAAATTTAGCGGAACATCTTCCAAAAATTCCACTAAACTGCTTGATAGAAATTACTTATATGCAGGACTATCATCCAATCACCATGAATGCCACCCTGTTGATGATCTATTTATTAGTGAAGTAAGGGTTTTGCTTTGAACAGTAATGTAAATTACCTTTATCGCCAACCGTCAGTAAAGTGATGCGTTACCATAGCGTTTTACGGAGGTAAAGAAACACTTTATCGTACTGTACAATAAAGTACTTTACCTGCCGCTAATATCTGTCAGCGTAGCCATGACTGATGACTTTAAACATAAATCGTTTGTCACTGTCATAAACTGTCATTAGTTATTATATCTTTATTTCTTAATTTAACAATTTTCATGGTTGGCGATAAAATTTTGTATGCACCACGTCAGTAAAGTACCTTTACCGAACTCGTCTGTTACTCGCCGCGCTCGCTTCACTCGCTTGGCTCGTAAATCAGACTCGTTCGATAAAGTATCACTTTACTGACTTGTTACATAAATAACTATTGTTAACTATTTCGTTACTGCAGTAACCAGCTTCGTCCTCAAATAACACACTATCAAAAGTAACTGCCGGGGCATTCATTTTAATTATTCCATATTGGCAGATCATTCTCCGAGCTTTAAAGTGATGGGTGTATAACTCAATACTTAAATGTATTCATTATGGACGATATTTCATTTTAAGGCCCTTGCAACGATGGTTTGCATACTGACGTGTTGATTTTCGGTTATTGTCATAACAATGAAAGAAAATTGATCTTTATCATTAACCACATATTTAAGTTTACTTGGTTTTGAATTAGCAATACTACCAGTGGTAATGAAGGCATCTATTACTCTTCTAAAGGCATCTATTTTGGGACTTCTGTCAGGGTAACGCTGCTGGTACACTCTCTGGGCTAATAAATAATCTCTTTGACATTCCTTCAGTACAAAATGATCGCATTACAATAAAAAATATAAAGTTGGCAAAATTATATCGAAAAACGACAATAGCTCAGTAATAGTCAGTTTTAAAATAAGAACGGCTTACATGTTTTTGGTGCGAAATTTAGTAAACAATTCAAAAATGGACCGATATACAGGATGTTCTATTTGAAAAAGGAAACTTTTAGACAAAAAAATGTTATGTAACTTTAATTCAGTTTGCAAATTCAATTAGTAATTGCGAAAAAATTAAATATGTTTGTGTCCATCTAATACGTCGTTACGAGAAATATAATTTTATCAAAACATTGTATTTTTCAAAAAAATGGCAGCAAGTTGAAAATCTTAAATTTTAGGCGTATACTATCTTATAACTTTTTCACTCAGAATTACACTATTTTAATGCCAACTCGCAATTAAAATAGTTTAGCAAAGTTTGCTTGCTCATTATTTCCTCAAAAATTATGAGTAATTGAATTACTCTCCCTATAATAAAATTTTTGAAAAGATTACCATGCCAAACCTTATATCTATAAAATCAGAAGAAAAATAAGCATTTTTATGAAGTCATAGCAAACAATAATGCCATTAAAAAAAAACAAGTTTATGTTATATCTTGATACTAAAGTGTACCATGAATTTCTAGATAAGATTATTAAATTCTACGTAAAAATTACTACCAGATACCATTTTTATATTAGTTCTATCTTCAGTAGTTACGAAGATATGTGTAATTGAAAAGTTCGGCAATTTTCAATTTTTTAATAAATTTTAAATCGAAAATACGATCAACTACTTCTCAAATTTCAACATCGTTAATTTAGCCAATCATGCGTCTCCAATATTAAGAAAGTTACCCATAAAATGGGCACCTGTATAAGGGCGAGTCATCTTCGCGGGGAAGCCAGACTGTGACTTTACGAGAAAAGATATTTTGAAGCGCTTTTTTCCTATGATAGCCACTCATTAGGGTACCTTTTAAGTTTATCTTGTATTATACACATAACTTGGCGGTTGATCATAGCTATAGTTTATTAAATGAAACATCCTCTATATTATTAAATTTTTGTATTCTTTGTATAATTCTTAGTCAAAAAATTATAAGATAGTGTAGGTCTAAAATTTAAGTTTTCTACTTATATATAATTTTAAAGAACTATTACTATGGTCAGCCATCAAGTTATGAAACACTCTATATAATATAAAATAAATTTAAAAGGTACTCCTAATGAGTGGCTATCACAGGGAAAAACGGCTTCGAAATCATTCCTTAAAAATCACAATCAGGCTTCTCAGCTTCTCTTTATAAAATATTTTCTTTTATGCCTATTAATTCAGACCGAAATGAAAATATATTGGCTACCGTAAAACTACGCTGCACAAAAACTGCACAATCCACAATAATATGAAAAACTCACCTTCCTATTAAACATTATAATGTAATACTCCTATTGCTTTTACTGTTCACATAAGAAAAAGCCTTATTCATCTCAAAACTGGACGTGGATCAGAATGGCATTATCTTTATTAAAATATATACAAACTGGTTCAGGATAACGTAAAGCTATTGGTTCAGAAACGTATTATTTATTTTGTATAAATATGTAGTTTATTTTTTTGTATTTTTAATGTATACTTTTGCACACTAAGCAACAAAGGTACTATTCATCAGATATATGCATAAAATGAGACTCTAAATACCTTATTTATAGCTGGATCAGGATAGTATGAAATTCGATTTGGCTCAGTATGGATATAAAGATGTATATATATATATATATTTATTCAACCGACGCAACCAGGCCCGCTATATTCATGCTACCAAGTCAATCCCAGTGTATAACACACGAGTTGTCATTCAATCGACGCTTTTAAACCCAGCGATTCTACCGTCTTTCGAGTCCCAGTGTGTATAAAAGCAACATTTATCAGACCGTGTCATTCCCGACAGCATTGCCAAGTATACTACATAAACAACGTAATTTGATAGTCCCGCTCGTGCTATGAAATTCAGCTTAAATTTATTTAAGATGTTTTAAGAGTAAGGGAAAAGTAAGATTTTAAAATACAATATTTTAAATGTGTTAAAGGTAATTTAGATATTTGCCGTTATTTTTGGTTGTTTCACTTTCTTTAGACATCAATATTCTTTTAAATATATCAAACAAAAGGTAAAGAAATGTGTATATTTTCCATTAGTGTTTTTTCGAGTATTCTAATACAGCGTTAGTAAAAAGTCCCGGAACGGTCGAATAACTTTGCTATTTGAAAATTATGATTTCTGAAATTTGGTATGGGGGTATAGTTAATATAAATGCATTTTATGCAATACAGTTAATATTTTTTTCACTTCCGGTTTAATCGGCAATACGTCCAACTTTTTTTTTTTAATGGAACGCCCAGATTTTTTTAACACTTTTGAATGCAAAATAAAAAACTACGTTCAGGAAGTATTAAGATGTTTATTTTTATTCACAAGAAAGCAGTTAAAAAATTAAAAAAGTGTCCTAATACAGAAAAATCAAGGTACCTTTGAAAAAAGTTGTTGTTTAGTATTTGCATTCTTTTTGCCGTCACATTTGACAATTTTAAAAGCGTTTTAACTTTTGCATCGCTATAAATGTACTTATTTTTGACATTGACACATTTGAAAATGGCAGTAAAACTTACTGAATCAGAACGAATTGAGATATTAATGATGCGTGGGTACGGTGATCGTCAGCTTTCTTTTGAAGAGGTTCGTATTTTGTTTAATACTGTTTATCCGGATCGTCACATTAGTAAAAGTACGGTATGCCGAACAATTCAAAAGTTTGAAGTCTTTCGTCAGTTGAAGGATTTACCTAGAAGGGGAAGTCCATTAACAGCAACAGATGAAGAAACTAGTTTGAATGTGTTACTTACAGTGGAAGAAAATCATCACGTGTCCACAACAGAATTAGGTCAAATTCATGAGATCTCTTAAAAATCTGCTCATAATATTCTTAAATCAGCAAGAATGAAAGCCTATAAAATGTATCCCGTCCATGAGTTAACTGAAGATGATCCAGATCGTAGACTACAATTTTGCGAAACAATGACGGAATTGATCGAGCAGCAGCTTAATGTTTTAGATCACATGATTTTTTCAAATGAGGCAACGTTTTGTCTCAACGGCACTGTGAACAGACATAATTGTCGCTACTGGTCAATTGAAAATCCGCATTGGATTGAAGAATTCCATACACAGCGTCCTCAAAAGGTGAATGTCTGGGCTGGTCTTGTTGGAAACAACATCATAGGACCATTTTTTATAAGAGGAAATTTAACTGGCAACGTCTACTTAAATTTATTGCGAAATGAGGTTGTTCCAGCACTTGCGGCCCTCTTTCCAAATGCAAACATAGGTGATCACCCTAATGCACATTTTTGGTTTCAACTAGATGGAACTCCCCCCCATTTTGCCCATAATGTCCGCGATTATTTGAATGAAATTTTTCCAGGACGTTGGATCGGACGTAGAGGAGCAGCACGTTCGCCAGATCTCTCGCCATTAGATTTTTTCTTTTGGGGTCACTTGAAATGTCAAGTGTACAAAAATCGTCCCCATAATCTTGAACAATTGGAAGAGAGAATAGTTCAAGAAGCCAATCGCATCACTTCAGAACAAATACAAAATTCAATAAGAAATTTTACTGACCGTGTACATTTTTGTCAAATTGTAAATGGAGAGCATTTTGAACAATTATTGTAATCGCAACCTGAATAGACAGGTATCTTGATTTTTCTGTATTAGGACACTTTTTTAATTTTTTAACTGTTTTCTTGTGAATAAAAATAAACATCTTAATACTTCCTGAACGTAGTTTTTTATTTTGCATTCAAAAGTGTTAACCGGAAGTGAAAAAAATATTAAATGTATTGCATAAAATGCATTTATATTAACTATACCCCCATACCAAATTTCAGAAATCATAATTTTCAAATAACAAAGTTATTCGACCGTTCCGGGACTTTTTACTAACCCTGTATATTCTTCAATTCTATTACTTTTATTATTTCAATATATAAGTTTATTTGGCTGAGATTAGAAGAGTCGCAATTCTAAATTAATATTCTTCAAATAATCTTGGAATTATTTACTGCAGACTACTTTAAGACCAACTATAGTAATTGTAAACAGAGATATATTATTCGAAAAATATACCTGTAACTAATTATACTTAAATAATCCGTCAGAGATCAAATTAATTGTGCCATCTGAATGGGACACAATCTCTTCCACTTACACCATGTAACCGATACCCATGTAGTTATACGTAAATAAAGTATTATATTAGTAGACGAAAATGATTTATTTGATAAAATAACAAGCAATACAAAACAACTTAGGTCGGCGATAGTTGTTGCTTTGTATATATAATAAAATTCTTATTTATTAGTTGAGAAAGAAGAAACAGGTCCGGGTCTCTTTAATAACCTTGGTAGAACAGCTGATTTATCAAAACTAAGAGATTTGCTTGCTTTCTGTTTTCATTTTATATAATCAATTTTAGGGATTAGTAAAAGCATTTATTCAAATATTTAATTAATTAATTCCCATTACAACAATAGCTTGTATGCTAATGATTACGTATTTAAAAAATCATACTTTTGAAAAGAAGCAACTTTGAACAAATCTGAAATTACGTTATAATATTAAGTCGATGATTGAAATCCGTCAAATTCACTAGCTGAATAAAAAAAGAAAAAAAAAGTGTCAAGCAATAAAGTATTTCGAATTGGGTGAATTTAATATACTATTGTTATTATTAGAGTCTTTATTACTAAATACGCCATTAACTCACTGGCCAGTATGCCACACTGGTCAAACAACGTGTTATTTAGGTACTCTAAAAATCAAAAGTATCCACATTCAGGAGTAATCATAGTTGTCGTTTGACAATTAAAAAATTTAGTGGAGAACGAGGTAGACAAAATAGATAGATAGCTATTATAACAGTAATAGGTATGAAAAGGTCAGCATTTACACTACAAGGGAGTAATTCGCTTATCTACAGAAGTTATACATATATGCAATTTCAACTCTTGGATTCAAACATATAATATATGTAGTTCATTATTAAAAAGCTTTGCTTTCTATTTATTTAAAGCATCTGTCAGCAAAGACGAGATGGAAAAGTTTCGATTTTAAATAATTAGTCCATTATAATAATATAGTTGTACCTTTTGTGCGCTGACCCATTCTTGGGGAGGTGATGATACATTAATATATTTATGCTGTTTTTTTTTTGTTTTTTTTTAATGTATTCTGTATTTTTGTATGCCGTATTGTTTTCTGTTTTTTATTATTATCTGTGCATCGTATTGTGAATTATTATTTTAAGTCACTGTTAATTTTTGTATATATTACCCTGTAATTAGATGTATCTGTTGGGTATTAAATGATTAAATAAATAAATAAATAAATATATAATCTGGTGTTAGCAGAGCGAAGAAAACTAAAAGCTTCCATAAATTCGTTGATAAAATTTTCAAACCTTAATGATTATACTATTTCTTTTGATTCCAAGAAGCTCTGACCTTGTTGAACGTAGAATTCCTTATTTCAACCATACATAAAAGTTCTCTATTTTTGTTAAGTAATACTATAACTGCAATACTATATTAGCCATGTTGACATTCTTAAATAATCTTGCGCTTATAAATAAAGTACACAATGTTTTCTTTTACTTTGTTTAAAGGGCATTTTTAAATATTAAAATGTATTGCTTAATCAGTGTGTTAGATTTTATGTGTCACAGCAAATATCGCGGCTATTGTATGAATGATTGAGGAATTACGTATAAGAAAGTTGGATAATTTTTTAATAATGTGTCAAAATCGGAAAAACTATTGAACATCAAATAAAAAAAAACGGCTTTCTTATACGTATGAGCGTTTCAAACTATTAAAATTGTTCTAAATTGTTTTAAATACTTTTATCTCAGAAACATAAACCTGTGAGTAAGTGTGTTACTTCAAGTCCAAATTTTAAGAATTTTTTTATGTAAAAATTATTCAAAATCCTGGTATAAGTACCTACTTCTGTTCTCTTAATAAATCTCCGCAGAATGCATACTTTGCGAGATATTTAAAAGAAAATGCTACTCGCTAAGAGTAAAAGTGTTCCTTCCGGTTCAAATTTTGAAATTTCATTAATACAAACAAATATTCCAAATCCAGCTCTAAATACTTTTGTAGACTTGATAAATATACAGTGAGGACGCGGGGGTTGGAATAAATTCATTTAAAATTTTTGGTTTTGTTTTATGGAAAAACGCTGGGATATGTCGATTTTTATTTTTAGCTGCGGTTTTTCTGATGGTAAATTGATGTACAGTTCTGTGCAATAAATTGGCGTACACTTAATATACGCTTATGAAAATATGACTTTTGTTTGAATACCTGTCATGTATGACAAATTGAATTGACGCTATAATTCCATTTGTCAACTTAACTTAAGCCATTTTCACAATGGCAAAATAATGTCAAAATTAGCAATAAGACGTGTACGCCAATTTATTGCACAAAACTGTACAAACGGTGGTCCAAAAATAAGTTACGACCATCAATTCTTTTTTTCAAATGGAAACATATGTTTTTTATTTAATTTATTAATTCTGCATCTAATTCTAAGTATGTTTCATGTACCATGTCCTATACCCAAACTCAACAGTTATCGAGAAATTTACAATTCAACATATCAATAACTGAGAGCGTATCCTACAAAATTTATTTCACTTCCTTGTCTGAAAACGACCGATTTATTAAAAAAAAACAGAAAAACAAGTCAAATTAAATGTTCATACTGTTGACTACTAACTTCCTGACAATAGGCAAGCCGAAGATCAGTTTATCATAACACTGTAGTTAACGTTTGCGGCTTAATTTGTTGTATTTCGGTTATAGTTTCTCGATAACTGTTGAGTTTGGGTATAGGACATTGTACATGAAATATACTTAGAACTCGATGCAGAATCAATAAATTAAATAAAAAACATGTTTCCATTTGAAAAAAAAATTGATGGTCGTAACTTATTTTTGGACCACCTTTGTACATCAATTTACCATCAGAAAAACCGCAGCTAAAAATAAAAATCGACCTATCCCAGCGTTTTTCCATAAAACAAAACCAATAATTTTAAATGAATTTATTCCAACCCGGGCGTCCTCGCTGTATATATAGAATTCATAATTTACGACATATTGCAAAAAAATCTATTCGATAAAAGTGTTACTTTCGGTGCTAATTTTTAAAAATTTTTTATAACGAAGGTACTGGAAATTAAGTTTTAAATACTTTTATACTCGTAACGTATGAGAGAGAGAGAGAGAGAGAGAGAGAGAGAGAGATTTTTGCAAACACCAAATTTTCGGTGTCAGTGGACTTCAAAACGTTGACATCTGCAAAAATCTGGAAGTTGAAAATTTTCATCATCACAATACTTTCTTATACTACGTGTTATTGCTAGCGTATCGACGTGACAGTAAATTAGCATTGTTTATTTTCATCTTGTGACACAATTGGTGATAATGATTATTGTAATAAAGAAAAAAATTGATATATTGAGAGCGTACATAAGATGCAATGGGAATCTTAGAGAAGCTTCTGCATTGTATCGAACCTTATATCCAGAAAGGGTACACAGACTCGCACGTTGGCAAAAATTGAACGTAATTTAGGAAGAAACGGAGTTTTAGTGCTAAAATGCTAAGACCAAGAAATTAACGTGCAGCACATGAAGAATATGTAATGGTATTGGCATATTTTAAAGTACATCCTAGCAATTTAATACGTGAAGCAGTACTGGACATTGGAATAAGTCTTTCCATTCTAAAAACAATATAAAATGATCCCACATAAAATTAAATCGATTTCCGGTTTAAGAGTTAGGTATTTTGATAGGAGGTTAATATTTTTTAACTGGCTTAACAATAATCAACATTTTGTGACTGTCATTCTTTGGAGTAATAAATATAATTTCAATAGTAACGGCATTTCTAACAAAAGAAAACATCATTTCTGGGATACAGAGAATCGTGATGAAATTCGGGAATGCAGGTTCCAACACAGATTTTTTATTAATGTGTGCCTCAGTTTTATTATTGTATTACGTGGTAAATTAATTAAGTACAACATATGGTAAACGGTTGTAAAGATAAGTTCGTGTAGAATATATACTAATTACTATCCATTTAAAATATTAAGTTTTTTTTGCTTTACCTGAATAATTTGATGTAAAATTATTTTTGCCGATTTTGACACATTATTAAGAATAAATAATCTAATGATTTTCTTGTATACCTACCATTTTCTAACCATTAATACAATAGTCGAGATATTTGCTGTGACATAAAATCTAACACTGTTTTATATAAAATATGATTTTAAGTGATAGGTAAACATAATATAATATAAATAAGTAGATTGCTCTACATCATTAATTCATTCGAAATATAGTTAAGGATAGTATTTCAAAGAATCTAGAAGCAAATGTCTCAAAATAATATTTTGCGTTACTCGACCAATTGAAGAGTATTAAAAGAAAGGCAGGTAAGAGTAAAAGTTTTTACACAAATACGCCTGGCCCTCTCCCAGAAAATCCCTGAACTAAACTTGCATATAAGTTGATATTATACCGCGTTAGCGGACCCAAAAAAAATTTTTTGAAATATCATTTTTTATCATAAGCATTGAATAATAGACCGAAATAACACAAGAAACGTTGTCAGTCCCGAAACCGGGACTGACAACGTCTTTGCGGGCCTGACAACGATTACTGTATGTAGCAGATCGGGTCTGTGTAGACGGTTAAATAAATATATATATATATATATATATATATAAGTTGAGGATTGTCGTGGGTGTAGCGGCCTTTTTTTGGGACAACACGGTTTAAAAACAGGTAACTTAACAATGTAATTAAAAACACATATTTTTGTTTTTATTCTTTGTAACGTTTCGGCCAAACATTTATGTTGCCTTTTTCAAACAATCTATAATTATTTTAACAAATTAAAATATGTACAATAAAACGGATATAAATTTATAACTTACACTTATCTGTTGTTTTCTTATTTAATTGTAATGGTGAATATAATATACGATACATTTACAAATAATATGTTTTTCTTCCTGAAAGTCGTCATTTCTTTCTCTAGTTCTCTTACACTTTCAACAAATCTCATTTACTTTTACAGTCGTATTTATATTTTTATAGTTCTAATACTTGTAATTGTCAAGTTTATGTCTTGACTCTTAAAACATATCTGTTACAAGCATGCGTTTAAAATCAATGTGTATAGGTATATAAATTCTTCTAGCTCGTGTATTTGTAAAAAGTTGTGTGTATGTTGTGTTTTTATTTTGGTTGTTTCTTTTGAATATTTTAATATTTTCTTTATGTACTTATTTTTTTAATTATTATGTAGCATTAATAAGATGATGTGTTATGATTTTGATTAAACTGTTAAATTTAACAATTTAACAGTTTAATCAAAATCATAACACATCATCTTATAAAACAATTTAACAGTTTAATCAAAATCATAACACATCATCTTATTAATGCTACATAATAATTAAAAAAATAAGTACATAAAGAAAATATTAAAATATTCAAAAGAAACAACCAAAATAAAAACACAACATACACACAACTTTTTACAAATACACGAGCTAGAAGAATTTATATACCTATACACATTGATTTTAAACGCATGCTTGTAACAGATATGTTTTAAGAGTCAAGACATAAACTTGACAATTACAAGTATTAGAACTATAAAAATATAAATACGACTGTAAAAGTAAATGAGATTTGTTGAAAGTGTAAGAGAACTAGAGAAAGAAATGACGACTTTCAGGAAGAAAAACATATTATTTGTAAATGTATCGTATATTATATTCACCATTACAATTAAATAAGAAAACAACAGATAAGTGTAAGTTATAAATTTATATCCGTTTTATTGTACATATTTTAATTTGTTAAAATAATTATAGATTGTTTGAAAAAGGCAACATAAATGTTTGGCCGAAACGTTACAAAGAATAAAAACAAAAATATGTGTTTTTAATTACATTGTTAAGTTACCTGTTTTTAAACCGTGTTGTCCCAAAAAAAGGCCGCTACACCCACGACAATCCTCAACTTATAAAATATAATACGGCCAAGGGAAAAAAATTACCAAAAATATATATATATATATATATATATATATATATATATATATATATACTTAGATGTCTTTACCACAAGTACATGAATTAAAATAATATTTCTTGGGTTTGTGGTACTTACTGATTAAATAAATAAAACTAAATTTGACGTTTCGACATATTTAATGTCTTTCTCAAAAATGTGGAAATATAAAACAAACATGCCTAAAATTAATACATAAATCAGTGCCAGATGTTAATACAGTTAATATATTCAGATATTACATGCAAAATACTATATAGAACTTTATCAAAACATAAAAAATATATAAATATAAAAAACACATATAGCAACGGACAACTCACCAGTAAAATTTCGTAAAACATCCTTTATTATACATTTAAAATTGGAATTTTATAAAATAACGTATTCGATGATATCTATACATGTTCTTTCCCTTTTTCTTTTTTCCTTTGGTGTCATTTTTTAATTTTATTGTTATTCAATATGTATCACCAAAGTATGTGTGTCACTTTTGTTTAATTATGTTAAAGTTTTGTTGTTTTCAATAACTGTGTACGATAACGAATGCATGAATACATATTGCACTGCTACGATCCTTTTCAGATATTAGCAAGTTTTTGTTGTTATGTTTTTTAACTGCGCATAGTGGAAAGACTTACACATTATTTTCAAGAAATCGGCATATCTACAGGGGTCCCGCTAGGTGAAACACAAAAATTAAACAATGTATTGCTATAAAACGCACCAACACCTTAAAAACCGTATCAATGGCCATAAATATTGTAAGAATAGTACAGCTTTAAAGAAGCATACTACCGATACAGGGCACGACTTTGATTTCAAGAACGTTAGAATCTTGGAGAAGGAAAAAAACCAAAAAGCTAGAGATGTACTCGAAATGATTTACATCAAAAATCATGATTATGCCATAAACGACCGTGCAGATATATCTAACCTCTCAAACATATACTACCCAATCATACAAAAGTAACAGTTTAATTATAGCAATACATTGTTTAATTTTTGTGTTTCACCTAGCGGGACCCCTGTAGATATGCCGATTTCTTGAAAATAATGTGTAAGTCTTTCCACTATGCGCAGTTAAAAAACATAACAACAAAAACTTGCTAATATCTGAAAAGGATCGTAGCAGTGCAATATGTATTCATGCATTCGTTATCGTACACACTTATTGAAAACAACAAAACTTTAACATAATTAAACAAAAGTGACACACATACTTTGGTGATACATATTGAATAACAATAAAATTAAAAAATGACACCAAAGGAAAAAAGAAAAAGGGAAAGAACATGTATAGATATCATCGAATACGTTATTTTATAAAATTCCAATTTTAAATGTATAATAAAGGATGTTTTACGAAATTTTACTGGTGAGTTGTCCGTTGCTATATGTGTTTTTTATATTTATATATTTTTTATGTTTTGATAAAGTTCTATATAGTATTTTGCATGTAATATCTGAATATATTAACTGTATTAACATCTGACACTGATTTATGTATTAATTTTAGGCATGTTTGTTTTATATTTCCACATTTTTGAGAAAGACATTAAATATGTCGAAACGTCAAATTTAGTTTTATTTATTTAATCAGTAAGTACCACAAACCCAAGAAATATTATTTTAATTTATATATATATATATATATAATATAATATAATTAGATTTTTCTTTGCCGTATATTCAATAATATAATATATGTTTTTCTTGGGAATAGCGGCATATGTGAATAAAACTATAATTGATTGTGACGTTTCAACATTTATTTATGTTTTCTTCAGACCTCTGTAATTTTATAGCAAAAGATTAGCTTTACATATAATTAAAATTAGATCTATAGAGTTATTATTAATTTAACTTTGTTTAAAATTGATTTGTATAAACACTCTGTACACATAAGTTTATAAAGACAAACTATACATATAACATATAAAAACAATTGTATGAACGATGAAAATATACATTAAATCTACTTACATTTATTTTTGTTTATTTCTCTATTAATGATCATCTTTTGTATTATTTCTTTTTTTTACTTCTACATTTTTACTTTCCGTTGTATTTTCTATTTTCTTGGTGGTAATGCATTTTAATTTAAAATTAGTATATAGTAAATTCTATTTTTATCAATTGGTCAATGTTATTTCTGTGTCAAACCTTGAAATGAGAAACTCTAACATCTGCATTTGTTGTTAAAAACATAATGAAAGAAAAACAGACAAAATAATGCACACACAGAGTATTTATTCGTAAATACAAGGGTTACACCAAAAATAAGCTGTTTCCAATTTAGTACATTTACAATCTAATCAAATAATTCCAAAATAAATGTCAGAGAGTCCCTTGATCTCTGTTCGATCATTCACAGCATGTTCCTCCTTTTTTATGTGGATCATTTCTAACACGTTTCGCACTTTGGTATTTTGTGCTTTGCTTAAAATACTTGTTTTATCAAAATTAAAACCATGTCCCGTGGTGTTACAATGTTTTTTTAATGATGTAACATTGTTAGCATATTTATGACCCTTTAATCTTTCTGCTAAATGTTGTTGTGTTTGGCCAATGTAAACACCTTTACAATTTGCACAAGGAACCTTATATACAACGTGTGTTTCTTGCGTAATTGGTACTTTGTTTTTGGTTTTAGTAAACAGATGTTTTATATTATCATGGTTTCTGTGAGCTACCTTTACATTGTATGGAGCTAAACTTTTATTTAATTTTTCAGTTAAACCTCGAATATAGGGCAGGCAGACATATTTGTTTGTATTAGATTGATTTTCATTTTTCTTTTTGTGTTTGCTTTGGTTATAGAATTTGTGTAGTCTGTGTTTTATTATCTTTTGAATAAAGTTTAGTGGATAGTCATTACTTTGTAACATACTCTTGATGTTAGTTAATATGTCTTTTCTGAATTTTGCACTTGTTAATCTGATTGCTCTGTCAACTAAAGCTGTAACTACATTTTTTTTATATATATCCGGTTGGCAAGAATTGAAATTTACGTATCTGCCTGACGCTGTTGGTTTTTGGAAAAATTTCGTTAGAATAGTATTTTTATGTCTTATCATTGTCATATCTAGAAAATTCATTGATCCTTCGTTTTCGATTTCTAGGGTGAATTGAAGTTTACTATGAAAACTGTTGAACTGTTTCAAAATGTAGTTAATTTTTTCAATGGGTGCAACCATAACGCAGTCATCAACATATCTCATATACAAAGTTGGTTCAAAATTTAAATTAGTAATCACTGTTTGTTCTAATTCTTCCATTACTAACTGAGCGATGACACTCGATATTGGTGCACCCATCGCACAACCGTAAACTTGTTTAAAAAAATTGTTTTTAAATTGAAAGTACGTTGTTGACAAAGTCAATTCAATTGCTATGAGAAATTCCTTCAGTGGCAACTCTGTGTGTTGACTAATTTTATGCCATTGTTTTTCTATGGTATATTTTGCCAGATCAATAGGTATATTTGTATATAATGAAGTGACATCCATTGAGATAATCCTTTCATGTCTATTTAGTTTAATTTTATCTACTACATTTTTAAATTCAAAGGAGTTTTTTATAAAATATTTATTATTTCTTGTTATGTTTGCAATAATGTTAGCAAGGTATTTAGAATATATATTATTTAGATAATATATTATTAATGAAAGTTAAGGATTTTAAAAATAGTATGATAAATTTATTACTTTCTGACACAGTGTATAGTATAAATCAGTTAAAAAACAGTATTAAAGCATGCACAGAGAAATTAAATCACATATTTACATCAAAGCTAGGTGAATCTATTCGTAAAAAAATAGAGATAGAAAAAGAAAAACATTTCAGCAAAACTAGGGATAGACAAAAAAAGAAAGTAAATAAATTAGAAAACAATAAAAGGGAACATATTAAACATCTCGAGGGTAATAATTACGGTCATGAAAACACGAAACAGAAATGGATCACAAATTTAACAAATACGGTCATACCAAGTAACATAGCTGATATTTTGAGTTTGGGACCTAATTTTTGCACAAATATTTCAAAAATAAACCAAATACCACTCCCTAACATAATAGCAAATATTGAAGCGGTAATACAGGATTTACCTGATAATGCTAATAATAGTAATAGTAAGAATACCATTAGAGCAAAGCATGCAATATCATAACAAACTTTATTAATACAGTTAAATCAAAAAAGCAAAGTAAAACACAAACAGAAATTCAAAAAAATATAACGAATGCCGGGAAATTTCTTAAAAACAACTCAGACATTTGTGTAATTAAACCGGACAAAAGCAACAAAACAGTTGTTATGTATGTTGAAGAGTATGATCGAAAATTGAGTGAATTATTAAATGATAAAACCACCTATTTAGAAATTAAAAATGACCCCACAAAAAGAAGCCAAAAGCAAAATAACGATTTAATTAAAAAATGGGAAAACATGAATATAATTTCTAATCATACCGCAAAAACACTAAAAATTAATAATGCATTAGCACCGAGCATACAAAACTACACAAAAACAACATTCCGATGAGACCAATCATTTCATGCATACAAAGTCCTTTATATAATCTTTCTAAATACCTTGCTAACATTATTGCAAACATAACAGGAAATAATGAATATTTTATAAAAAACTCATTTGAATTTAAAAATGTAGTAGATAAAATTAAACTAAATAGACATGAAAGGATTATCTCAATGGATGTCACTTCATTATACAGCAAGAGCGCGCGAGGTATGATCACCCGATGGTATACGTAAACTCGCATCTAAACGTGGTCCGATAATACATATTAGTTACGGCACAACATACTAGCATTGCCTGCTCATATTCGAACTCATAGTGATCTGATTATTTTTTCGCAGATTAACAAAAAGAACAAATTAAATTTTCTCTTTAAGTGATGATGATTGCTTAGATAACTAAGTCGATAATAACGCGAAGATTATAATACTTATAACGTAATTATGATTATCCTTATGAAATTAAATAATAATGTAGTTGTGTAAAAAGTTATAGCAGTACAACTGGGTTTTAGAATGAAATAAAAACAACCCGCCTGAAACATCTGCAGAATAAACTAAGATGTCTAGAGAAAAATAAATAAATAGAAATTTCATGGTAAAAAAAACTATAAATAAGTATAACAGAAATACCATAAAATAACATAAAAACGATCCTTGAAATAGAAATTAAACTTAGAGATCCTCTCCAGTAAATATAACGAAATAACAACTCTGGAAAAATAAGTTGAATACATTTATAGCAGAATTATGCATTCAAAAATAAAATAATTACTGCGTTTGAAAAGAAAGCATGTTTTGTCGAATAGATTGACCACGGTGATAACATTTTACAACAAACTTTCGTTCTTCGATGGATAAAATGTCCATACTTAAATTTATAAAATGAGCAACCGCTAAGAAAAATAATATTATATCTATATCTGGCGAACACAGCTGGCGGAGATCATTTTTTCGAATATACGTCCGAAGAATATCGACTGGCATCGGGTGATCATACCCCGCGCGCTCAAGCTGTATACAAATATACCTATTGATCTGGCAAAATATACCATAGAAAAACAATGGCATAAAATTAGTCAACACACAGAGTTGCCACTGAAGGTATTTCTCATAGCAATTGAATTGACTTTGTCAACAACGTACTTTCAATTCAAAAACAAATTTTTTAAACAAGTTTACGGTTGTGCGATGGGTGCACCAATATCGAGTGTCATCGCTCAGTTAGTAATGGAAGAATTAGAACAAACAGTGATTACTAATTTAAATTTTGAACCAACTTTGTATATGAGATATGTTGATGACTGCGTTATGGTTGCACCCATTGAAAAAATTAACTACATTTTGAAACAGTTCAACAGTTTTCATAGTAAACTTCAATTCACCCTAGAAATCGAAAACGAAGGATCAATGAATTTTCTAGATATGACAATGATAAGACATAAAAATACTATTCTAACGAAATTTTTCCAAAAACCAACAGCGTCAGGCAGATACGTAAATTTCAATTCTTGCCAACCGGATATATATAAAAAAAAATGTAGTTACAGCTTTAGTTGACAGAGCAATCAGATTAACAAGTGCAAAATTCAGAAAAGACATATTAAATAACATCAAGAGTATGTTACAAACTAATGACTACCCACTAAACTTTATTCAAAAGATAATAAAACACAGACTACACAAATTCTATAACCAAAGCAAACACAAAAAGAAAAATGAAAATCAATCTAATATAAGCAAATACGTCTGCCTGCCCTATATTCGAGGTTTAACTGAAAAATTAAATAAAAGTTTAGCTCCATACAATGTAAAGGTAGCTCACAGAAACCATAATAATATAAAACATCTGTTTACTAAAACCAAAAACAAAGTACCAATTACGGAAGAAACACACGTTGTATATAAGGTTCCTTGTGCAAATTGTAATGGTATTTACATTGGCCAAACACAACAACATTTAGCAGAAAGATTAAAGGGTCATAAATATGCTAACAATGTTACATCATTAAAAAAACATTGTAACACCACGGGACATGGTTTTAATTTTGATAAAACAAGTATTTTAAGCAAAGCACAAAATACCAAAGTGCGAAACGTGTTAGAAATGATCCACATAAAAAAGGAGGAACATGCTGTGAATGATCGAACAGAGATCAAGGGACTCTCTGACATTTATTTTGGAATTATTTGATTAGATTGTAAATGTACTAAAATTGGAAACAGCTTATTTTTGGTGTAACCCTTGTATTTACGAATAAATACTCTGTGTGTGCATTATTTTTGTCTGTTTTTCTTTCATTATGTTTTTAACAACAAATGCAGATGTTAGAGTTTCTCATTTCAAGGTTTGACACAGAAATAACATTGACCAATTGATAAAAATAGAATTTAGTATATACTAATTTTAAATTAAAATGCATTACCACCAAGAAAATAGAAAATACAACGGAAAGTAAAAATGTAGAAGTAAAAAAAAAGAAATAATACAAAAGATGATCATTAATAGAGAAATAAACAAAAATAAATGTAAGTAGATTTAATGTATATTTTCATCGTTCATACAATTGTTTTTATATGTTATATGTATAGTTTATCTTTATAAACTTATGTGTACAGAGTGTTTACACAAATCAATTTTAAACAAAGTTAAATTAATAATAACTCTATAGATCTAATTTTAATTATATGTAAAGCTAATCTTTTGCTATAAAATTACAGAGGTCTGAAGAAAACATAAATAAATGTTGAAACGTCACAATCAATTATAGTTTTATTCACATATGCCGCTATTCCCAAGAAAAACATATTATATTATATATATATATATATATATATATATATATATATATATATTTATATTTATAATGTTCAGAGGTACACGACGGCCTGTTCAGAGGTACACGATTACCCTGTACCTTGGAACATTTCAGTCAGCGTATACAAAACACCCTGTAGACCACTGTTTTTTATATTAGACTTTTAAAAGCGGTTTGTAATAAATAGAAAATGATTGTGCTATATGGTAAAAAATGAATGCTTGCAATATTTTGACAAGAACTTCCTAAAATATTGTATAATCTGAAAATTGTTCCAAGGTACAATACTCTCCCCTACCATA